>KE525348.1:890995-954262 GCA_000441895.2 Anopheles sinensis
CGACCAAGCTAAGATTAAGCCTCATAACGAACTATTTTTAATATTACTGTAATTTTTGTGATGCGTTTTCATATATTTATGAGGCAAAAACTTTTTAGAACTAATGACAGCTGGCTATCAAAAATGATAGCCATGGCAGTCAACGTGTTAAACATTTTGTGTTCGTTGTAAAATTTTTGTGTTCATTGATTAATGCTACATTGTTGAAAGCAACGACACTTCGTTTTAGCATAGATTCGTCTAGAGCGGAATATTTGTTTTTTTCTTTTTATCGAAGCTAAGAGAACTGACACATATTTTTAAATACTTTTCTTTGTAAAATTATAAATTTTTAACTGTCATTAAAATTCAATGTTAAATTTTGACAGCTAACACCTTTAGTTAATTCAGGTGTAGGTTGACCACCTTCGCAACTGCATGCGTCCGGTCGATGGAAAAACGATACCGAAAGCGGCGACAAGATGACGTCCCAATTTTCCTGATTGCTACTGGCGACTGGCCGGGAAACCGTTTCGCGTGCCACCACAAGGGTGCAAGATGATCATCCGGCCACCATCGACCTGCCGGCCATCGTCGACGCAGTTTAAAACGCCCTCTGCCTCTGCCCCGCCACCCCGTCGACGCCCCATCCATCACCGGAGGGCCCGATCGTTCCGTTTGCCCGCAGGTCTGGCGATTCGCCCGCGCTCCATATGTGACACCAGACATTTATAATTAAATTGGCGCCCGGCACAACAGCTACGGGCTCCACCCCGTGCCCGCCCCGCCACCGACGGCCGCCCCGACCACGGAACGCTGGCGAACGTGGCTGAAACGCGCGTGACGGATGTAAAAGGTTTTTCCGACCCCGAAACGCCGACGGCTCCAGGCCGGGGAGAGATATGGAAATTGCACCAGCAGGGAGGAAGTGGCGGTGGCCCGAGAGCATAAAGGGGATGGGAGGGTAATGTTGCGATCAATAGTGTACCAGCGTGTCACGAACGGGCCCGTTCGTGCCCTTCCATATGGATTGAGGCACCGGCTTGGCACCGATTTATCTGGCAGTTTGCGTTTGATTTGACAACTCGAGCGCGAAGGGAACGGTTGGCCCGAGATTGCTCAATTGTGTGCGAGCGGGTTTGCAACAGCATTTATGATGTATTGTCCTTGCTTTTTATTTTAATTGACACAGGATGCGTTAACCTTTATCGGCTGCGATAAAACCTAATTAGCTGTTTGAAGTTATAACATTCTCTAAAACATCAAGCAGCTGGATTTATCGATCGGAAGAAATGAACCTGAAGGCGTTTCGTTGCTGCTGTCATATCTGCAAGCCATTCAACTTTGAAGCCTTTCCCTCTGCAGCGTACAAAAAACAAAAAAGAACACAAAAACGACCAAATACATATGGCGCCAAGCTTGAGACATCCGTTGTTACAGCGTTTGCACTTGTTGCTTCGATACAGCGCAACCACGGCGGCTCCATCCTGCCCAGACCAATCGTGTGTAGTGGGCCACGAGATTTGGGTCAATAATGTTATCCCAACCTGCGGGCTCGGAGCTGCCCCAGGATTGCATGCGCGAAAGCCATTAGAAAGCTTCGTTACCGGAATTTCCATCGTGCTTTGGTGCATGGTTTTCCGACCTGGAAAACTTGTCCATCACAAAAGTACTTGTTTCTTCAATTTGAAGGCATATGTACAAAATAGAGCGTACTTGATTGCAGCAAAGGAATCATCTTATAACATAGAATCAATAGGGAGAAGCGTTTTTAACACGTTGACTGTAACGTCACCCATTTTGCGGGTGACAGCAGCAAAACTCGTCAGTCCTTTACACTAACATAGAAGTATTGGATAGCCTAGTTTTAGATAAGTTTTCGAAAACCCTCTGTTCCATAAATTTTTTAATTTACTTTGAACGAAAATGCTTGTACTAAAAATCTGTACTAAAATATCTGAAAAGTCGAAAGTATTAAGGAGTTATTGTCAAGGAAATAAAAATTAGTAAAGTTGTTACAAATTGAACTCCTGATGTATTGAATTATTGTTAAAATTATTTTTTCGACTCTTTTCTTCAAATAGCATTTAACTTTCCCTTCTACTAAAACCATTTTCATAGTTTGTTACCTTACTTGACCTTTTCGCCTTTACCGGATTTAGTGTGAATTTCACAACAAATGCACAATACTACAAGGCTCTCCTCTACATCACTATTTGGGGGGTTCTCGCGTTTCCTCGTGCTCGCAGCTCGAACTCTCACGAAACCACTCATTTTCCGACTGCGCATACATTTTCCGTCGCCACACGGCATCGGAGTGTGCGGCACTCGAGGACGTCGGGAAATTTCTATCCGCAAACACAGCGACTCACGGTGATTTCGAGAAATTGCGGACGCGTGCTCTTCGAGCTCACGAGCGTTTCGTTTTCCTTTGCATTGAGAACGGCTGAGTGTGTGGGCGGCTGAGAAAACGGCGTGCTCTCCGAGAAAAACCGGATGGCGAACGCGACGTTTCGCGTTCCATTCGGAAAAAGGAAAGTGAAAACTGGTGCAGATGGGGGTTACGAATTTTCCTTGCGCTACCATATGGTGTCGCTTCCGTATGGATGATTTGGGAACATTTACACGTTTCATTCCGAGCCCCCTTTCCGGTGAAGGTTAGACGTTTCTGGTGACAGTGAATGATGATGGGTCCGTTGTTGCGTTAGGAAGCATAATTTAAAACCGTTTGCACGTGGATGAATTGTAAGTAACCTTTCTTTTTTTTCTCTCCCATTTCTTTCCAGGTAAGTAAACGGTTTCACATCTTGAAGGGATCGGCAAACAGCTCGACGATATTGGACGAAGCACAAGAATTGGTAACTCGCGTAGAAAATTACCTCAAATTTACTGTTTCTCATGCTTACCGAGCTGAACGCCACCGTCTGATGATGCAGCTCGTTTCCTAACATAAATCTCTGACAAACTGTTGACGGCGTTGCATCGTCAACTGTCCGTCGCAAAGCGGGAAAGGGAGACAAGAAAACGACCATCACACACAGATGTGTTTACCTTTTCTCAAACGAGTTCAAACGGAATGTGGCTTCGATTGAAGGATTATTCGATGGTAACGTGACTGTGTCACAATGGTGGGTGAAAGGAGAGGGGAGAGGGGGGGATTTGAGTGGCCACAACGCTTCACATCGAAGGCCGCTTGACTACTTTCACTTTTGCACCTGACGAAATCACGAAAACCCCCACCGCCCCCGATTCCTCCAGTTTCGACGCGTCGAGTTCGCTTTTCTGAGACGTTTTCTTCGCGACGTTCGTTGAAGAACTGGGGGGCGCCAAAGAAAGAGGTGAAGAAAACAAGAAACAGAGAATAAGAGAGAGAGAGAGAGGGCGGAATGTTGATTGCGTTGTTGCAGCAGCAGCTGCAGCATCGGCGGCGGTATGGGGACATAACACGATCGTATTGCGCAATAACGCATCGTTCGGCGGCGGAACGGTGTTACTGTGGTGCCCCACTTGCGGTTGTTTTCTTCACTTGACCTTGACATTTCCGGTTCTCCAGTGCTGGATGGGGGAACGGGGGTCCACGCCCACCTTTCGGCGCACACAGGTTTTTGCCCGTGCGAAAGGGGGTTGTTGGCTTCGCTATGCTCGCGTTTCATCCAACTTCTGATCATGATGGGTGATGATGGATGTTTTCGGTGCAGTACCAATCCCGGAGCGGATGTTGCCGAAGGCGCACAAGACTACAAGAGAGACACCCACTAGCCCCACCAACACCACCACCAACAACAGTCCATCCATTCTGCGCAAACACAGACAAAACCAACAAAACCTACAGTCGATCTCGAAGCTCTGTCCCAAATTGCGCGATATGAGGTGTTGGGTCGGACAGGGCATGGGTTCACCGCGGGGGTCAGGAACGGGTGGGCGAAGGTGTTTGTTTGCGAAAACAAGATACGAGTACCCACTCGAGAGAGAAAAATTAAAAAAAAGAAGATATACAGTTTTGGCCGTACTGCTGGACATTTGCTGGACAGTAAAAATCATCGAGACGCAGTATGTGGAGTAAACAATATCATGATTCTCGTTAAACAGTATGTAGCGCAAAACAACAGTAAATTCGCTTACCAGTAAAAAAAGAGCAGTGTGAATTCGTTAAAACGTATTGAATATTGTTTAAGTTAAAATCAGAATAATGAGAAGAGAGATAGTAATATAAGCCAATTATTATTTTGGTCTCCATCTTTCATTATGAAAGTAATTCAAACCCCACTATTTTCATCCACTAAAAGAGGATACGAGATAGCCCTGCACGATCGCCGATTGCATCTCAATCCAGAGTTGATGTAAGTTCGAATCCAAGCTGAGTTCGTGATTGAAAAAAGACCACAATAAATAAAAGCGTATGGAGCTTGTTACGCCTTAAAATTTGTAAATTGAAAAAAGATAAAGAGAAACCATTACTATCTGAAGTAAAACATTATAGCTAACACTAGAGGCAATGAATGAACAGTTATATAGTCATAATTTGTTTAATCTGCAACATTTTCGTACGCGGAAAAATGTGACCATTAGGTAGTAAAGCAAACATAAAGTTTTTTTCTTGAAAAATATTATTTTTATTTCTCGCCATGGAAAACGTGCTACTTGAACACTAATCCAATCACACGGAACAGCTTTAAGCTTTAATTACCGACTGCTTTGTTCAATGAAATCCTACGGTATTAATTTGTTTTTAAATCATAGGAGAATTAATTCATTAAATGATACATAAACACTAAAGGATAGAATTCTTAAACTTAAAGTGCAGAAAGATGGCAGCAATTTCAGTTAACTGAATGTGCTGAACTCAAGAGCAAACTTTATACAAAAATAAGCGACTCACAACAAATAATGAAATTTCTAAAATTGTTAATTTTATTCATTTAGCGTTAGGAATCACTCAAATCGCTTAAAATGTCGTAGTTTATTTTGATAAGCGATCATTATAAATGTGAATGTTTCAATCGTTTAAATGAGATTTTAGAAGTATTAAATAAATGTAAACTCATAAATTCAGCGGGGTTTAGTACGACCGATGCGACAAAAATAGAACACAAAACTTCTGATGAATAAAATCAGACCATTCGGTGCACGGAATCGGATAGAATCATCGGTAAAGCTAGGGTTGATGTACAGCTTTCTCACTTTCTCGTCACCGTATCCGTCACTTGTCCCGAGGGTGGGCTGTTAAGCAAATAAGGCAAACAAAGCGTTTACCATGGCTAGAAACAAGTGACACCATACACCGAAGGTAAACAGGACTCACCTGAGCAAATAGGCTCCGGTGCTGATGCGTGATGGTGTTCCTGTCCTGAAGGTACGACACCGAGCTGGGTGGCACACACCCACACAGAGAGTAATAGTGATAGGATTTTGGATTTCCTTTCCCAAGTCGGCGCCAATGTCATCGATTTGGTTTACGTCCCTTATGTAGGGCAAATAATACAAACGAACCTGTGTCTCTTCCATGGCCTTCCGTCAATGTTCGTGCATTGATGAGTTTATAACGAAATGGTGGTAAAAAGCTGCTGACCGGGAATATTTCCACATTCCCCGCCACATGTTTGCTTTCCGATAGCCCCCCTCCCGGGTCCGATCCTTCAGTCCTTTATCATCGGTTGACCTTTCCGTAACCTTGGTTTCCGAGCGCCCGCTTGGAAAGCCTTATAATTGAGCGCGGTACGAAGATTCCACCTCAGTCAGGTTTGCCGTCCGATGCCTTTCAAACTCGGTGTCGGTTGGGTAAGGTAAGGACACACTCCGTTTCCTCCTACCCGCCTTCGAGGCAAGGATATTCGAAATGTCATCCGATTTGAACGGTGCTATAAAACTGATTGAACAACACACCACCACCACCATAAATCAACCATACACAAATAGCTTCATTAGGGACGCAAGCTTCGAGGGTGGGATTTTCACTGCCACACCCCGCACTTCCCGTCGGAAGCTTCCCGTGTCGTGTGTCCAGTATATTCCAGTGGACGTGCACTTAAACGATTGTTTGCCCAACAACAGGAGGTTGGTGCAGTATCGTCCTGAAGGGGGACGAAAATCTAATATTTTTCAAGAGACAGTCGTGGGTGATTGATACGACAATGGCATGATCGGTGACTTTGTTTTCCCCACCCATTAGGAGGATTTCGGAGAATCGTCTAATAACGACACGTGCGGAGAAAGTGACTCCGTAATTGGTTGTGTAGGATTGTCTGTAGGAACACCAGTCTATTTTTTCGGGAGGAAATCGGCTCAGGTGGAAAGCGATCCTTACTTGATGTTGTTCTATAGACAGCGTCCGTTAGAGGGCAACCCTGTCCCACGAATGGCGTCGTTCGATGGTTGGGATGGCCTAAAAAAACAGTAGGTGGCGGCAGGAAATGAAGCAAGAAGACGAACAACCGTTCTATTCATTAATTACCGCACCTTTTGCCAGATAATGGCCTTCGATAACCGTCGTGTGCGCAGTTAGGGAAGAAAGTGAAAACAACGCGTAGCACATTAACCCTCAACGGTGCAGGGTATGGTTTGGAATTCACTCGTGAAGAAATTAATTCTCTTTTCTTGAGGGAAAATTTAAAGCACAATGGAACGCTTAAAATCTTAAATGATTAATTTCAATGAATTTTGAATTGTGTGAAATCCTCATTGCTGGTTTTATTCGTTCTTGAGTCAGTAATCAAATTATAGTTTATATTTCCTTTTCAAATATAATTATAAATTAAGATTCCCATTTTGAAAGATTGCAGCTCAACTCTGATTGTCAAACGCTTTCGGAACTCTAAAAATTTCACGTTGCCACTTTGTGGAACATGGGAATTGATACTGCTTGAACGGACTGAATATTATATCCGACTGACTAAATGGTTATTCTTTCTCGTTCTGTAGAATCGAAAATTATCGATTAAACACATTTACGAGAAAGCATGACCATTTTTATCAGCCTGGTATGCTTCAAAACATGTAAAATATGACACCATCTGAAAAAAAAACAAATACTGCTATTAATACAGAGTACTTTTCATAGCATAATTGAAACCAATTATACCTGTATTACGTATTACGAGCAGTGGCGGATTTAACGGTGCGCGGACTGAGCGGCCGCGGGGGGCCCCGGGCTCGGAAGGGGCCCCGAGCCACCAAAGTCCAAGTTCGGTGCAAGATTATTACTTAAATAAATATTCTATAGAATTCATCAACATTCTTTAATGAACGACAGGTAATAAATTAGAACGAGGTCAATCTTACAATCATGGATAATTTTACTGTATCTTATAAAAAGTAGTGATTTGAACCATAACGAAATAATTAAAGGATAGTTTGGTATATAATCATAGTAACGGAAGAAAATTTTTGTTTTAGTTTATCCAAATTGTTATTAACGGAAGGAAAATGTTCCGTTAGTCAGTAACGGAAGAATGTTTTATGGTTCATCCAAATTGGAAAAACCTTGTATTTTTTTCAAAAAAGCAAGTTTTAGAATATATCAAGAACAGGTCTAAAATAATGCGTTTAAAACTTAAAAGTTTGATCTTTCGGATATCGGCAATAAATTTTTAACAAAACATGATAGATGTCATGAAAATCTTTATTCGTTTTAAATTGAGTTACGTGTTTAAACGATCACTTTTTAGTTTTAGGATTCTACAAGGGTTTTAGCGGATGAAGTATTATTACGCAATAATATTCTATTTATTGAATACGAATTGTTAGAAATAATTGATAAAATCAATTCGAGGAGTTCGCCGATAAACTCATTAATTGTAGAAAAAAAATAAGAGGTAATATTAATAAGTAATAAATATGTTTTTTACTTTTTACGGTAAAGCATATTTCCCGCTTAGGGCCCTCGTTCATTTTCCCGCTTAGGGCCCCCATAAATGTAAATCAGCCACTGATTACGAGGTCGCAATCGTGCGAATATTTTTGACAGTTAGTTTGAATTTTGTTTACCTGACATGAGCGGCCTGAAAAGATGGTATAAAATAGCACATTTAGTATATTTCACTAACTGAACAAGCAATTTAATGCGTTCGGTACATGTTCTGAAGGAAAGTTGCACCTGAAGAAGACCATCACACTTGATTTCGGCCGTATTAATGCGACCAACAGGAACCATATTCCATGACTTTGTACCGAGAAGCACTTTCGACTACTCTGGATATTAGTCTACGACACTATCAGCGAAGTCATGGGCCACAACTAGAACACTGTGATCTACAATTTTCGATGATCTATTTCGTTTCAGCTTTGCAGCGAGCTATCTTTTTTACCGATCATGGGTTAAATACTGTTTTGTCTTCCAGTTCCATGAAGGGTTAATGTACGTGCGAGAGACACCGTGCACGTAATATTTATTCAATTGTCTTTGTACTGTTGCATCTACATTTCGTTCTTCTCCATTACAATAATCACCTTTATGCGTTTATTCTGAAGCAGTAAACAATATTATTTAAAAAAAACGCCAAAAGAGAAAATTGTTGCGCAGCGTTTTATCGTCAAACTTGGTACATTTCGTTTTCTTCTTGCGCCCCCCATCATCGACGGACAAGCCGATTGACATCGAATGCTGGAGCAATTATTACGCGGGCGCCATCGAACAAGAATTATCAATCAACAGCGGACGCCTTCTGCTTCGAGCCAACCGCTTTTATCAATTAACTGCCAATAATTGGGAGCCATCGGAAGAGGAGGGGGATGAGGAAGGGGGCCGGAGGGCAGTAGATACGATGCCCAAGCGTTGGGAGCTAGGGGTGGGGGGTGGTATCCCGTCCGGATGAGGAGAGAATGGCGGCTGTGGCGCTTCCGGTCTCGGTTCGCTACCATCGGACTCGGAGTCGATTAGGAATAGGACGCCGAGGGCGCGTGTGTGTGTGTGTGGGCGAGAGGAAAGCGGCCGGTCGGCAACGGCCGAGTGGAGAAGTGAGGGCGTTGCATATCAGCATGCCATCAATAATGGGCGACGGTTGGTTGAGATCATTGGCCATTGGGATGGTTTCTTTTCCATACTGATTGGACCGCGCAACGTCTTCTTCGCCCACACGCGAGTTTGCGAAAAAGTTTGCGTTGAAATTTCACGTCATACGGCGGAGATACGATCTTGCGCGAGGAGAGGCATATCAGTCAAGGACAACGCCGAAACTAAATTAAATGGAGCCATGCAAAAATTGCACCTAGTTGGATTGTTTGCTAAATGAAAAGCAAATTTGACGGGTGAATAATGGTCATCATTTTGTCCCATTTCCCGTTTTATTTAACAAGAAGATTGAGTTGCTTCAAATGTTCTTTGCTTATTTGTTCTTTGCTCATTTTTTGTTTACCATTTTTAATAATTCTGAGTAAATATCTTTCATTTTATTTGCGCATTCCCTAATTTTGGAGGACAATAAAAAATTGATCGTTTTATGTTTTGATCTGACTCAAATTGATCAAAAAGGCATGCATGCTGTATTTTTATAACAAAAGTTGCTAAGTACAATTGTACAAAATTTTGCTATTTTGAAAAAAAACACTCCTCCGTTTGTAAAAGAAAACAGGTGTCAATTAATAAATACAAATTAATTTCGCAAAATCTTGAAGAAGGGTGTTGTATCTTAAAAATTAAAACTAACGAATACAATAAAATCGCTGAAAGCTTCAATGTTGATTAAAATGGAGGAACCCGTAGAAACAACCTAAAACGGAGTGTTTCATCTTCTCCATTATTTTCATGTCGTCAACACATTTATCTTCCTGTTCATTATTATTTATTTTTATTTATTATCTATGTTCTTCAAACAATTATTGATACCGCTCATCAAACAACGATTTTCTCATGAAGCGCTTTTGAAAAGTTTGAATATAAATTAATTGAAATATGGTTTAAATTTAAAATACTTTCACTAGAATCAACAAGAAAGTTTATTCTTTGCATGGTTTCCTAAAACCGTTGATTACATTAATTTTATCACCCAATTCCGCCAGAAATAAATGTACTAATCAAACAAACTGAAACAGCGGGCAAACAGACAACGTATACAATGTAAAAATAAGCATACATCGACCCATTTAATATTCTAAAGTTATGTTTTCTGATATGATCCTTGAGCACTTATGGCGCTCGTTACCCGAAGGTTGTTTAGCAAGGCAAAGATCAACATTACATCGCTCGATGGCATTGATGTCAATTCTTCGGTATCAAGCCGACTTCGTTGGTTAGCCGTCGCATGCTCATAAGCTTTTCGCGTCACCCCCGGTGGAAACACACGTTGTCACACTTTGCACCGGCTTCCGCCAGCTTCCGTGGAAACCTTTCTGGCCGATTCATTCGCAAAGTCGGGCCTGAACAATGGTGTAATGTTTTCTCAGCGAGTACGAGCCCTAACCCTTCCCAAGGCAGGGAAGGAACAATTCTGCCATAAATATCCCCGCCCTAGCCCAAGCGCAAAGCCCACTGCTGCAGATGGCCACCGTCTTCAAGGTGAAGCTTCGACGTCGGAATAGGAAGCGGCGGTCCCTTTCGGAACGCTGGGACGGATCCCTCGGAGTCATCGGAGCGTTCGGAGATCCAGTGGCTTTTGTTCGGGGGGACCCTTTTTTACACCGCATCTTTGAACCCCTCACCCCAATGAGTGGCGGGGTGGAAAGGGGAGACCCGATGCACGAACGCTAGAGCGTTGGTGTACGCGGCACGATCACGATCGGAAGACGCCAAGGTTAGCCACTTCTGCTAAATCGCTCTAGCGGAAAGGAATGTCTGCCGATCACTTTTTCGTGCCATACTGTGTTCGCTTGCTGGCTTGCTTGTTTGCTTGCTTGGTGCACCAGCACCCCCTCCCGATGCCATGCAGAACGCCCTGCACCAAAGCCGAACGGAAAGTGTCCCACGACGAACCGTCGAAACGTCGAAGCCGCGGGCCACTTTCTGGCATTTATCGTTCTTCTTGAGCTGAGCTGCCTTTTTGCTAATCACAAACCACTAACCGGGTGGTGGAACCGGAAAGGTTAGGGACCGCCAACCGGGGGAAGGAGGAGATGAAGGTTCGTGGAACAACGACGACGTGTTTGTGACGAAGGTACTGGATTATTATTGAACATCTATTTACCGCGCACGGTTTCTTTTCCAACACGTGAGTGAAGCTTTGCTTGCGTCGATGTTGTGTGCGGCTTCAAAGAATCTTTGGACGGAAATTTTTATGAGTACACACACACAGACATACACCTCCTGAACGTTCGGTGAACCTGTTTTCCACCCGTGTTTTGCCGCGTGCCATTGCACTTCTGGAGGGATTAGAACACAAACCACCTGGCGTCTCCATCAGCCCAGCACTAACACACACATACAACACGAATGCATTGCACGCAACGTGTCATTTATGTGACACACTTTCAAATTAAAAAAAAAAAGAACAAAACAAAACAAATGTGGGGAAACATTTAAAGTTTATTATTTCAACTTGAACGTGTGCTCCCGAGTTATGTTACGGTTCGGGTTTTTCATTACAAAAACCAGAACGAATCGCTTTACAGTAACGCCACGCGGCAGGTGGAGGAAAAACGCATGCCTTTGGTTTGTTTCATTGATTGACAAACTTTTTCAGCGGACACCCTTTGCCCTTTTGCCGCACGCAACCTGATTCGATTCGTTTGGTATTTTATTTTTATTTACCGTGAAACGTGCTGCCCCCAGCATGTTTCGGTTTTGATTGTCAGCTGTGTCGGTGGCGTAAACCCTTCCCCTCCCCGAAGCACACACATCAGCAACGCATCGATCAGCTCTGGGCTGGGTCCAGTTGTTTTATTTATATTATGCCATACAACGATTTCTCCAAAACTGAAACTAAACTGGTACGAAGTTGTGGTAAATTATTTCTGCTGCTGGTTCAATGGAATGGTGGGGAATTTAACAAAAACAGTCCACCCGTAAACGAAAACAACGGCCAACTAACCGCCATCTTTCCCGCGTCGAAGTCAATCGAGCGTACTGGCCCGGATAAGCTTTCAACGCTTCGATTTCCGCGCGATCAGGTTGTCAAAAAATTGACCAAAACAGTAAAAAATTTGGTAACCCCCACATCGTACACAATCGGGCAAACGTTGGCAAACTGTGTGCGATTGATCTGCAATTTCGGCACCGGAAACCGAGCTGTTGGCGCCTTACTCCATTTGTGGTAATACGTGTGAACTTATTGCAACGATGCGTCCAGTGATGTACCAAATAGGGTTCTTTGGGCATGAAAGTTTGTGCCTTTTATTCAGGAAGGTAGAGTATATTATTTCATTTCATTTTTTATGCTAGTATAAAAAGAAAAATACGATAATTTTTCAGATTCCTACTAATCTATTTTCATATCAATTCGAATGCAACATTTAACGAACAAAGTTGCACTTTTAAAATGACTGGTTGAATTATTAGATATTTTATTTGTACTACTGCTTTTTTGAAGTTTCATTTTACTCCTTGGATAAGAAGAACGAGTGGAAAATCTTATCACATTTGTTGTACTATTGTACAAATTGAAAAGACGATGGTGATATCTAAGGAAAGAGCCGGAATAAATCCATCAATCAAAACGAATGCGAAACATTTAGTTTCTGCAATTTGGAATACAATGCAATTTATGACCATGGTGTAACATGTTTAGAAAATAAATATTTTTGTAAATCAAATGCAATAAATAAAAAAGGTAGCTGGAACAGGATTGAAAAAATAAAAACGAAACATGTTTCAAACCGAAAACTAAAGTCCCGGAAGGTTTCCCAAACGGTACGCCACTGGCTTTTGACATGCCGTGACCGATCGCGATCGCGAGCAGCTCTTCAGCCATCCAACCCTTCCTCGATGCCCCCTTCCTCACCAAGCAGCTGGAAAGCAGCAATTTAGTACGTGTTTTTGATTTCGATTTTCTTTGTTTGGCGCCTGCATTGGGAGGGCGCAACCGAATGGAACCGAACATTTGGCAATTTTTTAATCGCTTTTCGGGCGCATTTCTTGCGCAAGTTTTCAGTGTTGCCCGCGATCGATCGAAATGTGTGGCAGTAGGCGATGTCGGTATATGGGGTGGTATAAGGACGGTGGCACAAAAAAAAGAGCTGTACAAAAAGCAACACTGCAAACCAATAGCAACACCACCGGGCCTGGGAGTATGTGTGTGTGTGCAGGCTGCCGAGCAAAAACCTCCAGCGAACCAAATTGGACTACCTGTTGTTGTTATTCAATTTTTTTTCTCTTCTCTCTCTCTCCTTAAAGGTTGTTACGAAAGTGTCGAAATCGTATGGAAATTGAACCAAAACACCAGCTTTTTTCGCTTCACTTGCGTATGCAGTAAAATTGTAAAAAAAGGAAAATAAAACTATCGAAAGGGTTGCAGTGGTTCCGCAGGGGTGGTTGGTTAGGAAGGGGCTGGCTAGTAACAGCCTGCAACTCTTCACGAGGAGCCACCATTAAATGTGCAAATTGATCATTAACTCGAACCGAACCGGTTGTTTCGATAAATGGCGAACGGGTAGGACTTATTTTTAAAATCAACTCGTTTTTGCCAATGACGAGAGCTCACGTGGTGACAGATTTGGTTTCGCTGTTCAGCGGAATTTGGGAAACCCTTTTAACTGGCGCAGATCCGCCATTGTGCATGTATATCTGGTTAAAATTCTACTACTTCTTTCCTAGAATTTATTCATCAAACAATAGCTCAATTTTATCAGATATAAAAACCCTAAAGTGAACATTTCTGTATCAGAAATAACTCGTTTGCGTTTAGAACGGGTTGCTTCAACGGTTTAGGAAACCCTTTGAAGTAGTGCAGATAAACCTTTGAACATTTATTACTGGTCAAAATTCTTCTCAATAGACTTAAAAGAGTCATAAAATTACACTTCTTTCCTGGTATTTATTCATCAAACAATACCTCGATTATATCAGGTATCAAAACTCTAAAGCCTACATTTCTATATCATAAATAACTCGTTTGCTTTTCGAACTAGTTATTTCAAAGGTTCGTCAAACAACCTCCAATGCTTTTTGAAACGTAGCATATTTTAAAACAGTCTAAAGTCAATATCGATCTTAGTAAATGAAATCCATTTTAAATCAAATTTTAAAAGTTAAATGGTTAAATAAACAACATTACTAACATAATGATCTAGTAAAGATAATTTATATTCTTACTGGTGTATTTAATAATTACGTACGTATGATTTTGCTCTAATACTTAACAGAAATCTGAAAGCCTTTACGATATATTTGATACTTGGAAGATTAAATTTTCAAAAAGAATAAAACAACTGTCTAGTGGACATAAGGAAAAATCACTGGTGAATAATTCAAACTGTAAAAACTATGCATACGCTAAAATCCATCAAATTCGTTCGCTAAATTTGAAAGGTTTCGACTAAGCCGCACGGACAGTCGCGGACTGAAAATGACATACAGCATTTGGACATTGGTTTCGATTGATATGTGATTGAGCGGCACAAAGAAGCTCAGTTTTTTGCTCCTGTAACCCACGAAACTGTAGCTAAATGCATTTGTGAGGCTTTAGTGCACGCCTTCCGCAAATTTTGCGAACGTCGGTGGTGACCAAAATGGAGAGCCAAACCAACACAGCAGAGCACTGGGAGGCAAACCTAAACCGATCCGGGTTCAACGTGCCCCGATCGATATTTGCCTTGAAAAATGGCGCATTGCCGCCCCGAACGGAAGTGCGACGACAGCCGGCCGACAGGGGGGGGAGGGTAAGTGTGCGTGCCAAGTGCATGGGGAGGGCAGGGTAATTTACAGGGGTTTTTTTTACTCGCTCCCGCTTGGTCGTCGCCACGCTAATTGGAGCTCTTATTATCTTAATTGAAAATTGTGAGGCAACTGTGCAAGTACTCCATTTCTTTTCGGCACTTCCCTCCCTCGCCTATGTATGTCCTGCACCGCAATCCTTCACAAGATGGCGAAGCAAAGGTGCAACACTACTCGACAACCTAGTAACAGCTGATGGGAGGCTGATGATGATGATCTCAACGCTCTCTTTGGGTTCGGGGAAGCAACGGTCAATCAGTGCAGTTTGCATTGTTGCTGCAGGTCAGTAGGCCTCTCTCTCGCTCGCTGGAGCGGCGGGTGAATGCACCCGGCGACATGGGTCGGTCGGGTAATGGAGAGGGCCACTTTTCGTTTCCACCACAAGAGAATGCACATTAACTCGGACGGGCGTTATGCAACGCCGGCTGGCGCCAGGGGGAGTTTGGATGTTTTCGAGAAAACTTCACAAAGCTTTCCGACCAAGCACTCCCGGCTGGGGGATGCCAGCCGACGACATGGCCAGTGGGTCGCGAAAAAGCGTATCGTTAAAGCCATGATCTCGCGCGGCCACTTTCCGACACTCCGCCGGGTAATGTCGCTCATTGTCCGGCACCACGGCCCAGTTTACGTCGGAGCCAAAGCATGTTGACATGCTTGATTACCCCCCCTTCACTCCACCACCCACCACCATCCCTTCGGTGGTAACGGGCGTCCATTAACTGCCTCCACCAATTGCCACGTGCGATTCCACTAAACGCGCATAAAATTCACACATCATCGCTATTATTCCTCGCCATATGGGGTTGTTTTGACGAGAGAGGGGGAAGGGAGATATGGGGCCGAGTCCGGTTTCGGCGCTGGCGAGGAATGTCTCGCAAACAATCATTTTCCAACGTGATCCGGGCGACATGACCATTGTGGTGCCATTTCGTTGATTGCATTCTTCGCGGATGGCATTAGAAGTTTCATCATTCGCGTTACTTGCCCTTTTTAAGTAGCGAAAGATAATGTACCATAACTTCGAGGCGACGTGAAAAAGTGGATCAGAAAGTGAAAAATAATTTTCGTAAACGAGGACGAGAAACGAATAAGATAAATTACACGAAATCATTGATTTACTAGATGCATTACTTGAAAATAGGCATTGACGTAGTGGACACATGAAACCGTGAAATTTATTTAGATTAACATTTTTAAACAAATGGAAACAATCCCATTTACAATGTTGCAAAATAAACATTGATAGTACAAGTCTTAGATGTAAAACTGTTTTACTTGTTCCAAACAACAACACTACAAAACTTAACGAGTCTGTGCACGAGAATATTTTCAAACGAGCAAATAAATATAATTCTCTTAAATTAAAATCTAATATTGAACTTCTCATACATTAGAAAATTTGAAAGAGAGGTAAATTTGACTTCCAAGCTCACCATTTGGCGATTTAGGTCAAGGATTTGAGGACATGAAGTAACTTAGTGTTAAATTAAAAAAAATATATCTCGTTATTTTTAAAACATTCTCGCTATTCACGCACCATTTAAAATTTAATCATGCACGTCTCAGTCAACTTATAAAATATTTAAGTCAATAATTTCATCTAAAAACATTCTCCATGTTTCAATTTAAACATAACAATATATTATATTAGCCAAAACATCGATATTTCCTCCTGATTTTCAAGACATGTAAAGTTTAAGTCTGGACTTGATCGGATCTTGGGTGAATGTATAAGTTCGTTTTTCGAAAGCTTAGAAAAACGTGACAAGTTGTGCGGTTTGACAGCACTCGTTAAAAACCGGCTCCACTGCGGCATTTTCATTCATCCGCTGGACACTTTAGAACCAAGCACAGCCAAACACTTCGCCGCCCGGGAACTGCATCTGTTGAATACGAACGGCGAACGTGGCGGCCACCTCGCGCTTGCTGGCGTGGCAAAGTAACCGCCGTTACGTAACGCCTCGACGTGCGCACAATACAGAAGCGGCGAATCAGCTGTTTTTCTCATCGGAGCACGCGGGCCATCATCGGCATTGTCGTTAACTGAGCGTCTTCCAACGTCGCCTAGCGTTGCGCCTAAGAGGACTGGAGAAGCTCACATGGTGTGGTCAGTGGACGAGACGGCGACACTCGCCGGGTGTTTTTCCCCACCACGGGTTGCCAACGGGCGCGTCACGCTAG
Source organism: Anopheles sinensis (assembly GCA_000441895.2). Classification (NCBI taxonomy): domain Eukaryota; kingdom Metazoa; phylum Arthropoda; class Insecta; order Diptera; family Culicidae; genus Anopheles; species Anopheles sinensis. The sequence continues at coordinate 907,953 of KE525348.1, forward strand.
GATTGGGAAAAGATCCATTAATCGAATTAATCATGATGATTTTTCAAATGCAATAAAGGGCAAGGAAAGGGACGAAAGGACGGGATTGGTTGCGGACGACACGGTTTAGGGCAAGTGAGAGTGTGTGTGGACATGGAGCTGCGACCGCCCGCTGTTGGGCCTGGAGTCGCTAATGGCACCCGGGGTACGCCTGGGGACTCTGGCTCGAACCGGGGCGAACCGATTCCTCGGACTCGGTTGCTAAGACGCTGCTCCCTGGCAGCCAGCTAATCTGCGGCTAATGGTAACCGTAATAATTTCGAATGGCCCTGTACGCGGTTTCGTTTTATTACGCTTCCAATCGGCGTTTCAAATGCGCTCCTCAATTGAGTTTAAGTCTGTTTCTTTCTTATTACATGGCTGAGGCGTGTGAATTGTGTTATCCAAAAATGTTTTATAATCTAAGTTCTTTAGCAAAAAGTGATTTAAAAATGTTTTCATACAAACAATATGGAAAACAATATGCTTAAGCTTTAAAAACTTATTCTAGAGCTGGTGAACAATCTACAAAAATAAACTATAGCAAAATTGGTATTGGTACAACATTAAAATCAATAATATACGGACAGAAAAAGTTGTTAGGTTTAGTTAAATTGTGTCATACAATTACAAAACAAACGATAAATTTTCAGAAGTAATTGCACAATTCCTTTTTTTTAAACTTGAGCAAAAAGAAGAAAATATCTGTGAAAAGTTCTTGGCGAGTCACTTCTTGATTAATTTCAAAAGCAATAAAAAACAACAATGAAAACAGCAGTGAGGCTTCGATAAATGTTGTCATACAATTACTAAACTATAAAGTTTTAAAAGGCATTGTATAGCTTCTTTTCAGTAACATGAGGGAATGAAAACATAAGCAGAAACATAGTAATCACTTTAAATTATAAAAATTATTGTCGGCAACTCAGACTCATTTGATTATATTTTAAATGATTTTTCCCCCAGTGAGTCACCATTCTTTTTAGAATTAATCGAATTAATTAATCGAATACGTTCTGTAACGTCAGTTCAATTTTGTTTGTCGATTACTAATGTTGCAATAAACTTTCAAAAGTCATTGTTCAGTTTCTTTGGGGAAAGAATGAAAATATCTGTGAATAATTTACTTGTTAATACAAATTTCTAAAACACTTAAGGCATGTGAAATCTATGCGATCATATCTAAAATAATTTTAATCGCCGATAACCTCACTTCTTCGCAGTTCGTTGCATGTTTTTGGAGTTTCATGTATTTTTATCGGTTTCTTAGATTTATTTGTTTGATGCTATAAGAGTCGTGATTAAAATCGTGTGTAAATAAATTATTCACTTATTTTTAGAAGCAATCCTCTCATGGGGGAGAGTAACATAACTTATTTCCATAAGCATCCACCGAGGGCAAATTCGCAGCTGGTGAACTTTAGGATTTTCGGCCTAGGTTTCGCCGGCCGAGGTGCGAGCATATGACACCGTTCGCGGCTGACATTTAATCTAATGCCACCCACGGCATCACGTCAACCTGGTATCAGCCGTACACAAAAACCGAGGCTCACGTAATCACCAGCGCTCACGGTCAAAGGCGCTGAAAAACGGGACCGAAACAGGTTTCCGGTCCTGTATGGTGATCCGATCCGGTCCGGCGGGGCCGGGCAGCCCGTTTCACTGTCAAGTTTACCATAAACCAAAAAGCGCACGGTGACCGGATGCGGGGCCACTCCACGCCCGCCGACCCCGCCGGATCCCACAGGAACCGGTTTTTGTTTTAATGCTTCGCCTGTTCCTATTCCTCATCCTGACTGCGGGCTTTTTGGTAGGAAACCGGCGCTGTACGTACGTGGGAGGTTACAATGTCCTGTGGCCCGTGTGTGTGTGTGCGTGGGCGAGGTTAGGCTTCAACATCTGCAGAACTACCAGTACTTGTTCTCCGTAGCAATTTCCGTACCACGAACAGGCCCAGCTGTTGTGTCCGTTATTTATTTTTATTTTACCTGCGATAAAATGCCGACACTTGCGCAAGATCCCGACCGACCTCAGAGAGGTGTTTGGTCGCGATAATAAATTATGCGATTAATTCTCACTTTTACACCCCGCCCTGCCCTGTCGGCAGGGGTTCAATGACCCCGCGGGTGAGTAATGTGCCGGTGAGAAAGAAAACGACGCTTCGGGCACACGCTTCCCTTCGCCCTAGGGGTTGCCGAAACCAGTTTCTTGGGCATCAAACGGCGATTGGTTGAACGAACGGACGAACTCCCAAAAAGCCGTCCAAACAATCCAAAGTGAGCCCCCGGTGAGACTAACTCCATTCGAAAGGAGGTAGTAAAAATGGACCCAACACCCATCTTGAGGCGCAGCATCGGAGGAACGCAGCTCAACTGGAACCTACGAACCATGAGATGAACGTAACCTGCCGGTTATGCAATCTCTCCCCACCTTGGGTTTGATGAACGCTTGGATCAATGGCTTATCCGCTGATCTTCAACAAATCGACTGCAAAATTAGTGCTGCAAGTGAGTTAGGACAGTCCAACAATCGAAGATGCAACAGAAGGGGAGCGAGGGAAAGAGAGAAAGTAAGTGAATAATTTCATTTTCATATCTTTGCATTAGGTAAGATCGCGTAATGAGACTCTGAGCGGCGACTCGACCAAACTCCGCGAGGGGTTCGCGAGTTTAGGCTCGTTTTCCAAATGATGAAAGCTCCTATCCCTATATCCAATCATCGTAGGATTTTGGAGACGCCAGCCCGGGGCGGATGGGAACTGATTGGATTATTTTACTACGGACACTTAAGCGAGGAGCGCGAGGGGAAAGCGGGGAGTTTATGGCCATTTTTATTTTTTATCCAAAGTCTTTCATCAACGTCGTCCGCAACTGCGCTTCGCTTTTACTCTCGCTTATATCATAACGACGGAAGAGAATGGCTTCTGAAAGTGCATTTGATTGTGGTGTTGTTCGCTTGCAACGACGTCAAGCATTAGACGAGGTAGTCGTAACCTTTTTTAACACCTAGTCATGTTTTGGTCTCAAAATTGTGTGAATTATTTCGTTTTGCACAAATATTTGGTTAAATACTTCTAGTTCGAGATAAAGAACGTAAATACTTCAAGTAATTACATCTTGACGATTGTCTACTCGACGCGGTTTGTCAAAACATCCTACAAAAAGTAAACAAGTAAATAAACAGCTTCCGCAGTGGGACATTTCTCGATTTTTTAAACAAATGTCGAGAGTCTGCCTCATTTATTTGGAGATATCTTTTCGATGGACATATTTTTCATTGCGAGACGTCAACACTAAAGACGAGTTTCCCGACGCGTACTGTCAAAATACTGCGCAAAAAAAGTGAACTAGAACCCAGACCCGTCGATATTTTTTAAGGAATTTGATAGCATTAATATTCCTGGCGTTCAATAGCAGATGTTTCGGGGCGATGCGAAGGAGTCGAGCCAATCCCTTTCTCCTGCGAGTGTCAGTTCAATATGGTTGTCGGTGACAAAATGCGGTCCTACCTTTCAAACGCACTGCTCGAGTGCATCGATGCACCCTTCCGCTTTCCACTTGTCAGTAATTATTGCCTGGCTGAACATAAGCCGATAAAGCCTTTCGTCGCGATCAGTAATGCGTCAATTCCCGTCCCACGACGTCACTCCGGTGCCGCCATTTTTTCTGCACTTGAACTGAAAAACATTGGATTATATGCAAAGGTTTGTGAAGTTAAACAAAAAAGCCTAATGAGAGGCCACGGAACGTGGGTTGGAGCTTTGGCGTGGGACACACGAACAAAGTTAAAGGAAAAGCCTTAACCAGATTACGAATGTTGGCTCTCCTGCTCCCACTTCGGACACTCACGTGCCGTCACGCCAGGTGCCCCTGGAAAAGCGGCTGGCTGCGGGAAAAACACTCCACTCCTACGCCGTGCGCGATAATTCCTTCCAGCTGATGTATCGTTCCTGGCCCCAAAGCGTCCTCCAATACCCTTTGGAACGCCGCTGGTAAGCAAAACGTGACCATCGGGAGGCCGCCCTATGCCGCCTATCCTCGCAAACCGACACCGCTCTGGTGCTCTATCGCTCAAGGAAGCGAAACCGATCGTCGTCGCGTACGAAAAGGAGAAGCCTCCATCAACGTTGCGGTGTTCGATTCCACCCGTTTCGTGCCCTATCGTTGCAACATTCCCAGTGGTCGAAAAATGTAGAAGAACGCGCTTGAGCGGCGAAGGGAAATCGGTCTGTGGAAGGAATGAGGAAGGCTGAGGGGAAGGCCGATAGTTGCACACTTTGGTCACGCAATTATATTAACAATATGCGGCAAGTGTGTAGGGCGCCTCAGCAGATTGATTGGAAGGCACATAACCTAGCTTCGAGGCTTCGAACGACTCCACCGGATCGTAGAATTTCGAACTTTTTGCCAACGATCTCTTCACTGGGATGAAATGGCAAGCAAGACAAAGACAACCAACACCAAACGAAAACCAGGCTCTTTAATATCATCTTTGTATGCTTTCATTGGGATTTCCCACCAGCTTCAATTTGCATGTTGTTTGATTTCCTACAGTTTCGCTGGTTTTTGTTGGTCTCTTCTTTCTTCGATTCTTTAAAAAAAAACAGAGACATCAATATGACTTTGGGCTGCGACACACAAGTGGCCAAATTGGTAAAATAAGATGAAAAACATGACAAAAAACTACATCTCCAAACCGAACCATGATGCATGAATATTCTAACAGGATCGATTATATTGCTCAAACAGGTTTTCGCGTATCGTTTCGAGCTCCTATTTGCATACGGTGTTTTGTTTTTGAATGTATTTTTTTGTTTATCGCGAGATGCATCCATTTGGTTCCGGTAGGCTTTGCTTGATTGCTGGTTCTTTCTCGTCCTGTTTTTCTACAGTCGTTCCTGCTAGTCAGTTTTTTGTTTTTTTTTCTGTTGTTTTATCGCCTTTTTCCATCTAAAGTGGCATGTAACGTAGGCAACACAATGTTAGCCTTTAATTAAACCGGTTTCATTTTCGCGAAGTTCGGTTCCGACATGCATCTGTAGGATTATTGATATTGGATCTTTTTTAATGTTGTCTCATTTGTTTAAAATATCAAATGGAATTTGAATGAACTGCTAATTGAAATAGTAGGGAACAAAAATTATTTATTCTTTATTTGAAAAAAAACTAAACTTGTTTGAAGGTTCAAAAAAACATCACGATTATAGCATTAACTCAACCAATCAGGGTTCAGAATAGCGAAATAATGTTCAGTTTGTTTTTGAAATATTTATTGTTTAATTGATGCAATTGTGTCTTTTTTTAAATATTAGTGTAATGATCTATTTATTTTAAAGTTCTTTTTATTTTTTCATCCCCTATGCAATTGATTCTGTTTTAAGCTTCGTTTTCTAGTCAGTGAGTCAATTGTTTCCATGTTTTTGCTACATTCACGATTCTATTAAATTTACTCTAACGTCACGCTCTTCTAATTCCATTATTAGAGTGTTGCCGACAGAATTAACTCAATATTAAATCCGCTCTCGGTTGTTTTGTAAATTCTGCAACAAAATGCAACAACCTAGTCGCATGGCGCTTCCGAAAAGCAAAACCAAAAAACCGCTCCGAATGCAAAGTGGGGCTTTCAAACCAATAGTTAATTTGATTTTCCCCATCCCATCGGAAGGACATTCCGTGAAGGATGCGTGTCACAAGCAAACAAAAAACCACCACCAGGTCATCCGTTAGGGTGATGGTGTAGAAAGTTTCGTACGTTGTGTGCGTGGCAGGCACTTCCAGTGCCAAGTGCGATTACGCTGTAATAAGCATTTGCAATTAGTTTCGCGTTTGATTTTCCGTTTTTTTCCGCCATTGCCTTGCGCATTCATTTTTTTCCACTTTTTATGTTTTCTCTTCTTCCCTCGCGGTAATTCACGTCAAGTTTGCACAATATGTGTGTTTGTCGATGGATTGTTTTGTGTATGGGTGTAGGTATGTACGCGTTGTAATGACCGTTAGGTGTTATTGTTTGCCGCTACTACCGGACCGTTCTTGTTGTTGTGTGTTGTTGTGCTGTGGGTTGAAGTTTTCACCCCATGGTGGAGCCTGCAGTGTTGGCTGTCCATACACTTTCACGTGCATCACTTCTAGTTCTCGCCCCCCAAACATTCTCTCCCTTCCCCAGTGCTGTGCCGAATGGTTTGTTTGTTTATTTTCTCCGCCGCTAATGTTTTACTTTTAACGCTCACGTTTTTGCTCACTCACTGAAGTTTGCATCGCTGGATTAGCATCACCGGGTGGAGGATCAGATAAATAGTCCGCACAGGTTTTATGCACGATAATGGACGGGATGGAGGTGTGTGTGTTTTGAGAAGGTGCCCTCGAAGCCGTTTGACGCACGACTCAGGGAGTTACAGGTCAGGGTCCGAAAGGGCTGCCTGAGGAGCGCCCAATTATTCACCCAGATTGTAATACGGAGCCCCTACGCAAGTCTCATCTCTGTGACTCATCTTCCATCCAATTATACTGAAATGTCACACTTTTAACACATTGACTGCCAAGCAGTTTTAGCACACTTTTTTAGAACAATCTTTGTCGATTTAATTTGTTTACAAAATTTATTAAACAGTCTGTTTTCGACATCCAGGCTAAGACTAACCTTCCCAGAGAATTAGTTTTTAATATTATGATAATTTTCATGTAACATTTTCATATTAATGAGGCAAAAACTTTTTAGAACTAATGACAGCTGGCTGTAAAAACTGATAGCCATGGCAGTTAACTTGTTGTTGAATCGGGCGAAAAATACTTCTATCGAACTTCTGTGGACGGAAATGGAATCAGCTTTCTTGAGCTGATCGAAAGCTTCCAATCGAAAACTGACCGTTACGGAATGCGTTTACCTTCGCGAGTAAACAGATTGTTTGGTGAACGAAGCAAAACACAAACCGCCAACAAAACAACGCCAATGTTTCCCAACGTTCAAGTCAATCTCCTTCGCCACGGCCATATTGCCACGATGGAAAGTCGGGTGTTTTGTGCGGTGAAGCGTCATTTCGTCAAACAACGTCGACGAAACAGCCACTTAGAGTTTTCATACACACACACACACACGTACCGAGGGAGCTTTGGAAACGCCAAACGTATGCTCGAGAGTTGAATCAATAATTAGCTAATTGGATAATAATTGAGCGAGATCCGAAGGATGTTGCGGTTGTCGGCGGGGGTCGTTCAACAACTGTTCAGCCGTGTGGGTGTGCGTATGTGCAATATGGTTCTTAAAAGTTCGGTACAGCGGCTTATGAGCTCGCGACTCCGTGAAACCTATTATCTTCGCCTTCTCGAGTGCGTCTTCAGCCTACGGGAATCGTTCAATTCAGTGGATATATCCCGACGCACTTCTGTAAGTTTTCTTGCGGTAGAAAACACCTTCAAGAATGGGCGGAAAGCTGGCTCCTTGAGGAAACTTATCAGATGCATCTGGAGTTGCACATATACCTAGTGATTGACGTCTAGGCCGCGCCAACTAACAACGCCCCGCTCGCGAGTTCCATTCACATCGCGCTCTGCAAGCGATCATTTATTTCCATCAGAAGAGATCAGCATCGGACGTGCCTTATTAAACGATTGATTGGGTTTTCCCGCCACCCCGGAGCCATGTGACCATGGCAGGCAGCTCCACTACTTTGACATTGAATTGAAACACCATATCCCATCGTATTGCAACAGCGAGGGGCGATGCAGCAACAACCCGAATCGAATTCGCACTGTAGTTTCGCAGCAGCATCCTGTTGATCCCGGAACTGCGCCTCGGTATGGCAGGACCGGTTAGTTTTATTGGCAGCATAACCAGCGTGCAAGAACGAATACCTTTTGCGTGCGGTTCTGGATCGTTCGCCGGCGAGGGCATGACACAGGGGAGAAGGGAGTTATTATGCCTTTTCTAAATGTTAACAGTTTTGCCGGTTTTGCAATCTGCATGTAAGCTCCGGTTCGTTCATTTGTTCGTTCGTTCTGCTGACGGATATCGGGCTGCGGATCAAGTTCACCAGGAACCGGGAAGCAATATGCAATGTACAATCATTCTGCAATCTACACTTTATTCGTTTTTTCCATATGTTTTAACCACTCAAACCGACCTTTACAACAAATCTAAACTCGTTTCCAGAGCGTGTGCCGTGCCACGGCCTTATTACTATTTTATTGCTGTGCGTAATTTGGTCTCATTGTCGGATTAGCAACTTTCAACTTGTGCTGTTGTAATTCACTGTGTAACAAATGTGCCTAGGTGTATTTGTATGTAATAGGTTTACAATAAAAAAGCACTTTTTGCGAATGAATTTACTCGAACTAATAACCTAACTTATTAGGCCCACAGACCTAGGTTCCTAAAGTCCGAGGTTCGGTCTCTCGTTCGCTGGATATCTCGATGAACTAGCACTTGTTTACGTCGGATGCAGTGCGTAGCGAAACTGATTGAAACCTGGCACAATGCGATATAAGAGAAAATGGGGCAATTATTTTAGTTGAATGTAAAACTATGGTTCGCAAGCCTACCCTATATTCTGACGATGAAACTGTACATCACACTGTCCGTTTGAGAAGTTTTATTTACCATTAAGACAGGGATTTCCCATTTCTGGTACAATCAGTGGCCTTTGAGCAAATGTTTTAAAGCAATCGACTTTGATGTGTAATTCGAAATTACCATATTTTCCTTCCTATGCAAAATCCCAGATGTGACGTCAAGGTGAGAACTTTGCAAACCACTGACCCTGCAAACGCTCCACTTTGTTGGTGCATTCGCTTGCGCTAAACTATTTCCTGCTGCATGGTCACGCTTCTGGCCCCGTTTGGACATTAGTTGGGTTTCAGTTCACGTGTTCCGACAGGGTCGGCTACAGCTGTTGTGAAGTTTGTGTGTATGTGTGTTTGCCACAGTATATACTTTCACCAGAACGACGCGCTCGCCACGGGAACGTGAGTGGCCGGAACAAGCGGCACGGCGTTGTAAATATTGATTTGCGAGGGTGACATGTACCTGTTCGGCCCGATACCAGAAGTCTCCGGTTTGTGGCGATCCATGCGTCCACGCAATTAGCGCATGCACTAGAACCTCGACAGAGGAAGTGATAATTTAATGGGAATTTTGCACCAACCCTCACCATCGCTATGGAATCACACTAGCCACTACCCTCCAGCACTGACCTTCATCGGGTGACTCATGTAATTAACTTAACGGACCGTGATTGAGCAGCGTGTGATTTTTCCATATCAAATCTGGAGAGTGTGTGCTTTACTTCGGTCAGAAAACATTTGTCAGTATATTCTGTGTTGTGCCGCAAAACCCAACCACCATTTTATTTACAAACAAGTCCATTCAAGACTTCAAAATCCGTCGAAATTCGTGGGAACCCCAATATCCGGCCGAAGTGCGTGCCATATATATAAATCGTTAATAAACCCCCTTGCGAGAAGATTCCGAATTTCTCACCCCGAACCTTATCCTAATCTTATGGGAAAATCCCATCGATTTCCGGTCGAAATGGCCACCCTCGGATGATGCTGATAAATATGTTTTGGACAGGTGATAAATGGCTCCGATACCCCGGTATTGATTAACACCGGGCCGAACATGACGTCCCATGTTGTTGTCCGGTTCGGGTTTGTGTTTTTAACCTTTTTCATAATGGGGTTTCTTTTTATTAAGATTACTGCTGTAAGATTGTTCACCCTCTTGTGATGGAGGTATAATTATCGCCAACTACCCTCTCATTACCTCAACATTATTGAAGACCCCCGGGTACGGTGTGTGCTGTTGACAAATTGCAACGGCAAACGATGACACCATCAATAGGAAGCTTTAACCACCGGAGAGTAACTTAAAATAATTACATTGTGTTATCGAACGAAAACGGGTAATGGAAGCGAACAGACGGAACTGATTGCATTCCTGGCCGTGGAAATAGAGTGCAGCTTCAGCCTCGCGCACAGTTCCTACGAAGGATTGTTTTTGCGCATTTGAACTCCAGCAGGATCGCTTATCAATCTAGCAACCGCTGTCTACCGGCCCATGGCATGTGCATGTTAGATAAACGAAATTTCTTGTCCCTTGTTGCACAGTATCGCGGAATATCATGCTATCGTCCGTTCGGTGTACGGACATCTTGTTTCTTGGCCGTTACCAAAAAGCAATCCTGATACCGCCCGTGTATGTTGTGTTGTGTTGTCTTGGTTCGACATCGTCATCGACTTTTGGGTTTGGGTAGTCTGTCATCAGTGTGACAACATGATTGGAAGCCAAGGGACCCGGGAGTGGAAGAAACTATGGGAAGAGGTCTTAACAGATGTAACGCAAGCACTTTCTGATAGCAGATCTTGATGGTAATCACTTCAATCACACTATCGATCTTGAACGGTGTTCGAAAAGGTTCAAGGTTACATTGTTTTTCTAAACTCGTTCGGTTTTTTGTGGAAGAAGTATGAAATTATGGATTCGATTGGAACTAGCCTAGGTCTTATAGGTACTCGAGTGAGACGACTCTAAATGGTCTCATTTTATGTACTGAATATCTTATCAGAAATGCAAGAATCCCTGGGTCAATTATAGTACCACTTTGCGGAACTGAGAACTGAATTCCAACATGAGGTGTAGGTCTACCTCATTAACTCCACGACTCAATCCCCCCTCGATTCCATCTTATCTCAGGCAACACTTTCGATGACCCATTATGAGTGCACTTACGGCGTATAGCAATGGGTGTATGAGAAAAGCCTCCGGGGAGAAACCGAGCGGAACCACATTCCCTTTGCGTGTACAGCGTCTTCGGGAGCTGCTTGTGACTTGCTTCACTTGCCGAGACCCAAAGACCTTGAATGTTTGTTGGCTGGCGTGGCCCGGTGATCTTGTTTTCCCTTGTGATTCCGTTCTGCGCCACTGCAGCCGCTCTCGGGAGGAGGAGGAACCGGAGAAGACATCAAGGCTGTACGGTTACGTTGTCAGGTCCACGCTGGACAACTCCCAGGCCTCTCGTCCCCCGGTCTCATCCGTCTAGCCAGCCTGGCGGGTGGTTGGTTAATTTCGTTACTCCTCTGTTCCGTCCACACACTACACACAGCACACACATGCAACTTTCCATGGGAAGGCAGGCAGTGCCGCTGTGCTTTCTGTGTCGGGGCGGCGCCTTTTACGTCGCCGGAGGAACGTCGTACGTGTTGAGCTTCCGAAGCTGGCGTGACTTGCCCTTAAATGCTCGGGCCCCTTCGGCCACTGCACGAGATTTGCGCTCTCACTAATTAGGGCCTTTTGGTAGCAGGCCGCACGGAAATATCGAGGTCATGTCGAGGAAGGCGCGCGGAATGATTCGTCGACGTCCATTGGGCGGGATGTTTGGAACTACGAAATCACACGAAAGACTGCTAACAGGAGACACTTGGTAATTGGATCTCCCTTTACCATCTATATGACACCAAGGGTTGAATACGGACGAGTGTGAGAAAGTGGTTTCGTTCACCATATGGTTGTACGTACCAATTTCTGAAGTTCTTACGTTTCCACAATTTTGGATTGAAAGAAATATATACCAGCGTCGTTTAAACAAAGATACCTGCAATTCTGACACTAAGACACTATTTTGGACAAGTATTTTGAAGTTGAAAATAGAAAGGTATCCTGAAAGGAACTTCATAAGTTTGACTCTATATGTTATGTTTTCAAGAACCTGAAAATTCCATAACAAGAATGAGTTGCATGCCCTGTTATGCATAAACCTCTAACTCCCGTCGCAGATACTGTAAAACATCGGCGTGGCGTGCATGCAATGGTTCGCTAAAACAGCCATCGAAGTCACATGGAACAGCAACAACACAGTGAACACAAACGCAGGCGCACAACAAACAAATAAACAACACCACCAGGGCCTGCCCTTGGTCAACCTTGTCCGTCGATCATGGCGGGATTGATCGATCGCATTTACCTGCTACAGTAATAATTGCATAATGTCCTCCAGCAGCTCGCTACCCACCCTCCCCGAACCGTTTCTGAACTAACGCCGTCGCAACTCGAGGAGATTGCGAATTCGACCCACCAGAGAGCCCCAGACTGGCTATTAATTTTCTTTCGCCCCGTTGCCGAGTCGAGTCGAGGGTCCTCCTAGTCGTCCTAGGCTTGCGCGCGAAAGCGATACGCTTCGATACGGCTCAAGGATCACACACACCTGGTTGGCCAGGTGTTCGGGCTTGCGCACTGGGACGAAATATAGGTTAGATTAGAACGCACCGACCCACACACACACATGCACACCTGCTTCGAAAGAGGTCGGCCTTGGGGGCGTTTTATTATATTTTTTATTATTAATTTTTCACCTGAATTCGTTCGTCCCAGGTCGCTAGAGTCGGTGGACGCGCACGTGGTGGCATGTGGGCACGGCGTGAACATAACACTGCCCCTCAGAGTCCCTCTGGTGGGCTCTCCACTTCGGCAGGGCTTTGCCAGCGGAACAGGTTTCCACGCGTGCATTCGGTCGGAGGCTCCCCTTGGCTCTCTGCACGTCACCTGAAGCTTGACAACCTTCACGCGCGTTCGATTGGGTTTCTCCCACACCCACCTCGGCGAATATCCCGTGATACTACTAGGTCACGCCAACATGGCGTCCAGCCCTGGCGTCTTTGGACGCATTCGCGTGCACACCAGAAGCGATACGAGACGGTGGATACGGTGTGCGGGTAGGAAAGGGCTAAAAATAAACTGGACACTGGACACGAAACTACACTATCCCCGGTCGGGCTCCTCGCTCCCGTTGTTTTTGGGGGGCTCGTTTCAAGTGCGGGATTATATAATCGAATCCGACTTAATAGCACCAAACCCCTCCTATTGGTTACCGCATACTCAAGCTCGATCGATCGAACCGGATTCAATCACGACAATCCGCGAGGTTCAGAGGGCAGTTCATAACTGGTCCACGTCCCGATGGCCAACAAGGTGTAAGGCGCGTAGGCCTTAACTAATTACAGCAAGCCCGCCGTAACCTTCAAATTGAATCACAAGACACGTCTCAGCAGAAGGGTCCAATTTTTCTAAACAAGTTACGAACGCCACAACAACTATTGGGCTTTGGACTAAGGATGACTGCAGACTTTGAATCTCCAAGTCTCTCGTGCCCCTGTTTCCCATCTCTTCCTCTTTTGCGTATCGCTCTTAATCCATCTAACCTTCGCAACCGGATCTAGTTCTCGTTGTGGCCATCATCGGAGCCACCTCCCTGCAGTACCCTGCACCCTGTTTAACCTGCCTCGTTGCGAAGTTCCTGCTTCATTCATCATCTAAAGCGTGCCACTCTTACTATCACACGCATGACTCGACTCTACTCCACACGGCTCCCATTTATTTATTTGATGTTTTCGGTTTTTTGCTTTGCCTTCCGACGCGCTCCTGACATTGACCTAGTGTGCAAGATCTTGTCGCTGACGGACAGATGAATTCAAGCTCGCTCGGTGAAGCAACATCAACAACCCACCGCCAAAATCATCAGCCCGGTCCTAATGGTTCGTGGTACCGACAAAAAAAAAACAAAAAAACGCTCACCAAAACAACACTTGGTTGGTCACACCTTCAAGGTCCGGCCAGTGCGAACGCGCATTCATGCACGTCGCCGTACACCGTGCGTTACATCATGGTGGTGGTATGCTCCGCATTGGTGTTTGTGCGGGTCTTAACATCAAAAAGGATCAATAGACACGGAACGGAAACGGTGCGAGGTGTCTCGGTGCGTTGTTGATCTTGCCTTTGAGGCCCTTGAGTTGAATGGTGGCGATCAACGTCGCGGATGTTGAAGATCTGGCCGATCTACCGGTGGCGATAGTGGGCCTCCCCACGAATGAATAACGTTCACCCTGAGACGAGATCACAAATTCATCTCGCGATCGCCAATCTCGTGAGAGGCCTGCGTTTTAGCTATCGCCTTAGAATCCTTGGAATATGAAAGTACAGCCGGTTTTTTTCGTGGAATCTGACGCAAACATCAGTTGTGTGATTGCTTCACTCCCTCAACCATAATCTGTTTGTCTGTCAAACATCTTCTGAGCTGAGGACTCCTTCTATACGCCCGCTAGAAGGAGTCTTCTGGTTCACCCATGCGACGATCGGGTTGGAAGATGGAAGGGAAATATCGTTATGTGCTCCTTCTTGTGGCTTTGTTCAGTTTAAACTAGATCGCCCGAGGCCTGGTGGCCGTTGCACCGTGCACGCAATGCACACGAATCTGTCGTCGTGTAATATGGGTTGGAATCGGGCGAATTGAAATGCAAACGATATCACCGGTAGCGCGCGGGTCGAGGTGAATGAGTACCAGAGAACAGCTTGGCTTCGACACTCGCGACCTAGGACTTGGGTTGGGCCTTAAGTATGCAGACGGTACCGGTACAACCATAGCCACCGTCGACGCTACCATTCCAGTCAGGTCTCTTTTGCATGAATTCCGATTGGAGTCGACCCTCAAGCGCGGCCCAGACTATGTCGAGGGTTGTCGCGCGGGAAGTGCGGCACGGCTGGGACCGGGACCGGTGCACTACTCTACAGTGCTGGTGCTGGCAACCTTTTGCATTCGATATTATGTCAGCGCAGCACTGTCAGCGAACGGGTGCTTGGAAGTTCGATGTGTGCGCTTGTTTCCATTTTTTTTCCTTCCTACCTCTAAAGGTGGTCATAGTCCGCACGGCAACCACCAAGAAACTCCTCCACCGCGCTGTCTCGTCGTGGTGCAGTATTACGTCCCTTGTGTTAGATTAATCGATTACGTTGTCGTTGGACTTGCCTGCAGGTTTGCAGAAAAGGTTGACTACCTGACAGGCAGCCGCTTTTTCGCTCACCATCGTTAGGTTAATGTTCTTCCACTGGACCTATATGGCATACGTTTCGGTCCTCAAGCAACGAGGGAATCCCTTACAAGCTTCTCCACCACTCCACAGTGTAGAGATCCACTCGTGCAACGATCGACAAACAAACAATCCTCCCAATGTTCCATTTTTAGACCTCGTCCCAAAGATCCTCTAGATCCTCCGCCAGACGATTGGTTCTACGTCACGCCACCGTCGTCGATCACCGCCACTCGTCTGGGGTCTTGCAAACTTGGGGAAATGCAAACAATCGAATCCGCTGTGTTTTTCACGAAAACAAGCAAAACAAATGTCCAATTCGACGAAAAGGGACGATAGCGACTGATAAGAGCCCGATTAAAGACTGTGCAAATATTTGAGCTACGGCGTGTGTCCGTCCGTAAATTACCTTCAGTATGTTTTTCCTGGAACTGCTGCACCACCGCTCGGATGATGTTGGATAACACCCCCGTGGTACCCCTTTTGCTCGACGGTTAGAAGGAGCTGGTTAGAAGGCAATAACCGCAGCAAGATCATTTGGTGTTCTCGTTATTTTTCGTATCAGACCGAACATTGACATTAATTGAAGGTTGAGAATAAGGATTGGGATGGGGATAAGGTCTCATTAAGTATACATCAACAGAACTTTTCATTTAATCTTCAACTAATTCTCGATTCATGTTCTCCAATAATGTCAAGAAAACAAAAACAAACGTATAGCAGTGACACAAATTCGCATGTGTTTCTTGCTCCTCAAACGGTTTGTCTGGGAAGTCGTAGACATAGGCTCGCAGTGGAAGCAAAAACCCCAATCTAGACACAACTGTCTAACTGACGAATAATATGACGTTGGTAAACCGTCCAATCATGGTCCATTTCTTTCCTATGGCGAAACAAGTGGAAGTAGGTTGCTTTGAAATTAATGACCAAGTCTCGAAGATGGGGTGCAAAACATGGGGGCCTTTCCTAGGCTTTTGGGGCGCGGGAAATTGGGGTTTGAAATTGATTACCCACATGTCCCGCGGTGTATGGTGTCGAATGTCTGTTTTGGACCCGGGACCCCAGTTCGCGTTGCTTCGTTGTCTTGAGGGTGAAGATTTCTGTTTTTGCGATTAGAGTTTTACTTCCCTAGTCGCTATTCTGACCCGGAATCCGCGCCGTGCCTAGTGTTGGTAAGACGGTGCCAAATCTCGAAACAAAAACCCAGGAAACAACACTGGCAAATAATCACCCCCACACACGACGGGGTGCGAAAAACGAAGCGGGGAGAGAGTGAGAGCAAAAACAAGGGTAAAAGGAACTTCTACGGAACGAAGCAAAAAAAAGCCTACAACTGTAAGCCCAACAATGAAACAACGCGTATGCGATCACAACAACAATAGCAGACAAACAAACCGCGCTGCATCCACGTAGGGCAGCATGATAGAGATATGAGGGAGGGACAACATGGTATAAAAACATGATCTGATGGCCACGGTGTGCTCACGAGACGCAATTATCGACGGGGTTTTTTGGGGTGGTGGTGATGGAGGTGGTCTCGGAATGTAGAGGACACACGCAGAAGAAGCGGAAGGATCGATGCAGGGAATGCGGGGCTAAGGGTTCATGTCGTGTGGAGCTGGTGGATGGTATGTTGTTTTGTTCTGCACCACCACCACCACAACACGCTGACGATTGTCGTTCGTTTTAGGGGATTTTTGTCCCCCTCCCAAACCACCCCCCAACCCCACGAAAAGTCGTACGAAAAACCAACGGGGTCGTAGGGTGGGCAACTTGTGGCGGTGCGAGACGAACCGCGACGGTATAGTGTCGACGTCGACTTATGCGATCTGTGATCAGCTTGTGAGTTCCATCGGCGCGAGCGAGCTCAAAGAAGCTCAAAAAGAACAACGCGAGGCTACAAAAAAAAAAAAAATCGCCAACACAACGTCCACCAAAGGTCGCACCGTATAGTAGTCAACCGAGTGGTAGTGCACAGAATGCGCACCCTTCCCTCCGCCCATAAACGCTACCCACTGTGGACGAGCGTCGACTCTGCGTCCGATCCATAATGTCTGAGCGATCGACTGTGTGTCGCGATTCGACGCTGTTTACGTGGACGCCCGTGCGCGTGTGTGTGCGGGAGTGAGTCGACGTATCCGTTCTGCGCCCTGCTCCGCCGAATAGTCGACATCGCGCCACGAGAGCTGTTTCAGTGTCGTGCTGAACGGCGCCGAGAGGAGAAGTGATTCGCGAGTTCTTAGTAGTCGAACGCAGTCGCGATCGATCAGTCGCGAGCATATTTAGTACAGGTTCTTTTGTTTTTATTTTTTTTCACGTTTTTCCTTTCGTTTCGAACGCCCGATACTAAATTTGACCTGTCACGTGTGTGGCTACTACTACCACTACTACTAGTACTCCTACGAGGGAACTTTAACCCAATTTAGTGACGTTAATCCGACCTGTACTGTCCACAAAAGTGTCAACCTTTGGAAGAGCAAAGCTCTGTGGCTGTGAACCTTCTGAAAAGTGTTTCGAAAAAGTTAATCCAAAGTTAATCCAGTGAATCCATTGCACCACTCGCTGGTGCTTATAGTGATATCGATCTCATAACTACGGAAGCAGCCACATACACCGCAGCAGCGGTATATCGCACGTGTCTGCATCGATACCGATCGCGGGTAAAGCCGTGCCGGAAGTGCAGCTTACACTAACCGGTGAAGAAAAAAAATAGATAGACAACACACCCACAGGTACTACACTTACGATGAGCGCGGTTTAGATCAAAATAGGTTTGGGAAGGTAGTGAAACTGGGAAAAATCGCTTTGAGGTGATGACAATTGTGCGACGTCGATTAGGCCCCCGTGTCGTTGGGGGCTGCCTAAGCCGACTGGCGTAATTACGTGCGGCTTACATCGTGTGGTGCAACCCTTCAGCTGGAGACGAGGTCAGAACAGAGAGAGAGAGAGAGAAAAAAAAGAGAGAGAGACCGACGGGTGAAAAGGAAGTGAAATGGCGACGTATTAGTTGAAGGCTAAAATTAGCGTAAGCGTGACGTAGATAAAAAGTGAATCGATAACAGTTGCGAGGGCGTCGGTGGGATGGGTGGCGGCTTCAGGGACCGAGTGCCGACCCCCCGAGTGGTGGTGGTGGATAAGCAATTGAATTAGGCTCTGCGGGCCACAGCGAGCGGTGCGAGCCTGTTTGTGTTTCGCTTTTCAATGTATTAAGTATTTTTTCATACCGTGCTGTGTAACCTTTGCATTACGCCAGCGTGGCACTGAGGCAGGCTTTTGCACGGCTTAGTATATGACGAGTGTATGCCGAATTTTGCAACGTGCTTCATCTGAAAAGATACTTTCCTCCGATCAACGATTGATATAGAAAGGTGTTCACCGATTGAGGCTCCTGATCTGGTGGTATTGATTTCTTAGTAGAACTTGTGTACTGATCTGACTCAATGGACTTAAATCTTGAACTTTCTTGTGTCAAGAACTTTTCGGAATGATCGCTTACGTGATCGTCTTAGTGATTAACATACTCTTTCGAAGAACATATTTTGCAATAGCTGTGTTTATTTATTTGAAAGGCACGTTTTCGATTATACAATCGGTGGATAGTGCATTCGGGAAGCTGTTGTGCCTCATAGCTGTGTTATACATTTCGGGGATTTCGGAAGTTCTTTGCCAATATCAGATCAATCGTCACAGCGCATTTGTTAATCGACTCTTTCGACCTTCTTTCGCCCCTTTCCCGACAGTGCGGAACTTTAAAAGTTCCCGACTCTTACTCCCATCGGATCATGGACAGCTATCATGTACAGAGCCAGCAGCAGCATAGCTATGGCAACGGAAACAACGGCCCGACCACGACGATCTACACCAGTGCCCATGGCTATCCGACCGCCACCTTCAACTACGCCACGATGAGCTACGCGCACTCGGAGGGTGGTTCCGTGTCACCACCGCCGTCACCGCGCTCCAACAGCTCCGTCTCGTCGGCCTACTCGTCCTCGTCCTCGACGACGGCCTCCCTGGCCGCCTCGTCCGGTTCATCATCGTCCTCGTCCTCGTCGTCGTCGGCTTCGTCCTCGTCGTCCTGCATTTCGTCGGCCGGCTCGGAGAATGGCGCCTCGTACGAGAATCTGGACATTGCCGCCCAGCGCCTAGCGGTGCTGTCGTTCGAGCAGGTGATGAAGCTGAACGACGTCATGAACGAGCCGGTGTCGATACACGGCCGCGGTAACTTCCCGACGCTCGAGGTGAAGCTGAAGGATCTGGTGAACATCGTGCGCGAGAAGCTGGAAACCGAGGTGGCCGCCGGTGGCGCCGGGATGACGGTGAAGGACATCCGCCTCAACGGCGGAGCTGCTAGTCATGTGTTGGCGTCCGAGGCGCAGCCATACAACGATCTCGATCTGATCTTTGCCGTCGACTTCAGCACCAGCCGAAGCTACGATCGCGTCAAGTCGGCCGTCCTGTCCTCCCTGCTCGACCTGATGCCGGAAGGTGTGGTCAAGCGCAAGATCACGCAGTGCTCGCTGAAGGAGGCGTACGTCGGCAAGATGGTGAAGGTGAACAGCGACGGTGACCGCTGGAGTCTCATCTCGCTCGGCAACTCGCCGGGCCACAAGAACGTCGAGCTGAAGTTCGTCGACACGATGCGCCGCCAGTTCGAGTTCAGCGTCGACTCGTTCCAGATCGTGCTCGACTCGCTGCTGCTGTTCTACGACTGCGCCGAGATGCCGATGATCACCGAGAACTTCTACCCGACCGTGGTCGGCGAGTCGGTGTACGGCGACTTCCAGGAGGCGCTGTACCATCTGCAGAAGAAGCTGATCTCCACCCGGCAACCGGAGGAGATCCGGGGCGGCGGGCTGCTGAAGTACTGCAATCTGCTCGTGCGGAACTACATCCCGGTCGACACGCAGCGCATCAAGACCCTCGAGCGGTACATGTGCTCCCGGTTCTTCATCGACTTTCCCGACATCGTGCAGCAGCGCAGCAAGCTGGAGTCCTACCTGAAGAACCACTTCTTCGACGAGGGCGAGGAGCATCTCCAGTACCAGTACCTGATGCATTTATTCGACGTCGTCGAGCAGTCGACCGTGTGCCTGATGGGCCACGAACGTCGCCAGACGCTCATGCTGATCGAGTCCCTTGCCATGGAGATCCTGTACCGCGACCAGCAGCAACAGCAGCACCAACAGCAGCAACAGCAGCAACAGCAGCAACACACGAACGGTCTCATCACTACGGCCCAGGCGGCCAACGGCAGTGCTACACCGACGGGGACCACGACACTGCAGCTGCAGACACAGATGTCCCATCTCTCGCTGTCCCCCCAGCAGCTCTCCCCTCAGTCGCCCTCGATGCTGGCCCATCACCACCAACATCCGCAGGCGCACTCGCCCAACTCACACCACCACAACACCACTCACCATCAGTCGCAGCAGTCGCAGCAGACCGCGTCACAGTCACAGCAGCAAGTACAATCGCAGGTGCAGCAGCAAACGCAACAGCAGCAGCAGCAGCAGCAGCAATCCCAACAGCAGACGGCTACCATCACCCAAACGCAGGCCATCACCCTGACGCCGCAGCCGGGTCTGCTCTACGCCAACGGAATCTACTACGCCCCGATCATTCCCTACACCCAGTGCACCTGCAACAGCTGGATAGCGACGTGATTAGTGAGCACCGTGCCGGTGGGAGGCGCCGGTGGTACTAGTATCATCAGCATCGCAAGCCCCGACTCAACCCCGACCGGGGCCAACCCAAACTTTGCCGCCGAACCGTCATCAACAACATCAACGCCGCCGCCGCCACCATCAACAACACCACCCTGTTGCAGGGACAACGCCTCACTAGTGCAACAGTGTCCTTTCGTCTCCGTTACCAACACCACCACCACCACTACCAGTTCGTCGTCATCGAGAGCCGGAGCGTCAACCTTAGTGTCACCTACTTCCGTCGAGTCATTGGGAGTTGGAAAGTTCATACGACGATCTCATCCTCCCCAAGCAGCACCTCCATCCACAGCTCTACTACAAACGGTGGAACTTCTGCAGACGTCACCACCGGGTGGAGCTTCAACAGTGTGCACCTACGCACCGTCGGACTACTATTACTACTACACCTGTCCACCCACGCTTCGAGTGGAAGAGGCCGAGTGCAACCTCGTTCCCCCGCCGATGCCGTCTTCCGAGCGATGATCGATAGCGTAAGTGTTATGCTGCGAATCAACACACACACACACACAAACAGACATACGAACCGAGCCAACAACAAAAAGAAAACCCTTGCGTTAGTATACTGCAAATAGTACAATCGTGTACTAAAACAAACTAAAAACAAAACAACTCCAGTGTTTGTAGCGTTCTCGACTGATAAGCGTACCTTTAATTTGCGCGCACGAAACATAGCACAGCGTCGTCAAAACGTGTGTAAACACGATTTTAATATGCACGAAATGCGTGGCGCGTGCCAATTGCATTGAGAATAGCTGATCGAGCTTCACTCGATCGATCGAATGCATAAGATAAAGGAAGGTTTATGTTTTACCGTAGCGAAAAAAAAGAGAACAAACAAACAAACAAGACCAAGTTATAAAAACGAGAACAGGATGAGTACTAAAAACGATAAACAAAAAGTACTAAACACGAGTGCGTACCAATAGCGTGGCTTTCACAATCTTAGACAGCGAACAAAACCAAGACTTGTTAGCGAGCGAGAGACGGAGAGCAAATGGGAAAATTTTACTTTTCGTTGGGAAACGTGTCGAAATAAACATTTGTTGAAGTATTTGCCAAAGCGCAGGAACATGTCTAGCACCTTCTTGAGGTAAAAGAGAGTTCACGATGAACAATCACAAACACGTCGTCGCAGTTATCACGGAAGGGAAGTTTGAACCGTTCGCATTTTATTTTGTTAGCACTTCAAAAGTGGCCCATTTTGTGATTTGTTTTCGAGATGTGTTTGTAAATGAAACACTTTTCCTTTTAATTCCGATTTTCTGTTCGCACGCGCCATTTTTGTTGACTGTTCAATGTTCGAAACCGGATTTGACGGATCGTCAGTTTTAAAGATCGTTCATTTCTCTTCCGTCTTTGACGATCAGCTGTGATTTTTGCGCCGGAACGAAGAAAATGTCATGCAATCAAACTCTTATAACTTTGCATCCACTTAACGAAAACAAGCAATTCATCCCAGCAAACGCGGGACGGCGATGGGGAAAGCACATGCTCGGGAACGTGTTCATTCAGTATAGTGAAGAAAAACGGGAAGAGTTTAGCCGGTTGATGGTTGGCTGTCTTTTTTAAAACAAACAAACCCTCTCCTATCGATTGTCAACCAACTTTTAGGCCATAGTTGTAGCAGAAGGTGAACCTTTTGATGTCATGTGGAGTAAGACGTTGGTAGCAGAGATCGATCCTTATATCCATGTGCCATTCCCTTCTCACGCATCCCGAAGGGAATTTCCCGAGTTCCGTCAACGCAATTGCAAGTACTTAGAGAATGTTTTTATCCGCCCCCCGATCAGAAAGCTAAAACTGTGAATCGCTACGCGGGGTACTTGAACATAAAAACGCAAACACGAAGAAACTGACTATCGATTTTTTAAACCGTTCCCGAAGAATCTATTTAGCACACACACACACACACAGCTGTAAAAATATCTTTAACGGAAATTTAACAAAACATGGAGAGGAAACCTGTAAATAATTGTAAAACTTGTATCGAAGACTGTTGTTTAAGTAAGCACCGCACGCAACGCAAGGCGACGAATCAAAAAGGACACTAAGGGGAGAAGGGAGGGAGGGAAAGAAAAATATAGGGTGGCTCGAGGAAGTATAGGGCGTTTGACAGAAGAGAATGTTAGCAGTTCATGCTGAGGAGAGAGAGAGAGAGGGAGAGCAGTTCATCGCTAATGATGAAGAATGGTACATTTAAAGTTCAAACTAATATGAACCACCAGGATCTCAAAAAAATCTAAAAAAAAGAAGAAAAAACTACGGAAGTAGAGAAGCGAAAATGATCCACGCACGTGGTTACCCTTTTCAAAGACACTTGCCGTAGATTGGTCTTGTCAGTGGGGCAGGAAACTATTACCATACACACATATATATATTTACCCGCAGCTGGGCAAAGTCACTCAGATCCTGCTATCGAAATTATGAAGAGAAGTAGGCGTTGAATCGCCAGACGGCAAAATTACCGAACGGGGCGACGGAAGGTTTAAAAAGCAGGTAAACATGAAAAATGAAGAAACGTTAGCGAACACACGTGAATATACCTACAAACTAGTAAGACAACGTAACATCAGGACAAGAAAACGAAAGAAGAAAATCTAATTACTGAGACATGGCTGTGTTTATTCCTCCTCACAATTTGTTTTTAAGAAATGCTACATGCCGGCGACCGATCGTCCGCTGGGATGAGGTAAACTGAAGAAGAAAAAGGATATAAGAGGAGCGGAGGTGGAGAGAGGAGGTGGAGGAATGAAGGTAATACCTGATCTTGACCTGTGAATGGGGTGGAGAATCCTTTAGCTGTGGGTGGCAGCAAAAGGGAGTTAAAAAAACACATAAAGCATCAAATGTAGGCAAACATGCATGAGTGTGTGTGTGTGTATGAAGGGAGAGGAGAAAAAAAAGGATAAACAAACACGATAGACTGCTGTGAAGTTGTTTCGGTGATACGGCACCAGGAGGACACGACACTCACTGTTAATTCGTATGCTTTTAAACTGAATACCATTTTTCCAATGTTGATCGACACCCGAAGGGGGAGGAGGCCCTAGGCACATTGGGATGGTATTGGGTTGGGGAGGGACGGGGTGAGATGAGATTTCAGGCAATGTTTTGCAGGGGTGAATGTTCGTATTTTATGACTTAAGCGGTGCGAGCAGTGAGTGCCCGCTTCGAGCAGATGCAAGTAGAATATATACGGAAAGGAGGGACTGTCCTGTGGCCTAATTTACTAACCCATACTCGAGAAGAGGGCCGCAAGTGAGGCGCGCTGGGAAACGGAAGGGGAAATATACATTTTAATCGCTCGAGAAAGGACACGAAGCGGAGAGAAAAACACAAGAAAATCCCATAAAAATAGAGAAAGACAACCTGACAAACGAAAATAGAGAATGGCGAATGGTGAGTTCAACGAGCGGCAAACAAACGCAACTGATATTTGTGCTAAACCTCTCGGTCCCACGAGAAGTACTTGGTCGACAAGTAGCAGCAGCAGCAGCAATTAGCAAACTCTTAAAACTTTCCCGGTAGCCATCGCGAGTAACAGAAAGAATACTACAGATAAAAAGTGAACAAGCAACATTAAGAAAACTAAACAACAAAAGTAAAAATATGAAAAAGTCACATCATGATGCACTGCAAACATTAATAGAGCAAAGCAAAACAAACAAACAAACAAACCACACGAAAACAGTCCAATAAAAACATACGTTGATTATGCAACAATAAGATTTAATCAATCATCTTCTACGGCGCCATAAACGATGCGCTAGTATAAATCAATGTCTTGCCAAATTAGGTAAACACGACACAATTTGACGCACCGCTCCTGTGTGACCTCGGAAAAGTCGAAAATGATTTTTTATCACACTTTTCTCTACTGGTTAAGAAGTGAAAACCAAAAAACCAACAAAAAAAAAACAATTCACTGCAAAAAGCGAGCCGGAATCGTATTCTTATCTACGTGCTTTTTTCATGCGTGCGTTTATTTTTAATCGAGTGATGAAAATTAAAATTCTTAACAGAGAGAGACACAAACACACACACCTACCTGAATGTGCCGACGATTTACCACAACAATTTGTTGAAGTTGAAGTACTATGTTGATTATTGTTAGTTTTTAAAACCCCCGGTAAATAAAAAACCACACGACACAGTGACACGTGCGAAACACAACACACAAATGCGCACCGTTCTTGGCCACTATCTCTCGGACACTTTTTGTCCCTCTTTGTGTCCCTTCGACCTCTGGCTCTACTTATTTTAATTGATGGAAAAAGAGGTTCACCAGAAGAAAATCCTTCTGATAGTGAGTTGTGTTAGAAAACGATACTTCAAAAATCGTTAAATTCAGAGTGGTCTATAGAGTGGTGTTGTGGTAGTACCCGGTAGGCAACTCTGCCTACGCTGCCACCGAGCATTTCAGGCTTCCCGGGCGAATCAGTTTCACTTCGAATTGCGATAAAAACAAACATCGACCGGTCGATGGTATCCCTCCAACGCGCACCAAACGCTGCGAGAACTTCAACCTAAATTACTGACTCAACAAGAAACATTTGCTTCGGAATTGGCATGTTGGTTAGCCATTTGCCGACAATGCCGCGTTTTCGAACGCTTTTGGTGGTGCCATTTTGTACGCAATGCGATCGAGGTCGGGTTTAACACGACCATCTGAGAAACGAAACAATTAAATAAAACCAAGGCGCGACGAAGAAATACGAACTTTACGGCCAGATTAGATGGGCCAAGGGTGGCGAGGAATTTACAGAAAATTAAAGCATGTGTCACACACACACACAAACACCTCACAAGTTCCCACACATTTAGCATTCCTTTGGGTTCTTTAGTTTGTAATGTCAGCCACCATTTTCGAAGTAACGGCACAGACGATTGGATAGGATTGTAAGCAGTCCCAAAATCATCCCGCAAAACGCTAAACACCGGTTTTACTAGTTTTGTCGTTCTACGGCATTCGAAGTAAGAATGACTACTAACCATACTGGAGAGTGCAGCTAGCATGCGCCTAGTGTACACGCAAACGAACCCTACCTGAATCGAAGAACGGACATGAAAAGAGCACTGATAAAGCCACACAGGCAAGCATGTAAGAACACAAAACTAAAGTGGAAAGTCTAGCGGGCAAGTTTCAGACAAGTTGAACAAAGGAGAAAACTTGAGTAAAGCAAAAAAAACAAACAAATACTGATAGATTCGAATTCGGATCCTTCAAATTTACGTTTTCTAACTACAGTGTCGAGGGGCAAACGAAGCAAGCGGGCAAACACACACAACAAAACACAAAAATGAATTTAAACACAAACAAACAAACAACGCTCCCTTGCAACGGGCAAAGACATTGATCGTGTCAGATTTCTGTCAGCAAGTTTAACCTAATGTGAAACAAAACAACATTTAAAAACGTAAAAACCACAAAAAAAACACATAATATATACATATTTACATATTGTGAAAAGCAAGAAAAAAAGTACATTCAAAAACTGTGTGAAAATGTGAAAAAAATACAAAAACTTGTGAAGTTATTACAAACTAGAACAGTTAGCTAAGTAGTAGTAACGTAAGGTGTATAGCATCCGTATTGCGATTTATAGGGCACGCGTTATGATTATATACATATATAGATTTTTTTTCCTTTTTTTTGTTGTCGCATCGAGGAATCTGGAATACGTTTTTCTTTTGTTATTTTTGTTTATGTTTTTTCTCGTCTCCAGTCCAGTCTTCTCCTATCTTCGATTAGGGGCGCGAAGGCGCTAACTGAATGGGAATGGGAAAATAGTTAAGCTGATCCCATTGGCGAAATGTGGATTAAATAAACGATGTAAAACACAAAAACAAAGCCCAACATCCGAACAGATACGAGAAAGCATTCACAAGAAACACCTAGAGAGAGAGAGAGAAAGCAAAGGGATGAACACACAAAAGAGGAAACAAACATGCAAAACGTCTCTGTTTGAACTGTAAATTGCGAACGCGTGCTGTAAACGTAATATTTGATGCAATATTGTATCGTATGTGTGACAGTTTCATTTCTCTTCCGATAGAGAACGACCGAATTCAGGATGCTGCGTGGGAAAGGTGGAAAACCGGTTGGAAAAAAGAGGACACTTGTGGGTAGGCGTTTGTAGGATAGAGATGTCGCTCCGACAAGGTCGGTTTATTAGTGGTTAAAAAAAAGGCAAGATAAGCGAATTGTTGAATTTATTTTACTGTCTTTTCCAACGTTGGTTCCGGAGCGCAACTTTACTTCTCAATGCCTACTCACAAGAGCGAAATTTTTCGAACCTTCTGTGAGACTAAAGTGAAGGCCACTATAAGAAACGGTAAATCAAAAAGACGGACGAGAAGCAAGATATAAGAAAGAAATGTTTGAAGTAGTCAACAAAACAAGTGGTTGAACTGGACAGAGAAGCACCCTTGGGAAGGAGTGTGGAAAGCGATAAAAAAGAAAAACAAACGTGAACGAAAAGCGATAGGCATGAAAACGGAAGAGCATGAAGCATGTGTCATTATATAAAAATAATTTAATTTACTATTACTATTGAATAGAAATAAAGATTAGTTTTTTTTCTGAAAAATACAAATAAAAACGATAAACAAACACAATTCCAAGTGTACTCGTACTTCAATCTGGTTGGGCACTGATGACAATTTTCAAATTTTGCAGAAAAGTAGATAACAATATTTAATAAATAAATTTTAATGTCCTTATTTCTTGATCGCTCGAATTTTTAAAATTGTGAATTCTTCAAAATATATCGACATGTTTTTTTCCAAAATCAAAAGGATAAAATTTCAGACCTGAAGACAAAAGCAATTTGACATCAGTGTTTGAAGGTGAATCGGTAAAAATATGGTATCCCGTATTATGCAAGAGCACCCAAAGTAACGTAACGTAATGTAAAATAATTTGAATTTTAGTGAAGATGCACTGATGACCTAACCCTTGAGTGCACAACGGTTCCGGGATAATCCCGTACCTTCGGTCCTCCCAATATTTAAAGTTTACGATTGAAATAAATATTCAACACTGAGAAATATTATTTATTGGTAAACCAGTTCAACGTCAAATTTGCAGTTATTTCACAACCTTAAAACCATTTGATATTGTACCAGAAAAGCAATTTGCATTTTTATTCAAATTTCAAAATTCCTCACTTGAATTTTATATTTGTGGAAAGAAAACCATATGCAACCCTTCAGAGATCCTACACAAACACCTCAATCGTAATGCAACGACACATAACGAAAACAAGGTAAGAACTTAACAGTGCATTTCTAACTATTATCCAGCATGGGTTTCAAAAACGAAGGTAACAAATCGTTCCATACTGAATTTCGTAAAACAAATGCCAGAAAACAATAATAAAGACGTCCGGTAACATTTGCAGCATAGCGTGACGCTCTTAAGCGACGCAATAGTTGATCGTTTTCATCGGAGACGTAGGAAAAGGTCAGAGCAGTGCTGGCAGGATGAGATCAAAACTTGTCCACTCGCACCACACAGTGCCTCCTCGCCCCTCGCCGGTGGAACGAAACCCATCGTTGGAACAGAGACCAGAATTCAAGAATCGAATCGCCTATACGGGTCCAAAAATTCAACAACAAATGGGAAAAAATGGCAACAAATCCGACCGGACACGCACCAGGGACTTTTGCTGGCAAACCTGTTCCCTCGTTAGGCTCCCCGTATACAGACAGGCAGAAACAACATCGACACACAGACGCGATGGGGAGTGCGTACTTCGATGGAGTAGCTTTTTTAAGTTTTTATTTGCCTCACTGCGGCTCTCTCGCCACTTTTTAATCACCTTGAAATGGGCGACGCCATGGCAAAGTATGCTGTTTTTCCAGTTTTGTTATTTTTTTACGAATTTTGCGGTGGCTCCTTTTGTTTTGTTTTTTCGTTCCTGGTTCATATACGTGCCACTTTGTTTTTTTTACTATATATTTTTTTTAAATACTTTATTTGGCCCAATCTGCAGCATTTTCTTTTGCAGTACTGTCCACGCGAACGAGATGAGAGTAAACGGTTTTGAGCAAGTTTTCATTCAGCAGGTATCGGTCACCTACTGTTACTTACTGTTAAACTACATCCGGACAGTGATGTCGAACCTTTTCATACATAGTTGAAAATAATGATGACCAACGAATTTTCACAAAGAAGGATATTTTACATTAAGGGGTTTACAACATTATATAACTTATCCGAAACAATCAATCACAGTTCTTAGGACATATCTTCGTTACCGAACGTCAAAGATAAATGTTTGCAACTTTCATCGATTCGAAAAATTCAACCATCGTGATTGAACTGAAATAAAAGTAGCATGTATCTGTTCCTCAATATACTACATACAACTTGCTTATGTAAGGTAACAGCAAAACTGCCTAATTTATCTCAAATTCAAGTCAAACACTCACTAGAGAAAATGATCACAGTAAGTAAAAAATTTCTGAAATTAAAAAAAATTACTAGAACTGATAGTTATAATTTATTGTTTATTTATTTATTTATTTATTATGTATTGTGCATTTATTGTTTACCAAATTCTTGGACAATCTCGGGTTGTACAAGTAACCATATATTGTAGTTTTTGAACTTTCTTCTTATGTGGCTCAACTTCCTCAAGTGGGACAAGGCCTCTCTCCGAAGAGAGTTACTGTGACCGATAGACGGTATATTATTAGATCGGTGGTCAGCCGTTCGTAGTTATTGAACTTTGCGTTGGTAATAATTCTTACTCGTCGTACGTTCGGCATTCTTGTCATCATCTTTAATTAGAAACATTTGAAAACTTAACAATGTACTATTTTGACCCTTATAAATCATAAATCACTTTCTGCCCGGTACATTTGGCAGATGTTGACAAAATGTAGGCGGATGTTGACAAAATGTAGGTTGTCCTTCCCTGAAATAGATCAACAAGCGACGGTCGTTCTCAGTTGAATTCTCGAGTTGTTTGAAGTTCCTTTTATTCACCCTTCTTCGTCAGCGATCGGGTAACATGGGCGCGGTTTAAAGGGTGGCTTAACTATTCGCCCTCCCAACCCCACAGCCCAAAACCCCCTGCGCAGACCTTGTCTACTTCTTTGGCTATAGGATCGGACGGCCGGAATAAGCGGCAGGCGGTGTCCATCGTGCCGTCTAGAAGTGAAAGGCACCGGTCGGCTTCAGGGGTCCATTCCGGTTCGGGGCCGGGAGGCTCACATCGCGCAAGCAGACAAAAGAGAACGGATCTCGCAACACTTCCTGCGCCTTCGACACCATTCCCCCACCCTCCTCGAACCAGGGGGGCTGGGTTCTTCGTCGCAGACCCTCGTAGACGGAGCCGGAGCTGGCCAGATGGGGTGTAAAATAAGGCAAGTGCCGGTCTCTCATCCGCTCTCATCGGACGGTGGAGTTGCAGTTGCAGTTACCAAGCCGTGGAGGAGTGCGCCTTCTTTGTGTGGCGCTTGCAGAATGTGGTGCACTTTTTTTTTTGTCTTCTCCATCGCCCTTACAGAGGTCTTCTTGTAAAGGGAAGGGTTTGGCCAGAGCTCTTTTTTTTCCTACCGTCATCGCTAGGCGATGGTGAAATGTAGTCCAAATGCTCTGCAACGGCAACGGAACGGAAGACCTTGAGCGGCGGAAGACCGAGTTATCCGAGACGATGACGGGCCAACCTTTGCAGAAAAGCGTACGCCATGCAGAACTGCTAAAGTTCACAGGAAGGCTCTCGACAAAGGATCAATTGTCGACTGATCAGGACGTGAACGTCAAAGATGGAGAAGTAAGAAAATAAACTGTAATTTAAAATAAGTTAAGGCATATCTAGACACATCTTCAGTAGATAGAAAAACGATCGCCTTTCTGATGGTTACTAAGGGCTAAAGTATTTTTCATGCCACTCGGGAATGACGACGCATAATGCATACCACCATTGCATATACCAGCTAATTTCATTTCACCTTAGTTTCACTTAAGTGATCATTAAAATATGTATTTTCCTCTGCCCCGAGTGAGGATCGAACTCACGACCTTAAGATTATGAGACTTACGCGCTACCTACTGCGCTATCGAGGCTGTACCGAGCATGGATCAATGCCTAAATTTACACTACATCACGATTTCTTGCCTTCCTACTCCACACAACCCAGCAAACGCCAACGATGTGCAACGAAGTTTAGTCTATTTCGATCCAGGTTATAAATAGCACCGGGTTTCTTTGGGTAAAACTCTACCCGCAGCGAGTGCAGTATGGGAAGATCGAATGTTGACCAAGCAGCATGTAGTGTTTGTTGCACATTTGCCTGTACTGATAAGGTTTCCTTTTCCTCCCGTGCCTTACTTATAGGAAATATAACTGCAATGCAATGAATGTCGAGTGCTTTTAAACATGTGTTCAACGAATCATCCAATTTCGACTCTGCTCTCTTTCAATGTGTGATTTGGTCTGACCGAGTTTGTTTTATTATCGTAACCCTAATCGAATAAGCAAACTCAACCAAGGATCCTTGATCATCAGTACAAGGATAACGATCAACATCCCGTATTGTCTAGTGGTTAGGATATCCGGCTCTCACCCGGAAGGCCCGGGTTCGATTCCCGGTACGGGAACATGAATTCACTATTTTATACAAGCAAAGCAATCGAATCTTTCTTTACTACGATAGAAACAAACTACGACTAGACCCTTATAGAGAGACCCCCTGACATTAAAATCTATTCTGTTTCCACACGGGGTTCAATAATTGAGTATTAATAGAAAATCATAGACTTTGGTTTCCGTTTTAACACGAACTTAAATTTTTTTTGTTTTTGCTATAGCTTTTGAATCAACTTGAATATGTTCTTTGTTGTTGTTGCTTATTTACCCGGCAGCAATGATCTGTTATTGTTGTTATCTGTGTCGATGTTTCGATTAGAAAGTTTCTATTCTCATGCACTTTTGTGTACGAAACTTGTGTGAAACCAACATTAATGCTAGTTCCTTTTATTTCAATTTGTTTCTCGATTCAAGTAACGATCTTTTAATTTGGTTAGCGTTGACAGGTTCATGTTTTAAATAAGTATCATTCTCTCATAATAACTGTTAGCCAAGTGTTCAGTTTAGCTTAGGAGTAAACAACGATTGATAACCATTATTCATGATTCTTCAATGGGTTATCGTTAAGTTTATCAGTCTATTTTGTCTATTACTCTGTAGATTGTGTAATAAACTGGAAAAATTGGTAACTTTTTGGGAAAAGAAAACAATTTCAAGGAACAATAGAGCAGTCACAATGCGAACGAAAATTCTGTCACTTCTTCAACGGAAAATTTTAATTTTTTCCATACTTTATACATGACTACTGAAATCACGGGGTCCGATCAAAATAAATCACTCTGTAAATAAGTATCCCGTATTGTCTAGTGGTTAGGATATCCGGCTCTCACCCGGAAGGCCCGGGTTCGATTCCCGGTACGGGAAAATAAATTTGCTATTTTATTATTAAAGGAGAGCAGTTGAATAGTGAACTACAAATAGCAACTAATATTAAAAACACAAAACATAGGTAGGCTTCGGTTCCCGTCTGAAATCGTACTGAAATGCCCAAATCGAAACCAAAATTTTCACTATAGCTTATATATAACTCTACCTCAAAATTTTCTATGTTTCAAAATTGTGTTGCTTATCCACCCCGCAACAATGATCAAAATTGTTGCCTTCTCGTCAATTTGTCCTTTTTCTATTCTCTTTTTGTACGAAACTTGTTTGAAATCCAAGACATTTACTCTAGACGCTTTTGTTTAATCGGTTGTATTGTGATCTTTTATTTGAAGTCATTTTGTTACGGTTTCAAATACTAATTAAAAATTTGCTTCACGGAATTTGAAAACAATAGATAGTTTAGTCTTCCTACTGAGCTTAGGAGTAAAAATCGTTTTGCTACCGTTATCCATAACTACAGCAGATAAAGTAGAGTTATATTTGATTTTTGCTTAAGAGTTTATTCTGTTATATGTCACTTATTCAACGGAAAATATCCCTTTTTTCAGTACTTAGTACAAACAAACATATAAAAGTCAAAATCACGGGGTCCGATTAAAAGAAATCACTGTTTAAATAAGTATCCCGTATTGTCTAGTGGTTAGGATATCCGGCTCTCACCCGGAAGGCCCGGGTTCGATTCCCGGTACGGGAAAATTTCCTTTTAATTTTGATTCTCATAAATTTTATTGGGAAAATGCGCATAATTTGCTTCAGCCTTTAACCAGACCCTTTGACCGCCCATGTTTGATTCGGTTGTTTTTTGCTGGTTGTTATTTTTGATAAGCATTGTTTATGAAACCAACGGGTTTTGAAAATCAAGCCCTACTGAAGCTATCTTGCGATTCATTTAGCGATATCAACATTTTTAACACCATGTTAGCTGGCTATCAAGTCTGTTAGCCTTGGCAAAGAACGTGTTAAGATTGAATGAATTACAATTGTTTTGTTCAGAGTATTTGTAGTTTTCACAGTAATCAATCGAAAATTTATATTTTTCTAGGCAAATTGATAGTTATTCCCATTACTTATTGCTGAATACTTTCCACTCATCGACATCGAATTTGGCGGCACCTCTTAACCCGATTGTGTCCATCGTCACTTGTGGAGCTATATTATTTTTTTTATTCAGGCTGCCATTGCAGAAGTGCCACCCCAAACACAACACCTTCAGCAAAATGGTCGCTCACAACGGAACGGTACAGTGACAGCAAGATGGTGCCTGATCCGCCCCATGACCGGCGGGGTCAACGATTCTCGCAATAGACACAGGGTCTGTTCATTGTTACGGTGCCAGTTATTTTACGTTTCTTTCTCACTCCTCGAATTTGTCACCTTCGCTCATCTCATTTTGTATCTCTGCTTGCATAATTGACAGCCAACTCTGCTGAACATTCTCTTTCGCGCCTCTACATCACACCCGGTGGGCTCTAATTTGTCTATTGTTTCTAAGTGGTAACGACCCCAAACGGAACAACGGCGCGAAATTTTGGAGCACAGACCTCTCGACAGTAAATCCCCGGAAAAAGGGCTACAGGATGAAAATGAAACCCTAAGCCCTGCCCGCCATGTGGTTTTTCGGTCGTTGTTTTCACTTCTTTTACCTTTTGGAGGTTGGAAAATGTTCAACCAAGTTCAAGTTCAATGCTCACCCAACCCTCTACCTTTTGCGCCCAACTGCATTGTGCGTAAAAAGTGGCCGTTTGTTGACCGTCGTCACCATCCAAAACCCACCACCTCGACACGCAGGAAACAATGAAAATGAGTAAATTTAAATAACAAAACAGCAGACCTTTACGGCAGACATGACATCCGTACTGTCGCTCTTTCTTGCCACCGGATGATGATGACTAGACCGTACAGCAAATGATTTGCAAGTGTACCAAGCAAATGCTAGAGCTCCTGTGGAGCTTTTAATTGTAGGCAACTCTGTTTTGCGTCCAGTATATTTTTCATATATTGCACTCGGTCAACAACCTGCAGGTTTTCTTGATTTTTATATTCATTCGTGTATAACAAATTGTACTTCATCTTTTCGAAAATCATTTAATGAGCCCATTACAGCCAAACTTTACCAATATTTCACAAAGTCACAGTTAGTGTTGGGTCAAGTAGCACTTTTTGATGTGGTAGCTCACACAGTTTACAGTGCTGTGCAAATTTTGTAACACGGTAAAATATTATAAAGCATCAGTATTTGAACATTATCTTTGTGCCATGCTGTAACACAGTAAAAGGTGATGCAGCATCAGTATTTGTACAGCACCTTTGTACCATGCTGTGCAAAAACTGATGCTGCTTGTCATTATACCGTGTTACCAAACTTGCACAGCACTGTAAACTGTGTGAGCTACCACATCAAAAAGAGCTACCTGACCCAACACTAGTCACAATATTTACGATCACCTTCTATACCAGGAAGTATTCCTTTTGAAATTAATCTGGATTTATTTCTAACATGTGTTTAATTTTTTTGAAGTATTCATTTACATAATTTATATCTTTGCATTCATAATTTTTATCTTTGAGTTGTGATAAGGTATGTAGTAAAAAGGCGATTCTAAAATTATGCGAGCCTAAAACAGTTAAAACCACAAAAATAATAAATTGATATTTTTAGTATGCTAAATAATCTACGAGTGAGCATTTCATTCTTTCGTTTCACAAACAGCAAGAAATAAAATTATAGCTAAGAAAACGAATAAATAATGTTTTGTGACTAATTTTCTTTGAGATATTTTCTTATGCTTATCCTCTTTATCCATTTATTATTTATCTTTCCAACGATCGTCAAACCATTCTATTGCATTTCTTTTTCTTTATTTTCAACCGCCGAGCACCGAGATGCAATTTTGCTATTTTGTACACTGGTGATAATTATATTCTGCTTTACGAAATTACCTGTACTTTATTCAATAAAAATCTTACAATTTTCGCAACATAAAATCGTTTTAAAATTATGACCAGCCTTTTCCTAACGGCATCAATCCGTTATTCCTAAAAAAAACTAAGTGTAAAGGGCTGATGGGTATTTTTGCT
Organism: Anopheles sinensis; assembly: GCA_000441895.2. Taxonomy (NCBI): domain Eukaryota; kingdom Metazoa; phylum Arthropoda; class Insecta; order Diptera; family Culicidae; genus Anopheles; species Anopheles sinensis. The sequence continues at coordinate 943,113 of KE525348.1, forward strand.
GTCACCCACTTTCTGGATGACGTGGCAGTAAGCGTGTTAAAAATACTTGGATCACCAAAAACGGTTTTAAAATTACTTGACATTTTTCAAAAGCCTCTTGACCGCGTTATACACGGACATGACTCGTTGCATGCAAGACGCAGGTTTCATGCAATTTCAAGCGAATGAACTTGGGAGCTTACAAAAGCTCGCAGGATATTCAAACAAATATCAAATTTAAAAAGAAACTGTATGATTTTAAAAAGTCACTATCAGAAATGAATGAAAGTGGTTATTTAGCAGATTGTGGTGGTCTAAGAGATGTTGCGAAAAATCGAAGTTTGATCAGCAGGCTATTATTTATAGCTTAAGGGCATTGAAGTGATGGTGCACATTTAAGTAGCTGGACTGGTGTTTAGTGACTGTGTTGATGCCATACATTGAAACACTAGTAAAACCACAAGAGCTTTATTTTCCAGCTCGTAAGCTCAATGTATTTCATAGATTCCGAAAGCTCCACTTTAGTGTCATTTTTAACTAAAAGGTTGGCTAGTAGACAGAACCGAAATTTATCTTCAACTTGAACTCTCCGTCTCTCTCGCTGTTACTCTTTAGATCCGGAGCCTGATCCAGCAGCAACGTGGCGTGGGAGAGTTGCTCAAGACCGTTGCACCATCGGGCCAAAAGCTTCCCTCCCCCTACCCCTCCACCTTCCCTTGAAAAGGATACGCCAGAGGCCAGAGAGCATGTCCATGTGCGACCACATGCAAGCCTGCTCGCTCTCCGTGCTCGCTCGGTTGGCTCTCCCGGGAGCGGTTTTGGACGGTGTTCCAGCAGATATCCTTCGGCAGAAAGCACGCAACACCGACTCCTCGAGTCGTTCAGTGGCCGTCGTGCGAAACGGAAGTCCCAGCGCTAGTGAAGCAATCTCAGCAACCCCCGCAACGCAGCAGGACCGTGTGCGTGTGTGTGTGTTTGTGCGTACGAGTGTAAGTGAGTGCCCCCGTTCTTCTTGCTCCTCCCTCCATAATCACATATCGTTACGTACGATCTGCCATGTATCGCTTTTCCAGTCCGTTTTTTCGGTTCAATTTTCCACCATGGAAATTCAACCGTTTGGGATGTCCAGAGTGAATTTCAACATTGTCATTTGCGAGCCAAAAGCCCACCATTCGGTAAAACCCCAAGAAAAAAAAACGAGCGAACGGTGTGTTGGTGTGTGTGCGTGAGCTTGTGTGTAACGCAAGGAATGGAATATTACGAGCTTTTCCCATTGCGCTATTGGGAGCTGGTGCTAGCTGCCAACGTCGCTGACCAGGCGTCTCCATTTCCCGCAACAGTGATGTAAAACGGATGCGTTTCTCCACCCCCAATCGCGGACCGAAATTTCCTCTTTCCTTTGTCAACAAACAAACTCGAAATCGGGTTCCCTTTCAACTAAATTAAGGAAACCTTTAACAAGTAAATTAACAACTCCAGAAATGGATGAGCAAGCGTTCAAATCGCATTTAATAAGTTTTCTTACATAGTCAAATTGATTTGGGGAATAGGTTTTCGCTTCATCTCTCGTTCGAAAGTAACTTGCGATGAATTTCACCATCAGTAGAAACGGATAGTGTGTGGATTGTTCCACCGTGGAGGAAAACCGTGTGGGAAACGCCTGTGGAATATTCCAAAACTTGCCCAAAAAACGGGTGTGTGTGCTAGTGGTGCTTAGATAAAACGGGGAAAAAACATACCGAGTGGGCTGTGGCCACAGTTTTCAGGCGAAAATCCACGAATCTCAGCCAACCGTTTCTTGGTAGAAAAACAAACGGCTCACGTAAAATCAGCGGAAATTCACCTCACTGCGAACTGATTGTGCCACGGTGTTTTTTTTAGATTGTTTTGAAGCGTGCGTGTGTGTGTGTATGTGGGTGGGTGGGTAGAGAAGGAACCACCCGTCATGTGTCGATCATTGGCGGAGGAAAACTGGAAAGAAAGTTGCCTAACAATGTGAATTCTTCCAAGGATTCGATCGGACTTTACTCCCTCTGAGGTGACATGACAACGCGAGTGTGTGTGTGTGCGCGCGCGATGTAAGGGTAGCAAAAGAGTTACATCAAGTGGCCAACATGCTTTGAAGTCCACTTTTACTATCCTGTGTGTGTTTGTCTCTCCCTCTCTCTGTCTCTCTTTCTTTTTCGCTCCCTCATTATGGCCCTCGCGAATGATCCATCAGTTTTCGCTCTTTTGTGTGACATTTATACTCTTCGCAAAACAACATCATCATCGCCATCATCGGGATCGTTTTTAGCAACACCAACCCACATTCCATTCCACCCGTCGTGAATACACGCGTTGTTGGTTTGTGTCGTTTTTCTTTTTTTTTTGATTTGGGAGGTTTTCCCACGCGGGAGTGAAAAGTGAAGTCTCTCAAGGGTTTGGGAGAAATCCACCCGACCAGGGAGAGTCCTGAAAGATGGGTAAAAAAGTCCCTCCGTACTCCGGACAGGATGTCACGGAACCGCGTGTTAAGACATGAGGAGAAATAAGGGCTCCGGGAGTCCCTTAAAGGCTGCTGAGTTGAAATTTCCAGGATGGAAAAGTTCCCCGGCATGGGCCATGGCCTCAATTAAAGCGTTTTCCGATAAGTAACAGACCATTAAAAGTTCAGGCTGTTTTGCAAAAGCTTTTCAGCACATCTGTGATTTAAGAATCAAACTTCGGAGCCAGAACAAACACACCTTAAATGGATCTCAATTTAAGTGGTTCCCTTTAACGTCTCCCATATTTAAATTGGAATATAAATATCTTATTGGCGACGTGCAAGGTTCAGCACGGGTGGTTCCCTTTGTTGATTCCCGCTTTATGTGCAGAACGTGTGTCGTCTGGAAAACGTTCAAAGCACACAACGAATCGATCAATTTCCCTTTACCGAGCAACAGATGCTTCGACAAAGGCAAAGGCCCACAGGCAAAACGGCAGCGCCCTTCTCAAAGATCAAGAAAACCAACGGCGTCGTTAACTGGCAAAATCGTGCCAAGAGCCGATGCCACTACGGGGTTCGCCTGTCCACCAGCAAAAGGGGTCCCCAAAACCCCAAAATAAAGCTAATTGAGCAGCTTGGGCTTTTGGGCCTCCGTTACGCAAGGCGCAGTGAAAAATCAATACCACATCATCAAAAGGCAAACAACTATTTGATCTGAAGTGTACGATTGTGCGAATGAACATGAGGCCATTCGCCATTGGGAAACGTTTGAGGGGTGAAAAGGCTGCGAGGGGAAAATTCGGTGTAATCGAGCTGGATCGGAATTCGTTGGACTTACTTTATTTTTTCGAAAGACTGCTCCGTGCTCCGAGGGCCATAAGCACTCTGTCGAACAATTATGAAGCCGCTCGGAAGGTAATCGATCGGAAGGCGGGTCGCTTAAAGACGCCCTGGGATAATCTTACGCCGTTCTTTCGTCTCGACGCTGTCGAGTTTCTTATAGAAGTTTGTAAGTATATGGTAAGAAGCCCTGGAGGCAAAGAGTAAAAGCCAAACTTGCAAACAAAACCGCACATTAATTAACCAGTCTACTGTTTATCGTAAACCTATACTTTGGGTGAAAGAATAAACAGGTATAAAAATGTTTTATGACAGTGAAAGCATTCATTTCCCAAATGGAAAAAGGGGTAAGCCTTACATAACAACGTACGATTTTTAGAAAATAGTTTAAAATACCCTACTTTGCTAGCAACTCAAACACATTACTTTAGAAACAACTTGTTTGAATTCATTTTGAAGAAACAAGGGAAATTCATACAAAATAAGATCATCAGTAAGAATATATTCCTCCAAAAATACTTATAACACGGCGTGGTCCCAAAAGAGCACCAGCAGTGTAATAAATAAGTTAGTTGGTGCCTTAAACGTCATCTGCCGAAACACGTAACCGAAGTTCGTCAGAGCACCTCGAACATCCACCGATGGTCCGTCCGGAGATGGTGTTTCTATTTCCGAATGCTATCAAAGACGTTAACGGTTAATTTGCCCACACAAGAAAAAAGAGGCTTACCACCCCCAAAACGGGGCTGGAAATAATATTCTGATTCGACCTAACGGCTAACATTTGGCGAATGACGTCGGTTATGCTTTGTTCTTCTTCTATTTTCGCAGACCATTTGCTTTTGGGTATGAGCTTTTCTTTCGTTTGACGTAAATAAAGGTCGAATCGATGAAGATCATTACAATTTACCTCCACTTTGAGTCCAGTAATGGTTGTAGGTTCGTTCAACATGTAATTACAACCAACCAGTACATTCTAAACCGGGCGTCCGAAGTGGAAATCCGGTGGAAGATTAAAGTGTAAACACTAAAGACGTGTCAAAAGCTTGTCTCAAAAAGAAAAGGTCTAATAACGACTCCCTCGGACAATGCAAGCGTAATTGCTCGGAAGGCCGGTGGCCACCGGAAAAGCAATGAGTCTCACGGAAAATGAGTTCTGGCATTAACGGGCGGGACTTTTCCGAGTTTTCGAGACGAATGGCGACAGCATCCCCTTTTATTCGCACGCTGCCTACGCACGCTGCCAACTGTCAATAATAATGATGGGATGGTACATGCGGTGGGTGGGAAAAGCGAGCGTGGGTGTGTGGGTGCGGAAAAACCCCACACCCACACCATGGCAACGCAAGAGAGTGGGAGAGAGAGAACGGAATCCACCTTCGCTCACAACTTTTCCATTTGGAACCTATTTTTTTTTTGTTTTGCTTTCCAATTTACTTTCTTTCCTTCCGACGCTTTGTTTCGCGGTCTCTGTACCCCGCCATGTCAATGTGTGGTCCCTTGTGTCGTTGCCGGGAGCTTTTTTCCAGCAAGGGAAAGCTGACTGCGGTTTGTGTGCGAGCAGCGTATGGCGTATGGCAGGATGTGGAGGAGACATTTTTGCTTTGACAGCGTGTGCCCGAGGAGTCGGTCGGCCTTTCGTCCTTCCCTGTTTCCATTTCATTCAACATGGCATACATTCCAGTTTTTCTGACCTTTTCCCCCCTTTGCCAGTTGTGTTGGGAGGGTAGGGGAAATTGGGCCGGAAGGGTGGGAATTGGAAAAACAGCCTAAAAGCAGCCACCACCACGCTGCCGAAGCGTTGCTCGGGAAAAGGTCACGTTCTCTTTGATCACAATTTTAGGGACTTGAGTTTTATGTGCATGCATGCGTGAGTGTGTGTACCTCAAAAAAGTTTGTTACAAAAATAGAAAACACAACAGTAATACTGTTGGATTACTGTAAGCGAATTAGTTGATAGTCGATAAAAACGCAAGAGATTTCGTTGATTTAAAGAGTGTTAAGAATCGTTTTTGAGTTTAAAAATTAAAAAAAAATTCAAGCCACAATTTTTTGAACGATTAATTAAATGGTGGCTTCAATCTAAGCTACATTTGATATGTTCAAAACTCATGATCGATATCAGCTAATGAAATAGTTTGTTATCAAGCTAATAACAAGCTTTAACAAATAAAGTTGATCAGTTTGGAAGACAACTTTCATGGAAATAATTTGTCAATAGTATGAATGCAGCTTTCACTATGCATAGTTATTTTGGATTTGGGAACATGTTCATCATGATAAACTTTTTTCAACTCAAATAGTCAAAAACTAAATTAAACATTCAAGGATTTAGCTTAAATTGATAAGACGTTCAATGCTAAGAGTAGTTCTTCAAAAATTCTTAGCATTTGAATTAGCAAAAATTCAATTCATTTTGCCTTTATAGCTAAGAGAATCATTATATTTTAAGTTGCGAAAAAGTTCAATTTTCGAGCGATCTGTATATGGTTGAGGCAAAACGCACCTGTGCTGGAGTAAAATACACCACAACAAAGGGGCAATTACAACAAACAGGCAATATGTTCCAATGAAATAAAGGTACAATTCACTCCACAAATATAATTTTTTGGATCAATTTAAGAGTTCAAATTTTCGAGTAAATTGACCTGCAGCTAATGAAATTCAAGAAGAAAATTCTTTCATTAATCATTTTTATTTTGCATGATAAAATAAAAAAATACTTAATTTTTTCACAGTTTACTCGTGCATTTTACCTCAACCTACTCAGTGCATATTGCCCCCATTCATAATTGAACACAATTTCAACTAAAATATCAGGAAATCTGCATACTTACCGAAATTTTCGTGTGAAGTCTGAAGCACTGATTCTAAATTATCAAAATTTCGTGTTCCACGTCAGAAAATAACGATTTTTACACTTGTTATTCCCTATCGGAATGGTCAGTAAAATTACAACATAAGCTGTCTGAACTGATTATGTTTTTGTTTTGCATTTATTTCGCGTTTCTGTTAATGTAGAGCTTTTAAACCTACAGGGCGACCATATTTTAGTTTGCTCTTACAGGGTGACTACATTTTACGCGTCCAAAACTCGTTTTTCATGCAAAATTGGAAAGGGTGTAAATTGTCAAAGAGGTGCGTATTACCCCGGGAACCCCTACATGTACGATTTTAATCAGAAATGTGTTGGATCCATGTTACGTTGAGAGAAGCGGGTTTGAAGTTGTTTTTATCGTCTTTTATTATAATATTAACACAGTCTATAAGATAATATTCGAAACAGAGCTACACCCGAGGAAACAAGAATAGCACCACCCTGTTTTTTGCCGATTTTATTTACATGTCCATAAAATTCGAGCTTTTTCCAGTATGGAACGTTAGTTCAATCAGTTTTACAAGTTTTCAGTGGTATACGATCGTATTAATTTGGTCTATTAACGTTTACGCCAAATGTTTCATTAAATTGGCCTGGAAGTAAAAATAGCACCACTTTGGTTGTTGTTCAGCAACTGAAGATATTCTAACAAAAACTCAGTAAAAATAAACTTAGAATGATGTCTTTATTAAGTTTACGAGTATTTTTAGCTAATCCTTTCAATATGCAGAGATTTGTAGGCACAAAATTATTTTTTCTTGGGAATTCTGCTCGTGATGCACTCAACATTCACAAATACAACTTGGCATGTAATTGTTGCTTAACTTATTTAAAATTGAAGACAACCACGATGATCATGATTAGGCCAAAGATTTTCTATGAGATTAGACACAAAGGGTCTGCTGGCCACCCTGAAATCTCCGTTCTTTGTCAGGAAACCAACCTATAGACAGCAAAAACTTGTGAATTCCGCCATTATTCTGCTGCAAAACGCAGTCCAACCCCATCAAACACTCATTTTGGCAAATTAACTTTGTTTCTAGTGTATTCGACTTCATTCTTACTCAGATCCACAGCAAGGCAAGCTTTCACCGCAGTGAGGGATCTCCCCATATCAATGGTTTAAAACCATGAATGTGCCGGCACAGTTTATCTCGAATTTTTTGTTAAGAATCATGCCAAAAGTATTACCAAACATCTAAAAAACTAAGAATAAATGGTATTTGGTTGAAAAGAACTTTTTACCATGCTTCGCTCCAAGAAATATACTTTACAACTAATTCGAACCGATGATTCAGTTCATGCTGCTGTGTCACGTTGGGTTTACAGAATCTTTCTGGCCATTTGCGGTTTCCCCGCTTAACATAATTTACTGCACATGCCTTGGTGGCACCTTATGAAGAATTTCCACATGATTTAGCGATACTTTTCTTCCCTATTTCACTACATATTTATAAATTATTCGCATATCTATCACTGTAAGCTGGGTTTCACTCCTACGTTGATGCTTGTGACCGTCGTTACAGGAATTTTTCATGAACCGTATTGCTTTGATAAGTAATCAGAAGATTTTTAGACCGGTTTTCATGGAACAGAGAGCTGCATCATGATTAGATTTGATGTTTAAGTCAGTTTTGACAAGACAATGTTGTTCTTGACCCATTTCTGCTAAATGACTTCAAAAACCAAATAAATCACGACAAATAAAATTTAATTACTATAGTTTGAGTTCTATTCTAACTAGTGATATCCCTAAAATCCACTTAAAATTGTTAATTGTTGAAATTTTTGCAATTGCTGAACAAAACCCAAAGTGGTGCTATTTTTACTTCCAGGCCATTTTAATGAATTATTTGACTTAAACTTTAATAGACCAAATTAATGGTATCGTAACTCACTGAAAACTTGTAAAACTGATTGAACTAACGTTCCAAACTGGAAAAAGCTCAAATTTTATGGACATTTAAATGATATCGACAAAAAACAGGGTGGTGCTATTCTTGTTTCCTCGGGTGTATAAAAACTACTTTCAGTTTAGGAAATATTATGTAATGTTCCCGGTTCATCAATTAGTTCCAAAAGGCACATTTCTTACTTTATTTTGGTGAAGTTAAATGTGCGATAAAATGAAATGCTTCCCAAATCGTCATCGTCAGTCATTCGATTCCAACCTTGGCTCGTAACGGTTGTAACGTTTGACGACGTCCTCAAATCAGCCTTTCTGTAACCAGCAGCCATCATTTACGTCACCGACACAGCTTTACGCTCGTCCACGTGAAGATTGCGAGATGAATAGCTGCCCGAGTGAGATATGGGTTGCAAATTGCTTCCTCGTTCTCCGCGCCCGCTACCCACCCCCCACCCCCCGGTGCCCTGATTTCGTGCGCGTTTCGGGCGCTGATGATTATCCTGAGGGCCGCCATTTAAAAAGGACTGCACGATAATGGGTCCGCTGGTCGTCGCCGGTTGTCGCAGCGCTCCCACTCCCCGGGCGTTTTGGGAGGACGGCAGCAGGATGCTGGATTGCTCCAGACTCTGTGGAGCCTCCGAAAAACACACACGGACATGCGGAAATGCGGAAGCCTAAGGACACTGCGCCACGCTAGCGATGGGACGCTCGTTTCGGCTCGTTTCAGCAGTGTGTGGCTGTTTGATGAAGCAGAACGACGCCAGGCGTGACAGGCGTTTTTCTTTTCTACATTCCCACACTCCCAATCGATGGGACGGTTGGGATAGTTTTTCGAGCTTTCGTACGGGAAATTCTTCCCACTTGTAAACAATGTCACTCGGGTACTCTGCACCCAGCGCCATCTTACGTTTCGGAGCGCACGTTGGTACCGGAAGGCGACCGCCATATTGGGGGCCAACCGTTACCCAATAGCTCATCCCTATCGGGCAAGCCAATCAGATCAATTCCGATTCACATTCTTCTTCCCATCTCCCGTACCATGAAGCCAATTTGTGTACACCGACGTTTTTCGCTCGGAGATACAGCTCGACCCGTTCTACCGTACCGCAACCGACATAATTCAAGGATTTCGAGAATCCACCCAGAAGGTTAGCTACTGGTTTGGGTCAGATAGGACGAGATATTCGAAAAGATTATTGTAAATTCAGCTTGAAGCTTTCACAAACATACACACTATGAGAAATGGAGCAGCCTGGTTCGTTGTAAAATTCCACATTTCGTTGCGTTTGCTCGAAAAGGGAAAACGAAACCCGTTCTTTGTTGTCGATTTTTATGCGACAAGAAAAGTGTACTAAATAAAAAAAATTCAAAAAAGCTTGTAAAATTGTGTTCCCTGCAATGTGTATGAATATCTAAATGGCTTCTTATAAACCTAATAGGTTTTCGTTTTGAATTAAGTCAAGTATGTTTACCGAGCAAGGAAAACACTTTTTTTTTAAAGGTTTGCTAGAACAGTTATAGTTTAGAAAAATGAGCTAAAATTGGACTTTACTAATTTTAATGGAACATGTTTTTCTTGATGTACATTTCCCAAGATAACGATCGGAAAATTTGTTTGATTTTTTTCCCCGATTTTGATAAATTACTCGATAACTTTTCAAGCCAGGTAAAAAAAGAAAAGCCAAATCTTGTTGTTTGCCATGAGTACACTTTAAAAATTAAGTTTATAAGTAATAAAACAACAACAATGCTACAATAGATTTTTGATAAAGAATTATTTAACATTATGAAATCAGAAGTTCAAAACAGTTTGCTGATGGGTTTATGAAAAAGTAAAACTATTGATTAATACTTTTTTTGTTTTAAAGAGAAAAGATTATTGGGTTAATATTTATCCATGGTACAAAAACTAACGTATGCATTAAAAAAAATAGACAAATTTTAACGATTTTTCCTGCAAAAACGGAAATCGCTAGCAACTTCCAGTTGAATGTAGCATAAAGAGTAGCATTTCTTTTAAATTCAGAACATGTTTGAGAACTTTATCATTAAAATTGAATCCGCGGTGGCCAAAACAGCAAACCGTCTTCGTTTGATAACGTGTAAAAACTTTCAGCATTATAGCGGAACGAACTTGTTTGATTTTGTTAGACTTTTCTTGTCCTCCGAACTGAGCTGATATGAATTTTTAACTATTTGGTCACTGATGGAGATAGGTTGAAAAATCATTTGGAAGCCTTGGTCCGGCCTCTGACTGTGCTGCGAGACCCCAAATGACAACAGAGGCCGTTACGACAGGCATAACGAAAAATGGCCTAATCATTCCGTTTTTTGGATCAAAATATTGCTTCAACCGGCCAAATAGTTAAGAAAAACTTAGAAAAGATGGAGATTGTTATACAGATGACGCGATCGAGGCCAGTCACTTAAACAAACCGGATCGAAGCTCTTGTATGACATGTTTCCGGAAAATCACTAAATTCGGTCAAATATCATTATCAATACCAGCACTAATAATCTTATCTATGTCCCTCAACCACTTCCAACTGATAAAACCTTGATAAATCTTAAACGTAGGCTCCATTCCAACAATTTAAACCCCAAGTGGAGCAGCAGGTGGTCATGTAGGCCACACAACTACTGAAAAACATCCTTACACGATTGTTTTTGTCGGCTATGGCTAAAGTTTTCGACCAAATACCGTATGGCCGCCTTACTGGCCATCAAAATATTTTTTTTAAGTACTTAAGTAATGTAACTTTACAATAAAATTTACTTCATTCAATTAGCTTGGTTAACTTTTTTCTTATCGTCGATGAAAATTTGTCTAATATTTTTTTAATGCATACGTTAATTTGGCTGAAGGTAACAGAAAAAACGAAACAACAAAATGATCCAGCATCATTTGAACAGCAAATAAAGGTTGCTTTAGAACTTTATTTAAAACGAGACTCTCCAATTTAATGGACTCCCTCTGTTTGTTAGTCTGGAGAAAAACGGGTGTAATTTAGATTTAAGTACCACATTACTTATTTTAACAGGAAATTAATTAGCACGTAATTCAATACAATTTC
>KE525348.1:954282-972875 GCA_000441895.2 Anopheles sinensis
GGGTGCCAGACTCGGGATTCCGATCCCACACCTATCGCGTGGTGTTTCCTTGCGCTACCGCTGCGCCATTTAAACGGTGCCGGTACCGGTAAATTTACAAAACGATATTTATATCACCTAGGTAACGTATGCATTAAAAAAAATAGACAAATTTTAACGATTTTTCCTGCAAAAACAGAAAACGCTAGCAACTTCCAGTTGAATGTAACATAAAGAATAGCATTTCTTTTAAATTCAGAACATGTTTGAGAGATTTATCATTAAAATTGAATCTGCGGTGGCCAAAACAGCAAACCGTCTTCGTTTGATAACGTGTAAAAACTTTCAGCATTATAGCGGAACGAACTTGTTTGATTTTGTTAGACATTTCTTGTCCACCGAATTCAGCTGATATGAATTTTTAACTATTTTGTCACTTATGGAGACAGGTTGAAAATTCATTTGGAAGCCTTGGTCCGGCCACTGACTGTGCTGCGATACCCCAAGTGACAACAGGAGCCGTTACGACAGGCATAACGAAAAATGGCCTAATCATTCCGTTTTTTGGATCAAAATGCCGCTTCAACCGGCCAAATAGTTAAGAAAAACTTAGAAAAGATGGAGATCGTTATACAGATGACGCGATCGAGGTCAGCCACTTAAAAAAACCGGCTACGAAGCTCCTGTAAGACATGTACTCGGAAAATCAACAAAAATCGGTACAAATATCATAATCGATTCTAGCACTAATAACCCTATCTATTCCCTCAACCACTTCCAACTGAATAAAACCTTGATAATACTTAAACGTAGGCTCCATTCCAACAATTTAAACCCCAAGTGGAGCAGCAGGTGGTCATGTAGGCCACACAACTACTGAAAAACATCCTTACACGATTGTTCTTGTCGGCTATGGCTAAAGTTTCGACCAAATACCGTATGGCCGCCTTACTGGCCATCAAAATATTTTTTTTAAGTACTTAAGTAATGTAACTTTACAATAAAATTTACTTCATTCAATTAGCTTGGTTAACTTTTTTCTTATCGTCGATGAAAATTTGTCTAATATTTTTTTAATGCATACGTTAATTTGGCTGAAGGTAACAGAAAAAACGAAACAACAAAATGATCCAGCATCATTTGAACAGCAAATAAAGGTTGCTTTAGAACTTTATTTAAAACGAGACTCTCCAATTTAATGGACTCCCTCTGTTTGTTAGTCTGGAGAAAAACGGGTGTAATTTAGATTTAAGTACCACATTACTTATTTTAACAGGAAATTAATTGCACGTAATTCAATACATTTCAAGAAATAAACCAAATGTTCGAAGTATGTTAAAACAATTTCGCAAATTTCATGTAAATCCCACTCGAAAAGATCAATAGCCATTTACTTTATCGTCGTAATTATTTAATATCTGCTCGTTTGCTCTAAAGTAATAGACCGTTTTAAGAAGCACCCTTTACCGGGCCCTAAAATCCCTCAGTGCAGCACACATTTTGCAACAGGTCGTTTGATAATGTTCAAACATTACACTCACAGCCGACAGCGAGACGAAAGCTACTTTCGCGCCGACGTTTCCTGCCTTCTGTTTGGATAAACCGCTTATCATATTTTTGCATTCATTATCGCACGATGCACTCCCTCCCCGGTGCACTTGGGAACAAAACCTTTCCAGTGCACCACTTATCTCCGTGGTGTAGTAAGCACCTGTTTTTTTCGCTCAGTAAAGTAGTTTCCGTACGCTCAAAACGACACACGGTTTCCATGTTCTTCGCTGCTACTAAATCCGCCATCGAGCGTGTAGTGCAAGAAAGAGAAATACGTCGAGTACTTCAGCATTGAACCTATTTGCATATGCATACCCTTGAACAAAAAAACCCTTCTGGAGTCGTCCTTGCACCAGCCAAGAAGGGAAACAAGCTAAACACAGCGTGAAAAGAGTGATAGCTTTCCGCAAAAGCGTTGACATTCGTGAAACACCAGCATGTACGCTGCGCAGGAACCATCAGCGGTAAGTTGGTCGTTGGGAAACTCAAATCGATAAGCCGAGGGTGGGCCTCGGATGCATCGCAGATTGCAGTGCCGGTAATTGCGGAGCAAATTGACAACCCTCTCGCCCACCGCCCACACCACGAGGGAGTCTTGATTTTCAAGGACAAAATCGTGTGCCATTCAAACGTCCGCGGGTGGAACGGAAAAATACTTCCAACGGTGTCGCATAAATGCGGGATTAAGTTGTACACTAACTACCTGGTTTACATAATACAATGTTGAAGTTATCGAATTATGTTCTTCCAACTATTTTTTTACCAAATATTGGGAGTTGGCTAACGAACTTGATGAATAATTTAAGACCCTGCATAACACTAAAAAAACAATGATGCTCTTTCCAGAAGTATCCAACGCTTCCTACTAAAGCACATTCAATGCTTCCTTACAGTTTCCGACCTCGACTAGAGCAGTATCGGTAGTACTCAAAGTAACGCTAGGCCACTCTGGATTCCTTTGTTTTACCACTCCTCCATTCTCCTCTTGTATCGGATTTCGACTGATACTGATTGGGCTAACGGAAAATGGACTAACCGCAAGTTTTTCCCCGCACGCGAAGACCCAAACGCAGCCTCCTTGAACCGTTGACGAGAAGCCTCTTCGCCAATGACCTACTTTACATCGAACTAATCTTGACTCGCCCCGCTTTCCATCGTCAAATGGACGAATTACGGGACCGTCTTGATTCGTCCGGTCCGAAAAGCGATAGGACGAAGGATAAATGGAAAGTATGCTCTTAGCCCAGTTTTTAGCACAAGTTTCAACTGGATGGAGAAAGTAGAAACAGTATCATGTGTTGTACATTTTATACGGAGGCTATTTTATAAAGTATTCTTTTCTATTTCTTAGTAATTTTGTATAGTAACAACTATACCCGAGCAGCATAAATCGATGCGATTGGCGTTACATAATCGTTACCTTTAACGGTAGTAACGTGTGCATGATAAGTTATCCTGTTTACAAGAAAGTTGATTTCAATGTTTGAAACAACATTGAAACAACCATAAAGGGGTGTAAAATGACAAAACAAATTAACAAGAATAGCACATTTAAGCTAAAAATTTGAAGTGGCTAATCTCAACGCGACGAATGTTTTACTGTGTGCGACAGTGTTTTACTTGATAATTGAACTAAACTTATAATCTCCTAAATTTATTTTCGATTGATTGTATTCATTCGTTTGCAAAAGGAAGATCGACTTCTTTCAAAATCTCAACCACCGATAGATAAAACTTCCTCTTTAGTTTTAACCCATAAGGGTCTAAAAGCTGCAAAAAAACGGAGCTGTTCAACATGTCGTCTCATGCCTTCGGTTAACGACATTTGCAACGAGTAAACGCAAAATTGCTTCAGGGGGAGATTCTTCCTTTGTTAAACGTTGCTGAAAATGTTAAGTATTCATCAAAACTGTTGGATGGAGCAGCGTCTTTGTGTCGTTGGTATGCTGGTATTTTACGGGCTAAAATTGCTTTAGTGGGCTACGGTTTAATTAGACTCTTGCCAAACCACACACTCCAAAGTACACGGTCTTCGTCGGACCGGGAAAGGAAACACGATCGATCCCGGCCGTGTCCTTAGTACACGCACAAGAGCAGTGGTTAATGTTTTGTGAGTACTTTTTTCAACGATGCCTTCCGATTTAGTGCTTTCATTAGGCACGCGAGCAGAGCCAGATTTTGCATGACGACAAATCGCTGGATTCCTCGGGGCTCGCTCTGGTCATATCCTTCGTTCGCTGCTCGACTAGTCCACCAAAGATGGCAATGAACAATTTTAATATTATTATTATCGACCAAACGGACGCTGGCTCGAGCTGCTTGCAGAGGTCAACGCAGAGGTTACCACCGCCAGGTACTTGAAAGGAGCCCAGGAGGTGCTGGGCCTTGAAGAAAGTTGGCACAGCGTGTTTTTACAAGATTTTACGGTCCGGTCGGTTCGGTCACGATGGAGAGCAAAGCTGCTTCAAAGCCGAAGAAAGCTTGATCGATTTCTTATCCAACGAACTTTTGGGGTCAATTTCCGAGCTGTAAACTAGGGCGACGTTGGGGTTCTTCTATTCATGCTTAAGCTTTGATGGGAGGCGCTCTGACAACGAAGACAATCAACTATCGCTTGCGACATTTTCCTCCAAGTTTAGCTTCTTTTATACATAAACTTTAGGCATTTGCAACTAATGACGTAATCCACCAGTTGATGTACGGTTCATGGTTGGTCCTGGGCTAATAAACTGATCTTTAATTTTAGAACCGACTCTCGAATCGACGCGGCTTGTGCGATTGCCGGTTATTGAGCTCTTTCGTGCCTTCCTCCTCTTGGACAAGACGAAACGTGAGCCATCACTTTCGATCAGCGTGCAGAAGACTATGAGACTGAAGTATCACGTACCTTCTGGTCAGCGCAATATGGTACACCGTGACGTCGGATATCAGTGAGTAGCATCGCGTAGTGGAGGGGTCGTAGAGCCATGTCGCCTTGCGGCTTCCTTCAACCAATGGAACACATGGCAATTTAATGGCACCTCTAATTTTAATAGCTTAGGCACCCTTTATCCAAACACCACCACACACTTCCATTCCCCACTTGTGTACACTGCATTTCCGATAGCTCACTTTCATTCTACTAGAAATTTAGTTTAACACAAGGTTCTACTATGTTCATTGATACTTCGATCCACAACCATTGGTCTGTAATGGATCCCCTCAAAAAGAGGTCCCATGATATGAAACGGACTGGGCGTCTCCATTTTGCACTGATTCATATTAAAGCAATTTAAAACGTTTTTGAACCAAAACGGAAGTTGCTTACGGCACTTATTTTATCAAACGTTAATTTTCTTCCATTTTTGATAACACTTACACACCATGTCACATCTTACTCATATCCAGATAATTCGATTACGCAGGTGTTTTGAAAACAATTATGCGAAATAATTTATTGTTTGAGTGGGAAAATCCGGGTTGAGCAAGTCAATTTATGCCAACCACCTTCAGCCCACATTTATGAAACAAACCTCGCATACGATGTCGAATGCGAGTGGTCGAATGTGTGAGATTGACTTTAAAAAGTCATTGATTTCATTCTAATCAATTTGGTGATAACCATGTTAGATCAGGCATTGTACAATTTTTAAGTTTATAATACTAAAGCTTGCACTTTCTTACCCAATCGATTGTTAGGAAAAACCCCCTGTAAAAACGATCTCATCACGCCGAGGTGTACCATTGCTTCGAAATTGTCTAATGGACTTTAAGTGTTTCATTTATTTTTTTTTTAATTTAAGTGTACATTTAGGATAACACAGTGTATGATTAGGATGAATTTCGATTGATCAGTAAGTTGAAAATCCCCTAAACTCTAGCGTTCCACTTACCGGAAACACGTGCTACACTTTAGACAATCGTCCTCTCTTCGCCCACTCTTCGCCCGGAGAGCAGTGCTAGAAAATCTAGAAAAGATGGTCAATTTTTGGTATAATACTTCACACTCTATTGCGCGTCTTCTCAAGACCATTCGTTTAAGGGGTCATTTGTCCGATTCGGAGAAACAAACAAGTTATTTGCAAATAGATTTTTAAAAGCCTACTTCGCAAACCAAGGTTCCTTTGTTTTTCGCCCTTCTCTCGCTCGGCCCCCGGTTTTCTCCAAAACAAGAAACGATGGTTAAATTTTACCTTCCACAAAGTTACGCGTCTTTAAAATACCTTTCATTTGAGGGGTCACTCGTGCAAATCGGTTCAGGAACTAAAAAGTTATTAAAAAATTAGCTATTTCAACCATTATTTCAGGCTGTGACCAAGGTTTTTGAAGTTTGTTTATGTCAAGGTGTGCTGTCGGCTTCTTTCTAGTGGTGGGGATATCGAATCTCTACTAGGCACTCAAATCACCAAATCTGAGTCCCAATCCGTCAAAATGTTGTGGTGATCAACAAATCAACGGCGGTCTGTAAATCGGTTATCCTAATCTAAACTCTAATCAGATCAATACTGATAACTCGCTTTTTGTGTAATAAAAACATGTCACACATTTCCAATGTGAGGTTAACCGCTGTAAGTAGTTCTGTTCATCATGAATCGCGATTCTCAATGTCGAGTCTTTATTTGAACAAAAATACACTTAACATGTAAACCAGGTCCTGGTCTGAATCATTGTCACTGCGTCAGATAAAAATAATGGTAGAACTCCTCAATTACGAATCCCAAACAGAACAAAACAGATTCGAATCCCAAACAAATCAAAACAAATTCGAATCCTTGGAATCGAATCAAATCTCTAGAATCCGTCAAATGGGATTTGAATCTTTACAATCCCTAGAAGGGATCGAATCTTCGAGTATTCCAAATCCCGATTCTGCCAACACTACAACACATCAGCCGTTCCGGTTCGAGCAGCAGTCTTCGATCGACTTCAGCACCGAGCAGGTGTGTCGTGCTTGGAAAATTTACTCGCCGTGCCGTGCGCGGTCAACAGCTGTGTTTTGTGTGTAGTAATTTCGCGTTTTACGGTCGATCGTCTCCGAGGGTACCGCTAAGGTGGACCGTGTTAGCGATTGTGTCGTTATTGACGCGGGCGTAGCTCGACACAAAAAAGGGTGACGTGTTTTGTGCTTCTATCGCGCTGGTGGAAACCGTGTCATCGTTGTGCTGTTTTTTGTGACAAAACCAGAATCGACACCGGATCAGCGAAAAGAAACATTCGGAGCTGTTAACGGTAGGGTCTAGGGGTGGAGCTGTAACGAGGACAAAATGCGTGCAAAGGTGGAAAAGAACGTGGGTTTCGCAAGACCTGTTATCGCATTGCCGTTTCAATGTAGAGGCCAATGCAAAAAGTATCGAATACATTTGCTATGGCGCCATCGAAGGGGCTTACTTGATGGAATATGCAATACGCTGGCGCACCTACATTAGTGCGGTAATGGATTCGTCATGATGTGCAGACGGCTTAATGTTCAAGCGACCGTGCTGTGGGTCTTTGTCCATGATCCGTGTGTTTGTAGAATTGACGCAGCATACCCGTGCACTGCAAGATAGTGGAACATCGGTTTGAGGGGGTACAGAGAGACAAAACGAACGAACAGCCGGAGGGAGGGACAGAGGTGCGGGACGCGTTCGATCAAACAGTTTGTCATGACGCAGAACCTCGCGGATGACATCGTCCATCGGCACGAAAAACAACCGGATGCAACAACAATCTCACCCACGCTGATTCTTTTACCGATCGTGGAATGGAAGTTGTGATTGCTTTGAGTATAACCGCGTATTGTTCAAACAACACGCTAAGTGTTTATCGTTCGAAGTCTGTTTACCACATTTCAACCCCACGGTGCAGTACTATTTGGGTTACATTCGGTTTAATTATGTACTGAAATGCTCAGAAAGTTTATGATAGATATTATCAACTTTGAATGGATGTAAATATTAATATGATGGCTTGCAAGGTCATTAACGCAAAACAAGCAATCCAGTTTACTCGTTCTGCTGATTCTTTTAGCGATGTGAATATTTGCAAATTAGCAACCCAGGAACTGTCACCGGAGCATGATTTGCGTCATCGGAATTCCGCTGCTGATCACTATCCCATTGACGCACCAACATGCACATACACACACACACGCCGCTTCCTTCCACTCGTAACTTATTAGCATGGTTTGCTGTAATCAAATATGTAGACCCCAAAAAGATCCTTTGCCTTAAAGCTCATCATCGTGCAAGAATTGTGAACCACCCAGGTCGAGTGAGGAGGAGACTTCGCTGCAGCAAATGGAAACCGGTTTCGCTACCTTCAGCCCCCTTCATGGCTACATATCCCCGCCACAACGCCGCCTACGACGAGCACAACTCGCCGTGCAAGTTTAGCAAATCCCACGCGCGGCGACTTTCAAGATTCATGCCGGTGCCGGGATTTCTACGAAGATTGCTCAAAATTCACCCTCCACAAACACCGTACCTGACACACGCAGCAGCATGCACAGTCGTACACGTACGAAGCTCACCTGAAGAAGGACAAGACCTGCGGACGGACCTAGAAGTGGCGGGCAATATTTCTCGCTCGATAAATATTTAATAAGACAACTTGGCCCACATCCGCGCGTTTTTCGTGGCAAGGAGGAAGGCAGTGAGGGTGGGGGGACAAGAATCGCACGACTCGCGCATTTGCATCGAAAAACCCTACACCCACCCACCCCACAAGCTACCGGAAAGCCACCGCGAACTGTTGCCACTGGTGTGGGGTCCTCCACCTAGGGATCCTCAAATACGCCCACGAGCCGGTGGTTGGGTGGTTCCTGTCTGACGGCAAGCCACAAGGGCTCGGGGTTTAGGTATTACCTATGGATGGGAACTCCGTGACTCCGCTTCCTGACTCTCGCTCACCGTTCGGTAACGGTTCCGGATCGCTTAGGCTTTGCTCTGCTTGCTCTACATTAGTGTTACATGCCACTGGGATGGGAGGAACCACGTGTAATGGCGGCGCTCGCTTTAAGAGGCACTGTATTATCGAATCACGAAAATCACACCCCATCTATTTCCTGCTTCTTGCGCCGAATGTCCCGCCGTATGACCGTTTTCTATTTGCTCTCTTCCATTTCTTTTCTCATTTCATAAACTCGCCCTCTCATACGTGGTGGTATTCGAACACAACACCAAAACAATCATTTGGGGACCATCCTTCCGCCGGAACGCGTTCTGACCCTTCGCTGGCCGCACACACGCGATGCGCAGAGCGATGAGACTAGTGTCCGATATCTACAATGAAAGCATTGAAACGTCACTAGGAGGAATCGCGAAGCATCTAACGCAAGTAAATATCATTCCCCATGTCTCCCATGTTGTTAACCCTCCTGGTACTGGTGGCGTCACAAAGGGGAAGGGCAAAGGATAGTGACCAAAAGCAGAGGGCTGCCGCTGTCTAAGACTAGAGTCGGGCATCGGGAAGCGTGACCCACGTTCTAAGCTTTAAGATATACCACCTGTATTCCACCGAGTGTAGGACTTCCTGCAGTTCGCAGGTTTCTCCGTGCCCCACCGTCCTTTGTTAATGTTTTTGGCTTGTATTCTACTATCTCTCTCTCTCCCGGTTTCTTCTTCCACGGAATGCATTTGCTGGCCGTAGCCGCCACAACAGCAGCAGCAGCAGCAGCACCGACGACTTCCGAACCATCCGCACTCACAGCAGCAGCAGCAGCAATTTGTCGCCTTAAGCACCCTGAAACGTTGGGGCGAACAGCCGGAAGACAGCCGCGACCACCAGTCACGTCCTCGGCCGACCGATTACAGCCAATTTGCGGCGAACTTTGAGGGAGGCCCGAAGCACCCGGTCAGCCCGTTCCCGTGCGATGCGCAGATCAACAATCGTTTCGTAATCTGGTGAGTAGTGGTGTGTAGAGTCCGGAGGTCAGGACCCCGTACCGTATCGATTGCAGCGGAACGAGCAAGCAGCAGATACCGGGGATGGAATAGGCAGGTGCATTCGCTAGTTGCACCGGAACGGTGCCAGAGGTATAGGATCGGTTCGGTCGGTAATTCGGAAACGATTTTGACTACTCAACATCTAAACTACTATTGGAGCGAGGAGGTGGAGTGGTTTGAGGGACGGTGTCAATACATCGGTACACGGTTGGTTTTGACAGTGGCCGTGAATTCAAAATAGACTGGTTTTTTTTGTTGTTTCCAACAGCTACTAAAACACTAGTGGTTGTTCGTGTTTTCCTGCTGTGCGCCTATATCGGGTAAATTGAAAGAACAATCCAACAAGATTGGCAGGTATCGATTTTTACCTTAGCAAAACCTTAGTATCTGTTGTAGTAGGCTATCACAAGTCAGCTCAATGAATAGTATGTCATAGAAGGCTGGTGCAGTTTCACGCAATTGATTGTTCGGGGATGAACATTTCAAGAGATAACGATTATGATTGAATCCGTAGCCATTGAGGGTAGCAAACACTTCTTCTCCGGTATCTCCACCATGTCCGCAAGCTGGTAGGCAATCGTTAATTAATACCATTTCCATTCCGTTTTTGCAGGGAGGGCGATATATCGCAGCTTAAAGTTGATGCGATTACCAACAGCACCGATGAAACGTTGACGGAAAAGAATCGTGTGTCGAAGAAAATTTTTGGTCGCGCCGGTGCCGCGCTTACCTCTGCTATTATTCACGACGTCAAAAGTAAGTATGGCTTCCTCCGGGGGGTGCCCTAGATAAAGCCGGGCATATCGTAGGTTCAATTTAAATCCGCTTCCATTTCACTCGGTGTGTGTGTGCACCTCGAGTAATGTAACCTTATTGCGTTTCATGTGTGTCTCCGCAGGATGTAAAACCGGTGAAGTACGTGTTACGCCAGGGTTCTTCCTACCAGCAAAGTACATCATCCACACCGTTGGTCCGATTTACAGTGAAAAATATCGGACCGCATCGGAAGCGACACTGCATGCTTGTTATCGGTAAGCTTGGGTTTCAAGATATTTTTTAGGTCCTGTGATGGGCGGTATTTTCCAAATGACTTGAATTTCTAACCCTCATTATTGGTTATGCCATTTTTTCATTTCAGAAACGTATTGTACAAAGCAAGGGAGCTAGGATTAAGAACCGTTGCTCTATGTGATATTAGTTCGGTGCAGCGCAACTTCCCAGCCGACACCGCCGCTCATATAGCGCTGAGTAAGTATGGACACACAAAGTGGCAGAGACGCTTTGAGGCTCAACTACCTTTCCTTCCCTTTTTTTCTCTTCGTAGGAACAATTCGTCGTTTTCTGGAGCAATATCGTGCCGAGATTGTGATAGTTTGCCTTGAATCCAATGCACGCAGTATCTACGAGGTACTAGCGCCGCTCTAC
This sequence comes from Anopheles sinensis, assembly GCA_000441895.2. Lineage (NCBI taxonomy): Eukaryota > Metazoa > Arthropoda > Insecta > Diptera > Culicidae > Anopheles > Anopheles sinensis. The sequence continues at coordinate 965,142 of KE525348.1, forward strand.
TTTCCTCGCGATCAGCCCGAAGAGCGAAGTGCCCTGTGGCAGCTGCCGAAGGATATCGGGGGGCTGTATGGTGAACCGCAGCTAGCCGACCGCCAGATTAGAATCATTCACAACCCACAGCATTCCGTCATGATAGAAGGTGCGTACTTTTGGGAAGAATCTTCTCCACTTTTGACCGCCCAGTGTGTGTGTGTGTGTTTCTATTGATATAATGATTCAAATTTTCGAATGGAGTCCATGGCGTGCAACCAGTGAATAGTCACCAAGTTGTCACTACTTGAACTTTGCAACTAAAAATAAATATACAACCGATTAGCCAGATCTGAAGTGATGTGTCGCACACAACGAAAGCTAGAATATAGGGATAGAGAGGTTCCCCGTACGACCCGTCTATATACGTTCAAGTCGTACACAAGTACAAAATACCTGCCCCGCAGTTGATCGCTAGGTTGAGTGGAAAAACTGTCCCATTATAGCCACCATTAGTTGAACATTCTTATCAGCTTCAATCGCACCAACACCGTTTGCCTTCGGTGAATGCTCATTTTCCTCACTGATAGCGCAAACCGGAGGGTGGCCCTATAGACAGAGAATAGTGCACAGTGCCTGCACGGTACCGATATTTCGATATTGGATCGATGCAATACATTGTTGTAGTCCGAGCAGCAGCGAGGAGGGTGAATCATTTCCGTTCCGTCCAGCGCGCGTCCCAGTGTACTTCTTGTGTGTGGTCAGTGCTTTGATAATCAGTGGAAACGATGAATCCGGAGGGCGAAGCTAAATCAAAACAAAGTAAATAACTTACAGAAATAGTCTTGCTACATGTGGTTTAAATTTAGAATTTATTAAAATTCATTTTGATTGCATTGTGATGAGCAAAACTGTATGAGTTGTGGGACTATTTTGTGAACCAAGATCCCGGAATTATCATCATTAACATGTTTGTGCTAAATCATGTCTGTTTAATATCAACAAAGACTATAATTACCATCCGAATGATGTGCAAACAAACGTGCCTGAATGATCCGGTTCAGATAGCACGGAACGGTCTTGTTGTCTGCCAGTCAGCCTGCCTAAGATTACCTTATTTGTTGAACCTTCTATGTGGGTGAATCAAGTTACTTGAGGGCACTTGGCTTTAGGTATATGCAATGTAGTTTCGATACGCCATTGGTATGGTAAAATGCGTCGCATTGTATTCTATACTTTACGACACATAATCATCAACGTGGTCTTGAAGAAATAGGTCAGACGAAGCGTTACTTTTAGTATGAATTGAATTTGATTGATTATTTATGTGCAAAATAGAGTTCAATGTTATGATGCATTATTAAGTGCAAAATAATTACGTGGCATTTCACACTGCTTCCGGTATCCTTTTACTTATCGCAATGTGCTCAAAGTCTACTTCACCTGTCATGGATTCGCGGCTAACGGCGAATGTTCATCGAATTCAAAGAATGATGAAACTTTGATGAATGAAACTCATCCATTACTTTGTAATTCTAACCGAAAGTTCCGATACGGTTTTCTAATTTCTTCCCCAATGAGTACTAAGTAATATTGAGCATAACGAATTGGTGAAGACATGGAAGACACCCTGGATGATGAAAACGAAACGATACTACTTTTCGCTAAACCATTCCCCAAACCAACTAATAGAACGCCTTTAGTTATGCAATCCGCACGGCAAATCATTCGAAGAAACTGAACGAAGTTTGAGTCAATCCGTCATATGAGCAAAAATCTCAGCAAATTATAACTTATTTAAGTATGTTATAAATTCTAAGTTTTTTCCATGCTATTTTAAGTATTCAAAACATCAACAGATAACGTTGAATCCTGGAAAGAATTTCGAAGATCGGGTAGTGCACTGATTGTCTCTTTTTTCATCCCCACACTTTTGATCTCATTCACTCGAGATCACTCTCTTGAACCGCGATGCTGCTCTCTGTTTCCCACTTTTCGCGTGATGCTTTCAGTCATCTTCGCCAACATCCGCGGATCGTGCTCAGTTCAGTGTTTGCTCTCGCGCTGGGGCTAAATCAGACGCATCAGAGCCTTTTAGCTTGTCACCGGCCTGGCAGTAAGGAAGCCCCTTCCGGCGCTGCTCCGTGGTCCGACTGTGTATGATCGTACCGAGGTCGATTCCGTTGTTATCGTTGTCGCCTCGCCCTTGTTTCACGTTTCTATAGTGCATGGATCTACACTCCATTCGCTCCTGATGGTGGGAAAAGCAGCCTTATCTAGTTATATGACAGTGACTTGAGAACAGTGGCAAACCAGCAGCTCCGCCGTGCTTTCACTGCGATTTGAGAGAACGATCGTGTCGCACCATCAAGTGCCATCAAGATGATAAACAATTCATTTGAATTTTCTTGTAAATCCTACTCTTCACAATAGTCCACCAATTAGTGTGATGCAAAATGCTAATCGTTTTCATATCCTTTTAATTTTAGCTGACGACGATTCCGACACCAGCCCACACGATTTGGAAATGGGATCCGACGTCGAGTACAGCAATATAAACCTGAGCCTAGCAGCTCAACTTTCCGGTGCCGCTCATTCATTCACGCAAATGCAGGTAAGAATTAATTGGTTTCATCATAAAATGCTTGCAGTCAGGTGTTTAAAACTATGAGTTTCGTTGCATTGCTCAAAAACTACGTAAAAATAGGTTCTAACCAAGGTTTAAACCAAGCCAACATTAATAAATTAGAAATGCAGTTATCTTGAGCAAATTTACATCTTCTTTGTTGCAAAGAGTGCATTTGAAAGTGCATCACGGCGATTTTGTGACGTTAAAGTGCATAGACGTCGTGATAAATGTATTTTTGCATTTTGCTTGAGCTTGAGGTTTAAAAGATAACAGGTTCTTGTTTGAAAGAAGGACAGTTAAACATTTGCTTTACGATTTCCATCCGTAAAGATGAAGACGTTGATCTTGCTAATGAAGCGGCGTAAAAATGGATCATTTCATTATAGTGTGCTGGAAGATGGTCTTTTATTTTTGTCATTTAATTTCATCATTTTTGAATATGGGTAGATAAATTTGTATAAATTCGTAAAAGCGGTTTTATTTTAAAGCCAGTTTAAATCTTTATTTAATGATCGATTTGTTGTAGACATATGCGAGTAACTGGAAAACTAAAATAGTATCAATTTTGTAATTGGTAGAGACATTAATTCTAGATCAAGTTCTCAAAGAACCATTAAGTAGTTCCTCGAAAACATTACTGCGAAGGTGCTAATTTTTCGAATTACAATCATGACTAGTGTTGTGCTTAATGAATCTTTCGCATTTATATAGATCTTACGCAAAGAGTGATTCGATTCATTTACTGAATCTTCCGATTCGTGGGATTCATGAGTCTCCAAATTAATGAATCTTTCAAAAACTTGATGAAACTTAAGGAATCTTTCGTTGGCTTAGATCGTGAGACCAAAAAACAAGGGTTCTCACTTCCTGTTTCATCACGTGGGTTTTGCGGCCTTAACCTTCTTTATTCGTAGATTCATAACACTAATATGAATCTTTTAAGATTCATAAATCTCCAACATCAAGATTCAGATTCATTAATTCTTTTCAAAGATTCATTAAAATTCATTCATTCTGAATCAGATTCACACAACACTAATCATGACCTTTTTTGAGCCAGGTTTCAAAATAATATTATGAGGGCTTAAAGAAATGTGATGATTCGCTATTGAAGTCCGTGCACTTGTGGTTAGCTCAAATGAGTGCATAAAGACAGCCAAAAATAACCAGAGATAAATTTAAATAAATGATGTGGCTTAGTTAGGCAGTCGTTTAAGATAGAAAAAGCAACAAGTCTCCACACACCTCTACAACAAATACTAATTATGCAAGTAAATTATGTAGCTCTAAAAAGTAACGTTATGCACGGCAAAGAGGCAAACGTAACGATATTTCGTTTTCCCTAGTCAAATTGTTCTTTGTAATAGTGTTTATGTGGTTAGATGGTTCACACAATCTTACATGGGCTTCTTTGATTGCAGGGTGACTTGGATCGACAGCGTCTTCTGGGTGATCGACCTCGTATGGTCTACGAAAGTGTGCTAGATGACGGGCTGGAAGGTTTAGAACACCAGGAAAGGTAAGTTGAAACTCGATTTTCCGTAGATCGCTCTTATGCCAAAAAGCTTTGTAAACGCAGATGTATCTCCCACGCCGCTGTTCGATTGCTTTTGGTAGAAAGATTTAAACATTTTCCAGCGTCTTATTATTGCCATCCAAAGTATACCGATCGTGGTATTTTCTGCTTCACTAGCAAAATACATTATATCGTACCTCGCCCTCGTATTATCGTATGTTTCGTTGCTCGTACTGCAAAAAGTAAAAATAAATAGACTGTTATCTCGTTGGTACTCTAGCTGTGCTATCGAAAGCAGCAAGCCAGTGCAAGCGATTAGCTTGCGTGCTATCATCACGACTTGCCTGTCCCTTAAAAGCTTTCCCCCCATAATCTCAAAGCTCCTCGTGGAAAAAGCTTTATTCTTTAGTTTTTCCATCCACATAGGCAGTTTTTCTTTTGTGGAAAGCTTCACGTGCGCTGTGCTTCATCGTGTTGATCCTTGCGGAAGCTTCCATGCTACATTTTTAATGAACCTCTTGTAGTTTGATTACGACAGAAAATCTACGAGTTAATTGAGACGCGGTACCAAGGTCATAGGTTGAAGCCTTCCTTGCTCTATTAATAATACATTTTAAGGATTGGAGCACGTAACAGCCGATGAGTCACACGGTGATTAATCAGTCAATTTAGGGACAAATCCTACAGTTTGAGGGGCTCATCTTTTCATGTTGAAATTCATGCGCAGATTTTTGGTGCTTAAAGAAGTAATACGTTTCAAATAGTATCATCATTAACCTGCGACCGATATCCCATTCGCATAACAAATGATGACAATAATTTCAAACCTAATGGATGATACGTTGCCTTTTGAATAAATCCCCTTTTAAGTTATTTTAATCAACGTTGCTCGTTGTACTGAAAAATACAACCGATCTTAGGATTAGAAGTTTTCGTAAACCATACGTCAAAAAAAAATGATAAAGCATACATCACTATCTCATTTCACAATGTGGTTTCATGGAAGTTACGTGTTTTGCGAGAACCTAAAATAGAATGTTTTTTCCCGGCGATGTCCATGTTTACTAACTCGCAATTCTTACACTGGTTATGCTGTGTAAGTGCAGTCACAAACGAATCCTACCCTTAATCCTTGAGGAAAATCATTCGAAAGGATTTCCCTTTGTCAGGGTTAGTTGGACTTCAATTATGACTTGGCTTTTTTCTCGCCACTCGCTAGTTCATGCGTCACTGATTCCTAAAATACGTCGGCCAGTGTTGATTTTTGTTGCACACGTCATCGATGGTTCCATTAACGCTTGTTTTATTCGGAAGTACTCCGTTATTTATAGAACCATTCAGGTGGCAGACTGTACGGTTGAATAAAGTTCCTACATGCAAGGTAGTCCTCGGTTTCTTTGTACGTATGTAAGGCCAACACCACCCTGACCAGAAAACACATTTTAAGACGCAAGCTACTATTGGTTCTTTGTCCTTCGTTGACTAGGGACGCCTCATTGGGCACCAACGTACGCAGAACAATGGCTACGGCGTAGTTATCTGACCTTTATTTTGTTACGGTTTAACGTTTGAAAAATTGCTCCAACAACAAGCAAGATAACAAATTTGCGTACCCGAAAAATGAGTGGTGTTTCATGAAGAGAGGTGATATTTCATCTTAACTGGCACCTGCTTTTGTAAAGATAAATGGTGCAATGAAAAGACAAAAAAAACACACCCAAACAAACAATCATCTCACCTCATTTTGTAAACAAACCCAACCCGCTACCATATCCAGTCCAATCTCATTTTGATAAAATCACTGGCGTAAAGTCCCTGCTCAGGGTGTAATGTTCAATCCATGTTTGATCATAACATCACCCGTATCATTTTCATCCATCCGCAGTACCGGTGTATATCATTCTGCAGTAGTTCCCTGATTGTCCCCCCTCATAACCATAAAAGCTGCGTCAGATTGCTCGCGTCGGATGTTAAAATACGCTGTCTTTTTCTTGAGTTAACGGTTACTTGCTTCAAGAAAACATAACGATAGAACTGAGAGAACTTAAACCAACGTCGTATTATTATATACAAAGCACCTCATATTCGCCGCTTTGGTAACTTGTGTCTGTGCTACATCACTTGAGTTGTTTTGTTCAATAATTTAGAGTAAAATTTAGTACTTTTCAAAGTCGTCGAAAGCGTTTGTCTTCCACGATCGCTTGCGGTAGCTTTTTATATATATATTTAATAAAGAAATCGTACTGGTATCCTAGAGAAACATTTTTTAAAAGGAACGCTCTGAAAATACTAACGCAAAATATGTTTGCTTCTATTCCATTTGTGCGACTCTCGACTCTGCCCATACCTTCGAAACCATAAGTTCACCATTACTGGTGGATTGCGAGTGAGTATTTGCCAAAAAAATAAAAATTGTCCGCAAAACAGTTTGATCAATTGCGTTTGAGTGGTACAAGTTTACTTAGAACAGTTGTTGAACATTGAATTTTCCGCTCTGACGAGTAGTTTGTCGACTTGTTAGCTCCATCATAGCTCCATTCTTTCGATTACCTTCTTCGTAGCGATAGTCCTTTCGATTTTGCGTATTTTTTGACATGTTTGGGAACTCGTATTGTGTTTTCTTCCCCACAGTAATAACAGCTGAATGCGCCGACTTGTGTACGGTTTTACTACACACGGTTTAGTTTACGTTTGTTTTACATTCCTTTACATCCATCCATGTTAACTCATCGGAGCATGTGCTGCTGCTGCTTTGCAACCAGGTGGAAAAACCGCACACGTTTCCTGCCCCCGTTTTTTAAACGCTTTTTTCTTCCTCCTTCCTGAGTGCCTCACCACACATAATTGACCGGTTTTAAAACCCCTTTTTGGCTTATGCTTTGTTTGTTTGTTGTGTCTTCTCTCGATCTATTTGTTGTTTGTATTGTTTGTTTTTTCTCTTTCTACTAATTTAGCATTGAGTTTGTTTCGTAAGGTTTATTTAACAAATCATTCCCCACCGAATACGCTTACATATAGACATTATTGGCTTACACAATTTTGCACATACTTTTCGATCGCTTTTAATGAATTGTTATTTTAACGGCTGCAGCAAATATTACTTCGAAACTAGAATGAAAAGGCTACAATGTTTGAAAACCATTTCCCCAACCGAGGGTTCCGGACACGTGATGAGCGGGGGGTCGCGGGAAATTCATTAAAAGTGCGGCTTTCCACCCGCTACGCAATCAATGGAACTATCTTGCTGACGTCATAGTTTCACATGACATGGTTTTATCATGACCAGGGCTCTTTGCTTTGCGTCAACCCCGGTGGAGATGAGCATTGATGGAGGTAAAGAAGTGATTCAAGAAAGTGCGCCTAATCACTCGCCCGTACCGCACGCGCCTTGCTTTCCTTCCCGGTGTTTTTTTTCTTGTTTTTGTGAGAAACACTTTTCCTTCAGGTGAATGCACCTGAACGGGAGGTGAATTTTCATTCAATTCAGTTCGGGACAACACACTCTCATGCTTCAATGATCTTCAGCCGCGAGCTGATGGGGTAGTCTCGTTATCCTTCGATGATATCATGTTTTGTGTGTGTGTGTGTGTGTGTGTGTGTGTGTGTGTGTGTGTGTGTA
>KE525348.1:977421-1058419 GCA_000441895.2 Anopheles sinensis
AAGTTCGTCAGTAGTGGCGTATCAACAGCGCGGTTCGTTCCGCATGGTGGCCCACGGGACATAATACTGCAACGTGAACGGAAACGTGATAGGCTTTAGCGAAATCTGCCGAATTAGAACGGGCGCCTGGGCTGGCCGCCTCACCGAACCGTGGTCATGTGGTGGAAGAGGAGCGAAGGTTTTACGTGCACTGCAAAGTATTTTAACGCTTCGAATCGAAAGCTGTAGTTAAAAGCATTTAAGTTAACGCGGAACGTTCTTGATCCAGATTACTTAGTAGAATTCTCGTTAAGTACCGGTTAGATCAAGGGTCAACAATTTATCTCTCTACTAATTTTAATGTTTCGATACGTTTCATTATTTTTGGTACTTTATATACAGTAGACTCTCTATTTTCCGCGGATGGATTAATCGATTTAAAGATTTTTTTCAATTCTAATCCACGCTCTTCGATTCTTTCCACGATTTTTGAAATATGATGCACGGAAGAAAATTGTTTTATCAAATTGACTGGTTGTGGTATTGCTTCCCAGAAGTCCATGGACAAAATGTCCCGATTGTTGATTTATCTACTTAGAAGACTTTGCGAGCCATAAATCACAGTACCCCAGCTGTTAAATGCTAAGCCGACAGTTTTCGTAACTCCTGTTTCATTTGAATCCCTGACAGGGATTCGAATCTCAAAAGAGTGAGAGGATTTTAATCCGACGGAGTTACTAGTAATATCATTCAATAGACAAGGTCGAATCATACCATATTGAAGACCCAAAACCCGTGGGAAAAATTTTGATAGTTGATTTAAATTTTGTTTACTCCTTACGAGCAGCTAGAAAACTGGAGTAAAACTGCAAATTTGGTATGTTTTATCAAATTAGGAAGTTGAGGCGTTCGGTATCTTGATTTCGGCCATATCATGGCGACAAACAGGATCCAAATTTCAATACTTCGCATCGAAAAGCACTTTCCACTACTTCTGGGTCACTGTGATCCAAAATCCGATTACTTATTTCGTTTTGTAGATTGTAAACACTTTTCAAACCAACTGTCACAACAATGAGGGAGCAGAAAAGGTTTGCACCGACCTGTGTATTGAATAATCTTGGTTACTAGTCCTTAGGATTCGAAGCACTATTGCGAATAGCAACTCTTTTACCCATTCATTCACCGTTTTGGGATGCGAATCCCTGTTAAGGATTTAAAAGTGGCAACTAATAACTCATTTTCACGTTTTAAATCACAAAGAGTAACTAAAAGATTCCAATCACCGTGATGATTGTTGACTCAGATTCAAATCGTAAAAAAGAATTTTGATTCTCATGACTAATTAAATGACATGACTGACATTTAATGATGAGTGGCATGTGGCATGACTTTGCCAATACAATTTTAGTTACCATAAAATTTAGTTTAGAACAAGGGTGTAACCAATCACCCCTGTTAAAAAAAAACGAATAATCCTTAACTCCTTTGCAATGTATGTTGATATGTACTATTTTGTTGATCTTTTGACAATTTTGCTAGTTATCCGTGATTACCACCGTACTGCGGGTATTCTGGAGTCTACTGTATTTGGTTTGAACTCCGTACGTGAACCATCTGCTGCAGATTGATGATTTATTATAGCTCTAAATAACAGGTAGTGGTTATGTCGAAGACATATGGCTATTAATCGATGGAACAACTTCGTAGGAGTTTTATTCAACTCTCCTCGGACACTTTCGCCAGTCACGAACAACGCATGCACAAATCGATCGATGATATCGTCGTTCGGCGTTGACGACGCGACCTTCCACGACCAGCAGCCTCTACTGGCCTCAAAGGCATCACTGCAACTCGGGTCGCCAGTGTGTGTGTGTGTATGTGGTGTGTAAATCAAAATGCGACGAGTGTATCGTTCTTGGCCTTTCTCGCCCGAAGCGTTCCGTCAGTCCGGAACTTCCGAGACGTGGAGCCCGGCATGTCCTTCAAGGGCTCGGTCGAAGGACAACCGGTTGAAATTGGTCGCACAAAATCATTCAAGGGAATGTAGTGTGGCGTCCACTCTGGCGCTCATTCAGTGATTAAATGAAAATAAAAGACACTTTTCTGTACCGGCTGCCTGGGTAATGTGCAGCTCCGTGCAAGTGCAAGAGACCATCCTTATTGAATCTGCCTGCAGCATTAAGCAATACTTCGTTAAAGCAACCACATTGCCCTCTCCCATACGGGGAGGGGTGTAGCGTATGTGGCCTAAGATGGCCTTCGCCTATCACTACCAGTTGCTGAACTCCTTATGAGTTCTCTTTGCTTCAACGAAACCGTTTTTCATGGTCATTTAAGGAATGTATGAAAAGGAAGAGTGAGGAAGGGAGATGTGTCTTCAGTAAACCTTTCTGACCATGAGACCATTTTTTCGTTTATTTTCCGTTCAATCGAGCAACAACAACTCCTCATCCGTGTTTAGTTGTCTACGAGTGGTTGCTTTTCTATTTTGGCAACATTTTTCTAGCATGCCTCTCTTACTTTATTTGCTTTCTTCGCTTCGAAAATAGGCCCGGTTGCCAACCACATGCCCATCTGCAACGCATAGTAGAGCGATTTCCACAATGGGAACGCAAATTGCTCATTTTAGTATCTCCGTGTCTGTGTTTTTCCTCTTTTTTATTATTACTGTATCCGTTAACCTTTCTTTATTGAACTGACCACCATAGTACTCCGCCTTCTAGCTACACTAGAGAGTAGTGGATGCATGCGAAACCAAAAATCTTAAATGAAGAAACCAAATGGAGAGTAGCTCCAGCATCGAACAAAACCGTTCAACCCCACCCAAACACCCACCCCAAACCCACCACCCGCCGCCTCTTGATAAAAACCCGGTCGATAGTTCCGATGCACCAGCACTGAGACGATTTCTTCTCTCTTCTAGTACGACCACAGAAAACTATTGTCCGGAGATGATTGGCCACGTCCTAGCGACGCACGTCGGCAAACGGACCCGCATTCTGGACGGGTCCTTTACGTACGTGGAGCTGATGAAGCACTACCACTCGTCCCTGGATGAGAGCGAATGGCAGAAGGAAAATCTGTTAGTACCGAGTACTTCCCGATTGCATTGCTTCAGCTTGAACATTTCGTTTCCGTTGGGGTGCCTTAGCTCCAATGTGTTTTTGGTTATTTTTTGTTTAATTTTACATGATTATTGTATTTTAATCATGGTTATATAGTTTCATTTCTGTTAGATTTTCCTAGTATTATTTGATTTTCTCTTCATTTATACCTTAATGTAATGTTTTCATTTTTTTGTTTTGAAAATTTGTTCCGAACTTCCAAGCAAATAGGCTTCTAACTTTAAAGAAAATATTTCCATCAAGCATAAATTCACATCAGTATTTCCAATTCCTAAACGTGTTAAAATGTTCATGTTGTCAGTCCACAACTTCCCGCATAGTCATGATCATGGGAATCCTTTTTATTTGCCTGTTTCCTTCACACCTCCATGATAAATGCCGGTAGCTTTAGCATATCTACGTTTATTGATACGACGAAATGTCAAGCGGCTAAACTATCGGCCGCAGTGCTTAGTCATCGATACATTACTCATCATGTTTGGAGACGGAAGAGGAACATTCTCCGAAGTTAGATTATATTGTCGCATATAATTTGGACTGCGATCCAGCTGGACGTCTAGAAGTCAAGGCATTGAAGATTATTCATTTACTTTACGTTGGTGCTCCGTAATGATGCCAACGTCCGGAAATTTATTGTGTTTCAAAACTACGATCAAATATATTTAATCATTATTAAACAAGATTTTCTAAGCAAAGCCAACGAGGTGTCGATATTACAAATTCGCTGGAATGGCGAGAGCAAAGACAAGACCGTTAAATGTTGCCATATCTTTAACATCTTTATTTTAAATATAGATTTTTTTAATTAAAAAATAACCCTAATGCCAAGGAAAATTTTAATCAAAGAAAACTATTTTGCGCTGGTTGGCATAAATCTTGTATTTGTATTGCCGATGTCAGAAAATAGTAAACCATTTTATAGAGAAAATGTTTTTTTTCTCTTAATGTACTTTAGAAAACCACATTGACTTTTTGGTGAACCTGACATTTGTTTTCAAGCTTATGACGTTTATTTATATATTTTTTTAGAAATCATGTTTTTGACTTTTTAAAATAAATATATTGCCTTCCTTTGGGAAGAGAAGATAAGGGGCTTTTGCGTGTTCAATTTCAGACCTTTTCGTATAAAGTAATTTAAGTGATAAAAATGTCAGTCCTAAGTAAACAAAAACCTGGCAAATCAGCTACAATGTTGATAAGTTTAGCTATTTTGTATTTTGCATTCGACCCGGCGATTCTCCAACCGTTCCGTTGTCGAAAACTCGGGTGATGATTTTAACCTTCCCCGCTGTGGAAAGGGGTGGAATCAAATAATCGAGTTAAACCAAACGAACCGGGCGAGAACTTCAGGGAACGGGGATTGTAAAAAAGTAAAACTAAATTTTCCCCATTTCCAACACTCAATCGGTGGGCAGAAGTGAATCAGAGTCAACCTTCCTTTTTGTAAGGCTGAAGGGGAAGACAAACAACGTTTGGGCTTGGAGGGGAAAAGAAAACACATCCCCCCCGGCACATACTCACACCACCGACATCCGGGGCTCACTAAAGAACATGACCGGATGTAGCCGGGACCCGGTAAATTATGGCCCAACGGAACGACGTCCGAAAGGTCGAATCGACTCTCCGCCGGATGTTCCACAATTTAGCGAACCGAGCAAGTTTCGCCATCGATCGGTTTTTCACCCGTCCGCCCGCCCGGATGGATCCGGGAAAGCTCTGGCAAGAACGAGGCGGTAAACGAGGGCTAGCCTTTTTTTCCGGTTCGTAACCTTCACCTTTGCGTATCAAACAATGCACGGAAGCGGCCGCGTCGTCACGTTCCTCCTAATTATTTCACTCCGTCGCCACGCGCCAGTAAGTGGAGCGGCATTGGAATGTCGCCACAATTCTCCAGCCTCTGCTATTTCATTTGGACTCGGATTCCACATCCTTCGGTTTCACTCTATATCTACCTTTTTTTCTTTTCTTTTTTATTTTGTAAGTGATCTTGACAACTGCCGGCGGGGGATGTGTAATCGTTTGAAAGGAAGCGAAGCACATACGCTCCAAGGGAGGTTGGCGACACGAGAGTGCCTTATGAAGAATGAAAATTGCTTGTGTGTGCCTTGCCCTTGGGAAGGCACTGTTTATGGAGAATTTTCATGCAATCGGCGACCGCTCGGGCGCTGCCGGCGTTCAAATATGGTGATTAAATTGCACCACAACAAGGTTCCGGTTTCGGTGCCGGAGACATTTGTCCGGACGGGCTTTCTTCCAGTGATTTTCCACCACCGTTCGTTCGTTCGTTCTCGTCGGGTCGGAAACATCATCATCATCTCCGTGCGCTTTGAAATAGGGTATAGCGCAGTTGATTAAATTAATCGCAGAACAAAACCCGGTTTGGTTGTTATTGACAAAAGCATCCGAGAAGACGTCATTCGCTGCAATATCGACAACATGCATCAGGTTTTATTCCAGAGGAAAATGGTTAAACCCGATTGTGTCGTGCGCACTCATCACTAATTCGAATGATTCATCCCATGTTCAGCTGCTTCTCGAATGCAAAAAGCGATGATGGATTTGTTTCTGCCCTTATGACATTCTTGGCGCATTACGGTTTGCTGGAAAGTTTTTGGCATACATTTGATGCTTCAATGATTGATGGATTTGTTAACCCGTACTAATTCTTCAATAGTGTTTATGCTCGTCTTTTTCGGCAAACTGAGTGTCGAGTATTCCGCCTGATGACTTCCCCATGCATACAATTAATAATGAGCTAAATTGGTTAAATATAGAATTCCATACATCCTTATTTTCATGTTTTTTGGAAGATTAACAAAATCTTATGTCAAGAATGAAAATCATGAACATTTTCCATCGTGTTTTTGCAAATGCCGTATTGCGACATCAAAGCGTATCGTCGAAAGCAATATGTCAATCTTCTAGATATTAAGACTACCGTTACAATATGGAATTAATTCTATTGAAAATGTACTGACAAAATGCTAAATTAAATATGAGTATCTCAAGCGACGCCTTTATTGGAATTTCCTTTTTATTGGAATCTTTTTCCAGTGCTACATTTTTTCTTAAATTAATAATTAAGTGCGTACGTCGATGAAGTTCGAGAAACTCTGATGTAACGGTTGAATAGGTTGAAACAAAAAAATGTTTGAAAAAATATTAAAAAGGGCGAACCTTCTCATGACAGTGTCATGGTGTATTCAGTAGTGAATTTTGAGTATACATAAAAGAAACAAAATCCCTTGCTCACGCTACTCCTACTCCGTACCGTAGGGTTTGGCCGTGTGTCTTGCATTCTGTTTTGAACCTAAACTTAAACGTACCCTGTTTTTTTTATTCATCCCATTCTCCCGGTAGATACGAGCGGCTACTTCGAAGGGCAAAGACGGAGGATCTGACGGAGGTGTCCGGCATCGGTTGCCTGTACCAGAGTGGCGTCGATAGGCTCGGCCGGCCGGTGGTGGTGTTCTGTGGCAAATGGTTCCCCGCACACAACATCGACCTGGAAAAGGTAGGGTGTGGGCGTCGTCACGCAGGGAAATGGATTTTTCTTTTGCCTTTGTGTTGTGCAATGACGTGAAAGAGGTCACCCATTAACAACGACTCACCATTTCCCCTTCTGCTTCACCTTCAGGCCCTGCTTTACCTGATATACCTGCTGGATCCTATCGTGAAGGGCGATTATGTGATCGCCTATTTCCACACTCTCACCAGCTCGAACAACTACCCATCGCTACAGTGGCTGAAGGACGTGTACAGTATACTGCCCTACAAGTAAGTGAAACCTCCTCGAATTTTTACTTCACAATGAGTTGCCCTTTTCCCCCACTCCACGTCCGGAGTAAACGTTCCATCTATCGGGTTACGTAACGCATATCCGCCACCTTCGCAGGTACAAGAAGAACTTGAAAGCCTTCTACATCGTTCACCCCACGTTCTGGACCAAGATGATGACCTGGTGGTTTACAACGTTCATGGCGCCGGCAATCAAGACGAAGGTGCACTCGCTGCCCGGCGTGGAGCATCTGTATTCGGCCATCGCGAAGGACCAACTGGAAATTCCAGCCTACATCACCGAGTACGATATGGCGGTAGGTCGAGCGACGAGTGTGTAGTGTATCGAAACCCCCCTAACGTTTCCTTCTTTCTTTCTTCCCCCCACTGTAGACGAACGGGATTCATTACTTCCAACCCATCACCAACACGTCCTCACCGGCGTCCTAAAGCATCGAGTGATTATCCCGATTCTACTGTGGTTCCATTCTTCTCTCCAAACAACGCAAATACACCCCCGAACCTAAAACACCGAGAGCTCTTTACGGTACCACCGTTTACCACCAGTGGCCACCACCAGATTGAATTTTCACCCGATCGAAACTCCTTAGACGATCGTCTCCAACGTCCTAGTATTTATACACTCACTCACACACAGACACACAGAGAGATGAATTTGGCGTGTTGCAGAAAATGTACTCATGTCCTTTTGTGTTACGGTTAGGAAACCTTAAAGAACAAAACAAAATAACTAGCGCTGTTACTAGCGGAACTGAATTGGAAATCTTTGCTTCCCCTTCTCCGATGGTTTGATGACGTGTGTGTATGTGTTTTTTGTTGTTGTGTATGAAGGAAACGATAATGTAGTTATCGTTGAACAAATGGTCCTGAATGGTCGCGAATGCAACAGTAGATTACACTGCGTTAAGTCTTGTTAAGAACCGCACCTCCCCGTTTTGCAAGTATTCAAGTTATAACATCAGCTTCAAACTGAAAAACAAACACGCAAAACCAATAGGAACCAACCTTCGTACACACACAAAATATACACCGTCATGTTTAAATGGTATTAAAGTCCGCGAACGGTGGAAAAGGTAAGGTGGTGGTATAATAACAATCGCTGCAGTGCGAGGCAAAATAGTATTGGCAAGTCTGCAAGCTCCAAAGCAGCAAACTGCTTTTTCTCCATTCCTTAAAAATGCCCAAATTGCATAGTATAGAGAAGAAAAAGCCTTTAACATCGCCAGGAATCCTAGTACCGATTTAAAAAATAAAAAAGGACGACCCCTTAGCAATTGCTTGATAGCTCCCGAACTCTGGTTGAGAAGCAATTTTGCGCGTGAATATATGGCCACAAAGAGTAGATAAGCGTAACTAAAACCTTCGATTTTACGTTCGTGGGAGCCGTTGAATTGTTGTTATTGGCGTCAAGCTGTGGCGTGAGAAGAATGCGGAGCAGCAGCTTGTCGAATGTTGAACGAATTTATTATCCTCATGTTTTTATCCTTTTCATTTGTATCGGTAGCTTTAGGTTTAATGTTTTTACATTTTATTATTAGTTATTTTTTTTAAACGACCGCCGGTTGTTGATGAATGTTTTCATTTAATCATGCCCACCAGTGTCTTTCGAAGAAAGTGTGCACACGCTCCTGCGAGAAGCTACTGTTTCCCCTTTTTTTCGCACCTCCCCCTTTCAGTTCACATTTTCGGTAGAGGCGTAGGGCAAGGACCACTAGTCCCTCCTCCCCACCCGCCCCCTGTCCAAACAAACACACGCAGATGTGTAGTGTTTCTACCGATTTCCTTTGCTTACTTGCCAACGAGCGGTGCCAGCTACTAAACTACTAATCTATTGTTACATAGATTTTGTCCTGGAGGCCATGTTATTTGAAAAAAAGAAAAAGATTATTATACAATATTTGAGTAGAACTGTTAAAAATACGGGAATATTGTTCGCTAAGAAAAAAAAACAAGGAAACGATTAGAGCTTTGGAAAATAGATGATATAGAAAGAACATGAAGATGCGTGTGTGCTTCGCAAGCAACATTAAAAGAAGCATTGCGTAAGAAAGGGATGAAAAGTATTAAAAACGAAAAGAAAAGAAAAAGATAAGTAACTTAGCAATAGACCAGTTGATATATATATACATACATATATATATAATCTTATGTATTGAATAGCATATATATAAATATATGCAGATGTATGATTAACAAAAGTGAAAATATATAAATTGCGCAAAACTTGCGGAAAAGATTCAATAAATAAAGCTGTTATATCTGGATGACGAAACATGCGTTTGCTATTGGATGAGCAAACGCTTTGCAAAGAGCGCATAATCACGGTCTAGCTCGAGCACAGAGAGCGAGGTCAAGCATAATTCTGTATCTAATAGTGCGTGCGAATGCAATTACAGTTCGAAACAAGATGAACATGAAAAAATGCTGAACATATTGTTGTTATACAGTGGAAGCAATATTAGACACATTCAGTTTTTATAGGTCTCTGTGTTCTTGTGAAAGTTCGTCACACCGTAGATAAACTTTACTTATGCAAAAGCACTCGTATAGGATATATGCCGTTTGTTTTCCTGTTGTTGATTGAGTCACACCTTCAATCTGTCAGCTGGAACGACGGACGTTCGAAGCGTTCGGTTTTGCGTACACGAAATAGTTTAAATAATTGTGATCCTCTAGCAGAGACGGTCTGCCGATAAATGCCTTAACCAAATGAGTAGGACATTGATTTGCTTCTCGTTTTTTTCGCCCCCCATCAAACATTCTTAACATGGTTCTCGCATGGATCAACTGTAGAAAAGGTACTGTAAACAGATGTAAAGCAAATGTAAGGCTTGAAGTTGCCTCTTGTTGAACGCATACAAGTTTAAATTTAATAACTGAATGGTAAAAAAATACAACTCGTAAAAAAGCAATCTCCGTTTTGAACATGGCACATGCCCTTAATTAAGACTTGCCGCACCATTTTATCATCTTGGATAGAATTTCTTCGCAACGTCGTGTGTTCCTTTTACCATACAAATAGTCTCTCATAATGTATGTGCCAATGTTTTTTCTTCTTCATCTTCTTCTTGGACATGATCTTCTAGGACGTTAGTAAAACGGAAGCCCGATTTGAACTACCGATGGCAAAAAGTAATAATTTCAAAATCAACACGCTCACACCCAGCTCCCCATCGTTATCAGTAAGTGTGACACAGCGTCAGCACTATCACAACACCTGCAGGGCTTGTAGAGAGAATAGTGTGTAAAGCTAGTCGAAATAAATGGTGACATCAAATGAAACGAAAAACTTTAAAAAATCAATCCATTGTGTGGAAATAGGCAAGGGGCTGGCGATTTGGCTTATCTAATTATTAATTAGGTGTAGGGAAGGGTGGATCAAAAATGAAAGAAAAACGTTGAGAATAGTTATGAGCGAACAAAAAAAAACCCCGAAAGACAAATCAAACGCCAACATTACCAGTTAGAGAAAATAAACAACCCCCCCCCACGTTGGCGCTAGGAGGAAGCATATTGAGCAAAGTGAACGAGAGAAGCGAAAAAAAAGGATACATTTCAACACAAATTTTAACCGCAAAGTTAAACCAAGCAAACACCAATTAATTGTTTTTTTTTTGTAAGAAATGCAAGCTCGACGAACGTTCCGGGTTCCGAACCGAATACAGAACAAGCACAGAAGTTTACCGATTTCGTTTCGAACTGGTAAATGCTTAATGTAAGCAGACTCGAGTCGTGGGACAAAAATGTTGAACCAAAGCAGTTCTCCCCCTTAGGGAGAGAGATGTAGAGATCGCAACAACGCTGTAAAGCAGAACAAATGTAAGTGTAGCACACAGCCGTAGCAGCAGCAGCAGCAGCATAAAGTAGATAGTCCATGAGTTACAGGTGTTCCGTTTTAAGGATTGGATTTGCCACAGAGAGTGTTAGAGGTCTGCCTCCCTCAAACTTGGCCACCGATACCAAAATTCTATATTAAAAAAAAACGCGGATGTGTAAGTTAGGTGGAGACCCTCGTAAGGGGGTGGCCAGTTGTACATAGGGCAAGCGTTGGTTTGCTGTTAAGTGCGCGAACCACGGAACACTGGTGTGTAAAGCGGAAAAACTCCCACAACTGTTTGCAAAAGTGTGCGGTTTGGTAGTGGTTTTTTTCCCCCCCAAGGGCCAGAGAGCTTTTCCTTCCGCATGGCATGGCATGAAGGCTCGATGTTACGGAGAAGCATGAAAACGAAGCTCAAGTACGAAAAACGATAAACATTTAACATTAAAACTCTAGGCAGGCAAGCAAGCAATGCGCCGGATCGATTCAATAGTTTAGCCGTTTGGGAAATGATTCAGATAAATTAAATATTGGGTTGATCGGAATCGTTTGTGTCGCGTTGAAGTACCGGAAGAAAATGTCCGAAAATTTCTCCACCTTCCATGTTTCCAGTTCTCCTTCATACTGGATGAAACTGAATCATTGAGTCTGATTCTTTGAGGGATTTTTTCGTCAACAGATATACAGTGCGTGAAATTCCTATTAAAGCACTACCATTTTTTTATTCTTCCCAACAGTATTTAAACTTGTTAAAGAAGTTCTGTATTATTTTGCATAGATTACTTGCCCTTCGAACACATTTGTTTGATATTTTCACCTGTTTTGATACAGTGCCCATTTTATAAAGAAAGGATTTCTTATTTCATTGAAGGAAATTCCTTAAAACACAACATAATTTTATTTCAATGAAACGTGATAATCACCTTAGACATCTACAAAAAGTGCTTAGTTTGTTAGTTATTTTTCATCCAAGTCCTTTAAAAAAACAACAATTTGGCATCGAATTACACAGGTTTTCCACCATGGCCAAATGTATCTTACGCCATTCATGTCTGGAATTTTGGTCAAGAATAAGTGATGGCCAATCTGGAAGATAGATATTTCGCACGGAAAAATATTGTTCCGTTGGCTTGCTTACAGGGCCATCAGGCAAAAATGGCGCAATATGCAACTGTTTTTAGACAGTCCTGAAAAATATCAAACAAACTAAGCACTTGTTGTAGATTTTAAAGTGACTATCACGATTCATTAAAAATAAAATATGCTGCGTTTATAGAAATGTCCTTCAATAAAAACAGCAATCTTATAGAATGGACACTGCACCAAAATAGGTGAAACTCTCAAAAAGATGCGTTCAAAGGGTAAATAATCTATTAAAAATAATACAGAACTCCTTTAACCAACAGTAAAAGAAGAATTGAAAGAAATGGGAGTGCGTTTTGAGGAATTTCACGCACTACATGCTTCTTTGGAGATTCATGAATCTCGGAAGATCTCACCGGAAGAATCGTAAGACGTAACTCTAGAGGTAAGTGTAATATTGGGAGTATGAATCCTGGTTTCAACCATCGTGAAATTATTTATAACTTACAGTTTTCGTATCGCTAGTTATCGGAGGGAAATTTTAAAAAGGGGAACGTCGAACCACCGATTAAATTTTCTCCTTGTTTCAGATCATGAAGAAGATATTCGAGTTCCAGGAGACGACATACACAAATGCGCCACCATAACACCAGGTAGATACGTAAGTAAGTCATATTCTAAAGTACCATTAACTTTACACAATTCTCCTCACAAAAATAGGTACAGCGATATTGAACTTTATACATCGTAAAAAACTGTGCCAAACGACTTGTTTCAGTTGGAGTTTTTGCACGCTTATGGTACTAATAAATAACCGCTGATAATACCCCAGACCCTAGCCTTCGTAGAGCACAACAGGAACAAGATATCGGCCGAACGCATTCGCATCGTCACATCCTCTTCGGTGGTCGAGCAATGGCGTTATGGCCAGGGGACTACCGATCAAACCGGCCGATTGCAGATTCTATTGCCCATCCATCTGTTCGGTTGTTTCCAATACCTATTGCTATCTGATTTCAATTTATCTGATAACAAAATCAATCAACGAGATACCCTCTCGATACAGCCTATCTCCGGCGTAGTGTGTGGTGCCAATGAAGTTCCGCCTCGCTTTCGTCGGTGTTTAGTCGCGGGTGAACTGCGTCGCCGGATGGTCTTTGGACGCTGGTCACTGTGGAACGCCGGATAAAAAGGGAATATACAGTGCGGAAGCGGTGGACAGTGGCACGTGCAATGCGATCATGCAGTGAAATGATGCGAAACAAATACAGTGTCCCCCAGTGGTGGCTAATCGTAGCCAGTACTGCGTGTTTAGTGTGTCTCGGGGCAAACGCTCAAGGTGAGAAACCATTTGGAAAAACAAACCGCACTCCGGGGTTTCGGTAGTTCGGTGTGCGCTTGTTAGAAGTGACTCAAGAGTTGTAGTAAAGTGCCTCTGACACGGTCGCATCGCGATTTCGATATCAAAGACTCCTCAAACTGGCCGCAAGACACCGTCAACTGGACAACAAAGGACCGAAAGCGCCTGACGGCCCGACGACCGAGCGAGATGTTATCGGAGCGGAAGATACAGTCATCGTCCATTTGTCGATTGCTTGTTGAAACAACTCATTAGGGCCGTAGAAAGCGAATGCCGATTTTTTGATGGATTGAATCGCACAGCATCGACAGTCCGTCATCATCGGCATCGGCGAAAGAGGGCCCTCCAAAGCGCCGATGTCGCGCTTGAATTGCTTGCAACCCGTCAAATGTGTCACACACTATCTACCGACGTTTATTACTTTCTCTTCTCCGTTAACAAATCTTGTAAAACTAATTGGAAAATGTTTTAATGTGGTTGTTTTTGGTGTGTTTTTAATCAGTTGTGCAATAGCCGTTTGGTCGGGCCTTTGGTCTAGCACGTTTTTGGAGGGACTTAGATGGACAGGAGTTCATTATCAGATTAACAGTAAACAAAAGATTGGGGCCTTTTGATTGCGTTATCTGGAGCAATATTGTTTTAGTAGATCCGGAGCGCGCAATTGTGCGATAACTGTTAATGGCTTTCGGGGAAATTCTTTGCTTTTTTCCAATTGCTTCTTCTTTTTCTCTAACTTAACGCCATTTTGGGTACCGGTTACATTAGCCAAATTAGTGTTTGGCTCTTTCATTCGGAAAAGTGTATGCGTTTAGTAACCGCTCTAGTATACGAAACAATGGCACCACATGATGTTGAAGACTGTTTGTCCACCTTATCGATAAAGAAAAAAGCAGTTGCCATAAACCATGGTGATTCAACTGTACAACCAATATTTTGAGACAATCTCATCTTCAAACCAGTACATGCTGACGCACGCCCCGCAAAGAACTGGTACAATATAAAATTTACACTTAAAAAGTTTCGCCCCCAATTTTGGATGATTCATAAAGAATGATTGCTGACGTTTTAAATTTTCATTTTAACTTATTTTCAACTCTAATTATTTTTTAATCTCCCGTTAAATAAGAAAGAAGGATGCACAAAAACATGCGTGTACCTTACGATAGAAGCAATGATTCCAATATATCCCATTCTTAAATCTAAATGTATCAAATTTTGCTTTATGCAACCCAAAAACTTTTTTTTCTCCGATTTAATAAAAGTATTTTCAAAAAGTATTCGTCTAGACGAGTATTTCTTGGAAGACCCTTATTTTAGAGCGTCGTAGACTGACCAATTCTTATGTATCATTCAAGTTTGCTAACAAAACTTGAAAACATTGGTGATAATAACAAAATATTGCAAAAAATGCATTTATTATTTACGCAAAAAGTATTCGTCTTCTTCGGGTTGGCGTCCTATTTTGGAGGCTACAAAAGTAAAATGGTAAGATTTAATATGTTGTAGGGTCTCCCTTTGATTCAAAGACATTGTTTAGTCTTTGTGGCATGGAATGGACCAAATTTGCCGAAACGGTGGG
Source organism: Anopheles sinensis (assembly GCA_000441895.2). Taxonomy (NCBI): domain Eukaryota; kingdom Metazoa; phylum Arthropoda; class Insecta; order Diptera; family Culicidae; genus Anopheles; species Anopheles sinensis. The sequence continues at coordinate 992,166 of KE525348.1, forward strand.
TGGTATTCTGTCCCGTTCTCCTTGCAATGCCCGTTTCAACTCATCCTTGTTAGAAATTGTCCGTTTACGAATATAATCATCTAAGATCTTCCATAAATGATCTATTTGGCTCATATCTGGACTTTGACTCATATCGGGACATTAAAAAGAAGTCAAAACTTGGTATTTGAGGCTGTGTGCTTAGAAGTATTATCTTGTTGGAATATGTTTCTTCCTTGTTGTCCTAATTTCTTGGCTCTTTTTTTCAATTACATATCTTTCAAAATAGGTGAAAGTTTTTGAAAAGGAGCATCGAACAAACACCGATTGAACTGTAAAACGGGGTCTGTCCACAAGGTAGATTATTCAATCGAACGATTAGTTTTCTCTCTTCAGAGGTTGTCTCTGAACCGTTTGACACATGATGTAAACTAACTGGACATTCTGAGTTAATACATTAAACGTTACGTTGTTTTTCAAAGCCAGTAATTCATCGCAAACCATCGAACAGTGTCTGCACGTTCAAACATGTCTTGGCGATACAGAACAATGTCGATAGTGCAAACCGACGATATTCTTTAAAAAAACGAAATGTTCAGTCGGTCCGAATAACCTGGTAGCGCTATAAAAACGATTCTGTCGGCTCCACGGAACTAACGGAGCGCTTAACGTGTTAATTCCAGACCATGGTTTGCTCGATTTGATCAAAATTGAAATATCATACCACTTGGGAATTTGCCATCAAGTAGTCTCTGAAAAAGCCTACAGGAAGGGGGCCAATTTTCAAGTAGACGAATACTTTTTGAGCTAGCTAAATATCAAATTTTCTGTTAATTATTTTTTTACTGTTAAGTTTTAATATTTTAAGTATTTCTTTGGTTTTTTCGAGCTGTATTAGTGCATTGACCATTCCCGCACTCAACCTTTCCATTAGATTTGTTTTGCGCCTACAAACGCTTTTAAATCGGGGTTTTCAAATAAATTTTCGTCTGGGAAGACGAATACTTTTTGGACTCACTGTATCTTAAAAAGTGTTTACTCTGTTGATTGTCGAATCTAAAAAAACACAAATTTAACGAACATTTTAATTTGGTATTGCACCAACCAAAAATATTCCACAACCAAGCATGAACGTCTAATACATCTAGAAACCTTTTCTCAATGTGGATACAGACTGCAGTTCGCCGACGCTATCCTTCGCCGGTCAATTCCCCATCGGACCGGAGATATCGACCAAGGTCGGGGCCGGGTACACGCTTGCCGAGCATGACGTGACAAACGTGCGGCTCGTGAGCGTCCGGCCAACCGACACCGGTCTACCGGTGTACATCGTGGCCACGCTGATGAATAACAAGTTGACGCTGAGGACCAACGACCAGTTCGCCAACTTCGAGAAGCTGGACGACAAGCTGCTGTTTTTAAACGTGGTCAGCTTCAACTGCGAGTCTGGCGCGGTGCGCGAAATGACCTTCCGGCAGAGTATCTTGGAGGAGAACAACTACGACCCGCTGTTCAGCCGGGAGGTGTACGATATTAAAGTGCCCCTGCCGTTACCGAGGAACTTCAATCTACTGCAGTTTGTGGACGATGTAAAGGAATATTGGAATTATCTTTCGTGGATAATGCAATGAATGTGAGATTTGTTTGGTTTTTTCGCAGGGCAAAGGAATAATAGCGAACGACTACGATATCACGAAGAACACGGTAACATTTTCCATCGATGAAAACGACTACTTTACCGTGAGTTCGTCCCAGGGATCCTCCCGCACGGAGTTCATTGGGAACCTTATAACGAAACAGACGTTAACCAAAATTCAACCAATTTCCCTGCAAATCTACGCTCAGGTAAGTAGGAAAGGGGAGTAGATCAACATTGTTTTTTAATTTATTTATCACTAATATCACGCACACACACGCATATACGTAGGATGCATGGAACCCCCCAGGGAAATCCCAGGCAAAGCTCACAATAAGCGGCGACCCGGTGATCGTCTTCATAACTCCACCGGAGTTCGAACAAAGCCTTTACAAAACGAGCTACAAGCTCGGGGACACATTCGCTCCGATTCGCGTCAACCTGGCGGTGGGAACTTACGACACATCGGTACAGTATTTGCTGTCCGGTGACGATAGCAGTTATTTCACAGTCACCCCGACATCGGATCGTAGCAGCGCCACCATAACGCTCCGATCCGGGACGCAGATCGATAAAACGAAAACGATTCTTAGTGTCACGGTTTCGGCGACCCGAACCGGCACGGATAGTATCGGCCGCACGGCTCTGGTGGTGGATGTAGCAAGCGATGTGGCATTTGAGCAAACGTTATACACGGGCAGCATCTCTACCGAGCGGGTCATTACCCTCGATGCAGCCATAAGACTCGTACCTTCCGCTGGTACCGGTACCATAAGCGTCAAACTGACCGGAGACGATGCGCAGTATTTTGCGGCGACGCTAAGCAACAACCAAGTGTCCATCACCCGATCCGCACTGCTTACGGATGCGGTACTGAAGGAAAAATATTTCTTCCTCGTCGGCATACAGGCGGAGAAAGCTTCCATCGATGCTGGGGAGACTCTGTTGGTGCTATCGGTTGCGAAAACGAACCTACAGATGCCACACTTCGAGCAGCCGGTGTACGAGGGCACCGTAACGGAAGCGGGAGTTGTGAGTGTGCCGACGGTAAAGATTTCCTCCGAAAGCCTGGTGGATGGCCTAACGTTTAGCTACACCGGTGACGTGGACCTTTTCAGCATTACCTCGAACCCCACCACCGGTACGATCAGTATCGTTCCGAACGGGATCACACCGGAAAAGCTGGCGGATAAAACCTACCTCCTGGTGGCCGTCACCGGGAAGCTGGGGGACGTCGACGTGGCACACTCCGTCATCATTATGAAGGTACTTCGGGTTGCGATCGTGCTGCCAAAGTTCTCCAAACCCTACCTCGAGGGTCAGTTGATGGAGAAAACGCTCGAACTGCGCGTACCGAACGTGGAACTCGTGGCAACGTCATTTTCTACCGCCACCGAAATTAAATTGTCGGACGCACTCGGGTTTTTCGACATTGTGGAATTCTTTCCGGCCAACGTGTTCCAGGTGTTTCTGCGTGCAAATATTACGAGAGAGTCGTTGCGTGGACTCGATCGCATTCCGGTGACGGTGGAGGCTAAGAATCCCAACTCCGAAACAGTCTACTGTGTCATCACCGTCGATATTGTGCGAGTTACACCGCCCGCCTTCGAACGGTTGATCTATGAAGGCGTGATCGACGACTCGAAACTACTTTTAAGTCCAATAAATGCGAAGCTCACGTCTGAATCGCTAGACGAAACGGTGCAGTACTCGTTGGAAGGAACGGATGCTTCGTACTTCATACTCGATACCACAACCACAGAAGGTGTATCTGTTAAGCTTCGTGCTGCCTTAACGGACAGTGAGTTCGAGAGTCGTGATATGTTTCAGTTTAGCCTTAAGGCAACGAAACAACTTGCCGCCACCGATGCGATCGTACCCGTTGTCGTGTACGTTAAGCGGCCACTGGTAAAAATTCCCAAATTTGAGAAACCTCTCTACAAATCACGTGTCAACATCGACCTGCAGCTGGTTCCATTCGAAACGATCGTGCTTGAGTCGGGTACGTACCTGAACACGGCAACCGTTTCGATCCGAAACAGCAACTCGGACCTATTCGGGGTCACACTCCAGCAGCAGGGAGTAGTCACGATTCGACTGCTGAAGGAGCTGGACCAAGCAACGCTAAATGGGCTCGATCGTTTCGAGTTCATACTGGAATGCACTAATCCTGCCATGGCATCCGGGTTCACCACCATCATCATCGACATCGATCGCGCCGTAGATCCGGAGTTCGCGCAGTTCTTCTATACCGGTGAGGTTCAGCAGGGCGCCAAGGAGATCGTATTCGATCGCAAAATAATGCTCAAATCGGAAACGATCAGCACCGGCACTACGTACAGCGTACAAGGGGTGGACAGTGCGTTGGTTCGCTTTGTGGTATCATCGACCGATCAGACTCTTGGGTTCTACCTTCGAGACGAAGTGACCGTCGAGCAGCTAAAGGCACGATCGGACCTTAGCTTCGCCGTGGTTGCCACCAACCCCGGCAGTAACAAGCCGTCCGTAACCTCATGCTCGGTCAAAATAAGTCGCGAACCAAAACCATCCTTCACGCAATCGTCGTTTCAGGGTAGAATTGTCGAAGGCCAAACGGTGGTGAACTTCGGTGATGCACCGATCGCCTGGGAACCGGATACGGTAACCGCCGCGACGGTCTTCACGATCGTATCCAGCTCACCGGCCGATCTTTTCGAGGTTGCAGTGACGGAGGACCTCAAAACGGCCACCGTCCGGTTGCGATCGGATGTTCGGTGGGATCAGGTTCGGTCACACCTGTACTTCAAACTCGTCCTACAAGCGGCCATACCCGGGGCACAGGCGGCACAGTGTACGCTTTTGGTGGAGGTAGAGAACCAACCCACCATTACGCCGGCCTTTACGAAATCGATCTACCGAGGATCGCTACAGCAGGGCACCAAGGAGGTGATCTTTTCGGCCGCGGAAACGATTACCATCAAGGCGGAAACGATTATGGGAACGTTTCAGTACGTGACCTCCTCAGAGGATGATGCCGCGCTGTTCGATGTGCTGCTGGTCGATGGAAACAAGCTGAAGGTGTCACTGAAAGATGCCGTCGACGCGGCGAGTATCGAAGGGCGCGATCTTCTAAGCTTCAACATCAACATCAACAATCTGTACAGTGCCGTCGACACGGCGACGGTGGTGATCACCATCAAGCTGGATGATATCATCAGTCCGACGTTCGGTAAGCTGCTGTACGCAGGCGCAATCACCGAGGGCACGCAAGAGCTTCGGCTCGAGGAGACAATCCAGCTGAGTGTCGGTACTTATACGGAAAATACCGAGCTGGGTATCGGTGGCGCTGATGCTAAGTATTTCACCCTAACGCGCACGGAAGCCCGCATCGAGATGACGTTCGTCGAACCTCTGGACTGGTCCGAGCTTACTTCCACCCGAGCCGGAAGGTACCTGAGCGTGTACATCCAGGCAACCAATCCCGGCAGCGACACTGCAACCGCGTTTGTTCTGATCGACATCGAGCACATCCAGCAGCCACAATTCGCACAGGCCGCGGTCCATGGCCACCTCGAGGGTGGTTCGCTCGAGGTCATCTTCATCGACGGTTCCGAACTGAAGATTGTGTCCGGCAGCGTAGAGCCAGGTTTGCAGTGGAACCTAGCAGGCGACGACTACTTGCTGTTCGATGGAGCGTTAACCGATGATCTGTTTAAGTTCAAGTTAAAAGATACCATCACAGCAACCCAGCTAGGTTCAAGAACTTTGTTCCAGTTCACTGTTACCCTCAAGAACCCCAACAGTGACACTGTGGAAGCGAGGGTTATCGTAAACCGTAAACTACCGACGCCCTCGTTCACAAAGCCTGTTTACTATGGAGCGTTCAATGGAGATTTAAGTTTAAGTCTCGTGGATGTAGTGGAACTAACCGAGGGTAGCTTTTCCTTCGGTACCGTAATCACCGCCAAGGAAACAAACGTGGACTTCCTAGCCGTCGAGCAAAGCGAACGCCGTGTGGAGATGAAACTGACTCGCGCACTAACGTTGGATGATTTCCGAGGGCTTCAGGTGGTGCATGTTGTACTGGAAGCCCGCATCAATGACGATGCAAAAGGCACCTGTTCGGTGTTGATCACCGTACCGGAAGGAAGTAAGTTGATGTGGGATAGTAAAAGAAACATTTAGAGTATCACGACTAAGTCTCATTGTAAACTTTTCCTACAGCACCGTGCGTTCCTCTGCCACCGATAGTGGATTGCACCAGTTGTTACAACTGCACAGGTGGGGTTGAAGACGATGTACCTGTGTTTCCGTACGGAAACTTCCGGTACCAGCTTCGACGGGATACCCGTGGCCCCATCGGTTCAGTGACGGCTACAGCAAAGGACCCAACGGCTGTTGTGGAGCACCAGTTGGAGATTACCGACGGTAGGTAGAGTCTTCGTACGTCGAAGTCGTAATGTTTAAGAGTACCTCACAATCTAAAAATCTAAAACAATCTTGTGGAATCCGTGGTTATCCAATGGGATACCATTGCCATGGAAATTCGGTAGTCTACTGTGTTTTATAATACAGATAGTATAGTAACTGTATCTTCTATACATTCAAGGCTTGAGTACTATATATTTTTTAACCTTTTTCGAATAGGGTAACTTTACCAATTGTGCCGCACTTAGTCGTGTTACTAACAATATTTTGACTATTATTTATTTTTCAAGCATATTACAAACAGAACGGCCAAATGACTCATTTGGTGATAGACCAATGCATTGAGCCTTAAGGAAATCATGGTATTCCTGATAAATTCTTAAGGAATCCAGCATATTAGTATAACCTGTTTGGAAAATATGAATTTTGGAGCTTTAACATATTACCGAGTAGCAAGGTTTATCTTTTGAGCACTCCGTAAAAGTACAAGGAACATTTATTTATTTATACTATTTATTTCATTAACGCTATTGTATTTATTTCTTCGTAGAGCTAGGATTTTATTCCACTACCTCCACTATTGGTACAGCACCACTATAGGAGCACTTACGCTTTACCACATCTGTCTTATCTTTTTGTTGATTGTTTTTCAGAATATCTCAAAACTTATCTTTCGATAACTCCCGAGGGAACACTTTCCTTGCTGCAGCCAATCGTACCGAACGTGTACAGCTTCCTCGTGCATGCAACGAACACCGTTGCTAGGAAACAGTCCTCAGCAAGCGTGCTCTTAAACGTGCTCAATGCGTACGAATGCGCGGAGGGCGACAAACAGGTGACGGTGGATCAGGTCCTTCTTGTGCAGCATCTCGACGAGGAGCGGCCACACTCGACCATCTTCCCGACCCAGCTCGACACGGCCTGCGTCTACGAGCTGCTGAGCGAGCATCCGACCGACGCACTGCAACCCTATTTCTACATCGACGCCGAGACGAACTGGCTCGCTGCGCGAAGTTTCGATCGGGAGGATCGCGAACTATTTGGCGACATTCTGGTGCCACAATTCCGTCTCCTGTTGCAACTCCGGTGTGACGCCGAACGGCAACAGACGGCGACACGACCACTCGTTAAGCGGTCCCTCGTTGAGACGGACTCGATCAACTATGCGCCAGACCTAACGGTCATCAGTATCATCGTGGATGATATTAACGATAACGATCCGGTGTTCGTGCAGCCACCGGATGCAACAGGGGGCACGATTCATCTCGGCTTTCCGGAGCCCTCGTTGGCCACCAGGTTGATGCTGGCACAGCTAACCCGAGTACAGGCGACGGACGTTGACGAGGGTCTGAATGCCAAAATCCGGTACAGTTTGATCGATTCGGCTGGACACTTTGCAGTCGATCCGGAGGAGGGCCTAGTTTATCCGACTAGCGACGCTTTGCGCGAAACAAACGAGGTGGAGATCGTGGCGATCGCGACAGATCGTGATGGTGCCAGCGATGGGCGCAGCACGAGACTTCCGATAGTGGTCCATCGGTTAGCGAGCGATCAAATTGCCATCGTCACGCACACGTTGGCCGAGGGAGCCACGTGGCAGGATTTGCTTGATCAAATCAACCGGCAGGATAATTTTAAGCTACAACTTTTGCACCACGCGTACGTTCCTTCGAGCGAGCCTAGTCAAAACGAGAGGAGAAGGGCTCGACAAGCCTTGGAGCCCCGGAGGCCTTTGCGAATGGTGGTATACGCCCTTGACGATAGCAACCAACCGATGGACACAGATTCTATTCGAAGGTATGGATCATCAAATTATGAATATTTCATAACCTGAATCCTTTTGAAATAATCACATTTTCGTTCTTGTTTTATTGCAGTGGCATACGAAGGGCAGTCCCAAGTATTGACAGCTCGGCAATAGTATCCTTCGGTGAGGCCGTATGCTCCACGGATCCAAACTACTGTGCGGACGGTCTATCGGGCGGTGGTAGCAACGCCGGTCTGATTGCGTCCACCTCCGTACTAGGTGCGCTATTCGCTATCAGTCTGGCTATCGGCAGTGTGATGTACCTGCGCTACGTGCGTCCTCTATCGAAGAATACCACCAGTGATCAGTCCGATGTCGAACAACTTGAAAATGATTTCGATCCCAGCCCACCATCGACGCCCCCGGCGAAACGGGAACAGGAACCAACCAGCCTGGAGGATGTTCAGGGACCGGATCGGAAAATATCCATCAACATTGCCGGTATAACCATGCAAGGTAAAGAGCTTTGGGGTTGCAAATAGAAGTTCTTTTAAGGGACACTCATGACACGTTTTTCCGTCCACCTATACAGAATCGGTGGACGACCATGGCGAGCCACATCGGATGGCGCGAACCCTAACCGAACGGCTAGAGGAAGAGGATGAGTACGGTGCATCGTCTAGCGACACTTTCGGATCAGCGATCCCCAATTCGGAGCCGAAAAATGTGAAATTCAACGAGGTTGTCGAGAGGATAGAGGTTCAGGAACACCACAGCGACAACGAAGACAACGAGGAAGACGATGACGGGGACGGGGATGCGATTTATGAGGAACGATTGTGAATGAGGTTACTTATTAAAACTTATTAAAACATGTTTAAGTTACGAAAAAAATATGTTCTTCTCAGTGAACGATAGGTTTTAAAAAATATACCTGTAACAAACTTTATTCATAACATTATTTTTAATAAACGACTCCTACTGGTTACTCTATTTATGCGCCAAAATGGATGGAAAGAAATTCAGGACAGGTTCTGGCTGCACTGCAAAAGTACTGTAACATAAATCATAAGCATTATGATCATAACTTGTGGAGATCGTGTACAAATCGTATAGAATATCGTAAAAGTGAGTACATTTGACCCCAGACCATCGAGTAGCTGATCTCTTCATCGACTTTCGTTTCCAAACGTCCATCAAAGTAACCAAGCTCATTGAGAAAATACATCAACATTCCATTCCATTCCATTTACATTATTGTTTCATACAAAGCAGTTACAATAAGTCTCAAAATTCTTAATCAAAATCTCTTCGTAAAAACGTTGGTAAAATAATTCAATTCTTGCCTATGGATTTGAAATCATCTGAACACTCCGCTGATGCCTGTGCCGTTGAAATGCCGCATAATTCTTCACCAGATGCAGCCGTGCAGAAAGCAACGTTGGAATCTCAGACAGAAAGCTACTCCTATTCTAACCAAACTCGGCAAAGCAGTAGCGATTCATTCGTTTGTCGCATTTGCCAGGCCTCTACGGACGCGTTGAGGTAAGTGTCATTGGAAACTACACAATTAGTTGGACACATTGACTTCATGGCATACTTTCTCGCTCCAAATCAACTAAAGCCTGATATCTCCCTGCCTGTGCAAGGGCTCGATGAAGTACGTGCATCTGGGCTGCTTGGAACTGTGGTTGAACCGATCGGGATTAACCCGGTGTGAGCTGTGTCTTCACACGTTTCAGACGCACGAAACACTTCGGTTAGTATCTTGTTCTTAGTACAGTTTGTACTCTGTGTGAAAATAATTTCACTCTGCTACTCTGTTCATTCTACAGATATGGATGCTGTGAGTCGTTGCGTGTGTGGTACCGAAACCCGGACCAACGAAATTTGCTTATGGTAAATCAATTCAACACCCCTAATATGGTTCCAAACTATACAATTATGTTTGCATGCCTACATGTATCTATATCTTGCAGTCCGATCTGGTGATTTATTCCATCTTATCGTTCGTCTGCTTGATGCTGACCCTGGTATGCTTGTTGGTGCTTCGTTTGCAAGAATCTGGCCACGAACCATTTGGAGAGGAGCTTGCCAAGGCCGCTGTCCTCTGTTTCCTTTCGTTGGTGGTAGGACGTACGGTGGTTATTGACCATTGATTTGTCGCCCTTTTTAATATTTTTACAGGAAATTCATATTTTAAATGTTTTTTGTTTTAGATAATCGCCTACTCGGCCAACGTCATTATCATTGCCAGAGATCATGTGCTTCCGTGGTATCGGTACGGTAAAAATATTACTCCACGTGTCGGTATACATCGAGTAAATTTAATTTGTTCTCCTTTCTTCCAAAAGATGGTGGAAATCTGCTAGAAATGTTCGTTTATCGCGTTTCGAAATTGTTGACCAACCGATGGAGTCGGTATGAAACGTTTACTCCTAAAAAGCTCCAGGTTAACCGATACAGTGACAAAATGCCGAAGTAAAACAATTGCAGAAACTGGAATCTAAAACTTTGAACTTTTTTAAACGTTATCAAAAACATTTCTTTTAATACTTTTAATAAATTTGTATCCTTGAATGTTGAATTGGTTGAAAAATACTGTAGGTTCGTTGAAACATGCCTGAAACATTGTGCCAAAGGCAGCTTGAACTCCACTTGATGGTATAAACAAGCAACCAACATTCTTCATCGGTTTGTCATTGTAAACACGACATGTAAACAAAACATTTTGCCGGATTCAGTAGTAACTCGAAATCGTAATTCAACATGGGTTTTCTAACCATTCTTAAGAAAATGAAACAGAAAGAAAAGGAAATGCGTATACTCTTGCTGTAAGGTCAAGGTGAGAAATTTCTGAAAAATCTATTTTAATGCCCCATTCCCTTCCAGAGGACTGGATAATGCCGGCAAAACGACCATCCTGAAGCGATTCAACGGGGAACCGATCGATCAGATATCACCCACCCTCGGGTTTAATATCAAAACACTGTACTATAACGATTACGTCCTCAATATGTGGGACGTAGGGGGCCAGAAATCGTTGCGATCCTACTGGCGCAACTACTTCGAGTGTACCGATGGGCTCATTTGGGTTGTCGATAGCACCGATCGGATGCGTATGGAATCATGCCGGGAAGAGCTGATGGTATTGCTGCAGGAGGAGCGACTCGCTGGCGCCACGCTGCTGGTGATGGCCAACAAGCAGGATCTGCCGGGAGCGTTGACTGGAAACGAAATCAAGGACATTCTGGAGCTGGATAAGATCGAAACCCACCACTGGTCGATACAGAGCGTCAGTGCCGTAACCGGTGGCAAGCTGGTGGAAGCCATCGACTGGCTGGTAGACGATATTTCCAAAAGAATTTTCACCCTAGACTAAATCGTAGATAGCTAGTGCATATCTTAATCTCTATCTTATTGTTATCTTTATTGAAATTCTGATTTCATAAAACTACTCCGGCCTTGTTGCATTATTCCATATACGGTGCTTCGTTTTAGCGTTCTTTTTATCACTCGCGCTCAGCGGTGTCAGATGCGCCGAATCGACGATGTTCCTGCAAGAGGCAATTGTTAATGTGCATTAAAACTAACGGGAAACGTCGTGTTGAAAGGCTGGAAAAGGTGAAAACCCCTACTTGAAGTCTTCGTAAGTTTTCGAAGATAGCACAGCTCGTAACTTGGCATCGTTCCTCACGGCGTACAGGCAATCCTCACGGATTTGTTCCAAACACTGTCTTTCGAATGCCAATATATCATTCCGGGTAATCATAGTCCACGCACCAACTTTGTTCGCCATGACGGAAAGTGCTAAACACCAAAACTACATTATCGTTGCCAGTAGCAACCAACTGGGTTACTATAAGCTATTTTCTTGTCATATACAATTTTGGTTTCGGCTCGCTAAGGATTTTGAGGACATAATAATGAAGAGCATACTAATCATTACTAATAAGACGTAAGCTGATTTATTCAGGATATATTCACTCAAATATAATTATTTATACTTCGACACGATGTGAAAAACATAAATTTAAAATAGTTTTGTTTTTTTTTGTGTTTTAATTATAGATGTATGCTATATACAGTTTAGATTTAAACGTCAGGTTTAGTACTACCCTATTGAATAGTATTTGCTGCACATGCACGCTGCTGTGAGTTATTTGCGTAAACAAACCCATATGAAATACTCTTCAAGGCTTATCTGTATCATTCATGAAACGTTTCCATACGGCATCATGAGGTCTTAAGGTAAGTGTACTTCCTTCAACTTAAATACTAGTGCATTTACGATTTCACGTTTTCTATGCTGGCATTTCCATGATCTTCAGAAGAAAATGTTTCAAGCGCCCCTGCAACTAGCTCAACATCCTTATCGGGTGTGTCCGTTTTCCCATCCATGGTTTGTTTTGTTGAGTTAACCATTTCAACGTCTTGCATTTCCTGTTCTGGAGCTGTTTTCATAAACTCTTCGGCGGGCACAGTTGGAGTGCTTAGTTGTCCCGCATCGGTCTCTTTACAAATTTGTCCGTCCTTATTAATGCCATCTTCCTCGTCCGGCAAGCACTTTCGGGGTTCGGCTGATGATGTAGTATTCAATTTTTCCTCATGGGAGCACGCTTGTTGATCGAGCTCGTTGCTGCTCAGTGCTTTATCCTTGTTTGTGCAATCTTCCTGATCCATCGAGCACCTAGAAGGTGCAGAGGAACTTGGAGTATTCAACTTGCCTGCATCAGAACATGTAGGCTGTTGATACATGTCTTTAGAAAGAGTTTCTTCTTGATGGGTTTCTTTTTCCGTGAAGGATGATTTAGAGGATTCCGCTGATGTAGTAGAAGATTCCGCTGAACTTGTAGTATTCAATTTTAGTTCATCAGAATCCACTGGGTTGACAGTTTTACAAACTGGTGTTTCCGCATTCACCCCGTGCTGTTTTTCCGACGAGCTTTTAACGGGTTCTACCGCGGCCATTACTACATCCTCTGAGAAGCATGCCGGAGGATCATCCGCACTACCTGGTACCGTTGAGCCGTGATCCTTTGAAATAACACAATCTTCTGTAGAGTCTGGGTGTATTCCTGTCACAGAATCTACTTCACTAGGCGCTTCGCCCCTCGTTTTCTCGGATAAAGCTACATCTTCTTGAACTGTTGCGACCGAGGCGATTCTCAGTTCCGTAAATCCCCGCTGAGCAACGACGTTTTCCACTGTTGTCGACTTCGTACCGGACAAGGAAGGTTCTACCAAGGTGGCCGAAGCGGCTTGATCTTCTTTATCCGCTTCGTTTTCATCTGAAGCTTGCGTGGGCGTCTGCCTCGCCTCGTTGCCACCAGCAACTGGTCCATCGATAGAATTTGAATCCGACGATCCCGTTAGACGTTCGTCTGGATCGATTGATGCAACCTGCGCTATAATTGGCAACTTATCCACATTTGGATCGGATTGTTCGCTGGCTAGTATTTGGGGTGCGCTCGCCATAGCTAAGGATTTCTGTTTCAGCAACGCAAACGGGTTTATCCTTTTACTCGACTTACGACTGGCTGAACCACTTGCGCCGCTGGAACCCGCCACCCGTTTATTGATTCTAGATAGACTTTGTTCCGCTTCATTCGCCACATTGCCGGTGGTATGCCGCATCGACGGTTGAGTGTCCATTTGTTCATCACCGGTACCATTTCTAGCTGCAGCGGCCCACATTGTCATGGCTCGCTCTTCATGGCGCTCTCGTTTGATACGTATCCCGTCAAAAGCTATTTCCTCCTCATCATTACCCCTGTTGGTATTTAACGATTCCTGCGAAGACCGGCTCGGACCCGGGTGCTCATGGTTGGAATGTTCGGACAAGGAGTCGAGTGGCTCCTGCTTGACACGAACACCACCGAGTGGTTCCTCTTCGGGTGGTGGAACATCGTTCTGCTCGTGTTCCTGGTTGTGCTCGTGTTCCGGATCGGGTCGTTCTTGTTTGATGATTACTTCTTCCGTGTCCTCGATAGGTGCGGGCCTCACGCGCATAGGGCGAACTTTGAAATGATTGGGTGTGTTTGCTTTCTTCGTAGGTTTCTTTTGCGGCTTCGATACGACTGTGGGACGCTCCGGCCGCTCGGTTCCATCTGGCGTTGGAGGTGTTTCGATCGCGTCCGGTTCTTGTCCCACGACCGTTGCATTGACGACTGTGCGACGCTCCGGCGGCTCGGTGGTGGCTCCATCTGGCGCTGGAGGTGTTTCGATCGGGTCCGGTTCTTGTCCCACGACCGTTGCATTCAGCAAGCCTTTCTCTTTTTTGATCTTTATCCGAAGTGCCTGGTATCCATTCTGATTATTCTTTCGTTTCTCGCGCTGCTGGCTTTGACCAGGGACATCTTCCGCTGCGCTTCGTACCGTGGCGCTATCCTCTTCGACATGTTCCTGTTTGATTGCTAGGCATGACATGGCCATTTGGTAGTCACCAGCATCTGCCTCCGAATCGGAATGATAAGCCATGGGCTCCTGTTTGACTTGCACACTGGGCATTATGGTTCCCGCTGCATCGTCGTTTGTCTCTACCGCCTGGGAAATACTGGATTCAGCCTCCTCACCTTGGTTATCATCAGCGGAGCGCGTTGTTTCGTCCATGTCCGGTCCACTATCATCCCTTTCCATATTATCGTGAGTCTCGTTGTCATCGTAACCAGCAAAATCATCTTCTTCATTGGTGCCTTCTGCATTGTCAGCGTTACTTTCCACCTCATCATTGCCATCCATGTTCGTTGCTATGGTATCTGGGCCGTTTTGTTCGTTTTCTTCCGATGGTGCAGCAAGTGCCTCCTGAGGGGTGCTACTATTTTCACTTACTTCGGGTTTGATATTTGCCATTGAAAGCATTACCATAGGCAGTTGAGCCGCTCCCTCAGCTGGACGCTCGGCATTGTTATCCGCCGCAGTTGGTATTCCCGGGTGCTTATGCTTTTTCTTTTTCTTTACATTCGAAATCGTAGCGATGGCCTCGTTCACCGACGTTAGCATTGAACTAATTTCGGCAAGATCTGAATTTTCATTCACCTCCGCACCGGTACGTAGAAGCGAGTTTATCCTATCCGCTTCCTGTTCAAACGTTACTTTGGAACGTTTTCGACTCTCGCCTTCCGCGTTCCCAGCACTCGGTGGTGTTTGGCCAGATTGATTTCCATCGACGGAAGTATTTTCCGACTTCAACTCCGGAGGATCCAGTAAAGGTGGAAACGGTAGCTCCGTGGATTCTTCTTTCATTTCCTGCATCATCCGATTTAGCGCTGCGGGACCCGGTGGACGGCCCCTTTTTCTTACCTCCTTACCCATCACCGCCGTCGGAGGAACTAGGAGGTGAGCACCTAGACCACCGGAAGCAGGTGTGATTGGTTCTTCTTTAACCACCAGCGACGGTTCCAGCGGAGGAAGATTTGCTTTGCAGAACCGCATGTAGTGACGGGTAAGCTGTTTCTTTTGCGTGTAATATTTCCCACACTTGGGACAGTTGGCGCGGGCACGCAAGAAACAGCTGTGCCATTCGTAGAGATTCTGTGTTTTGAATACCTTGTTGCACAGCTTGCAGCGCATGTCGGGCACGAGGGTGATTTCGGTTTTTCTTCCCAGCCGTGCACAAGCGTTCAGTAGCAAGTGCCTGCAAAGTGAAGAAGAGTTAACATAATGCACTACAACCATTTTTTCACCATGCTCCCCCTGATACTCACTTGTTTAAGGTGCCTGATTTCGCAAACCTTCGCTTGCAGCGGAAACAATAGTACGGAGTCCGGGACAGCTTGTGCCAAAGGTTATGGTCCCTATACTCTGCAGCGGTGTCAAATAATTCGCAGCACGTACCACAACCATATTTCCGTATCAATGGCGTATGTTTCGTCACGAGATGTCGTTCCAAATCGGGACTGGTGTCGAACACATCGTTACAGTACTGACAAGCATGTTCCGTCTTGATCCGTTTTTCAGTGGGTACACCAAGGAACTCCTTCGTATCTGCATCATCATCATTCTTTCGGGCCCGCGTTTTTGCTCCTCTTTTCACATTTGCTTTGCTATCAGAAGACGTTACGGGTGGCTCCGATACGCCGGTTGCCGGTACTTCCGTGGGTTCTGCTTTTATCTGTAACTAAAACAATACGTCGTGAGCCGATACTGTAACCGAGCTGGTCCATGGTAATACTTACCACAACACTTTTAGGCTCAATGATGGGTAAATTCAGAAAGGTACGCGTTTGGATGTTAGTTGCTGCGCACATCGAGCGATACTCATAGAAATCGTTCACCTTATCGATGCATAGCGTACAGATTTGCTGCGGCATTTGATCATTTTTGGAAACCTAAAAACAGACCACCATAAATTATACACTAGAGCAACCGGCAGCGACCAAACTGTAGCTGGATTTCTCATACCTTTATTCCTACACATTCTTCGATCTTTTTCACCAACGGTGTTTCATCGTCATCTAAACAAATCACTTCATCCTCATCAATAATGGGCAGCTTGTGTGGATTGTCCACACCACACAAACGACAAATATTCTGTATTTGTTGGTGAATAATATTGATCGCAAACCGCTCCATTTTACACAGCAACACAGAACCTTTGAGTATCGAAAACTTGATGCGAACGTGCCATTAAACACTGGCGATCATCCGGGGATTTTCATTGAACTTCACCAACGAGTTAAAGGTAAATTGTATGTTTTCCACACACTCGACGGTTCAGCACAGCCTGCTTTTCCAATCTAGTGTCGAGAATGCTTTTTGGCACCCAGTAGGTTCATGTCATTCCTCGTAGTGGAACGAGGCTTGCTTCTCTGGAAATGCTGTGTATTTTTTTTGTACCTTCTCTATACTGCCATAACCAGCCTTGTTCGTAATGCACCAAGAATGCTATCTAGCAATATAGATTGCCATTAAAAAACACATTCACGCATCAATATTAACACATTCTAAAGAATGATGATAAGCGTATGTTGTCTTTTCTGCGGCGTTTTACACGATGTTAATGCAAGCGTACTACGAGCTTCACCATTTGCACACGAAATACTGTAGGTACATTCCCTTTTAACTGGGTTCGGATCACGGTAGCTCCTCGTAATGACGTAACTTGGAAAGCAAAAGTGAGTCCAAGCATGCGTTGTAAAATTGAACTTATCATAGTGATATTTACGAGGACTGGCTCTATTCTCATAACTCTTTTAGTATTCTATTGTTGTTGAGCCATACACAAGAACCAAACATCAATCTATAGGCAGCTAACTGTAAAAACAAAAGTACAGTTCATTCGCCCTGCTTTACGTCACCTTATGGGACTTTGACAGCGACGTAAAAGCGAGATCGAGCCCAAAAATTTCCATGTTTCCTACTTTTATAAAACCTA
The DNA here is from genome assembly GCA_000441895.2 of Anopheles sinensis. Taxonomy (NCBI): domain Eukaryota; kingdom Metazoa; phylum Arthropoda; class Insecta; order Diptera; family Culicidae; genus Anopheles; species Anopheles sinensis. Next base: position 1,009,311 of record KE525348.1, read on the forward strand.
CTCAAGACTTCCGTTTATAAGTCCATGTTCGAATCTTCTGTCAGACAAATGAATCGTATGAGTAAGGAAAAAAGCACGTTACTATAAGGATGGTGTCAGTGCTCGTCCGGTTTTTACCGCGTCAGCTTTTGACCGGCGAAAATGTATGGGATTTGTCTGATTTTGTTGTCGTTTGATTTCATCGGACGGTCGTATCCGATTTTAGCTGTCAACAAAATTGGATTTTATGAATTCGGGATTGAAGTTTCCATCTTTAAAAAATAATAAAATCCATGCAAGTTTCTAAGAATTTTAATAATGACAGAGAATCTTGCTAATCTGACATCCAATAAAATGTCGTATGATACAAAGCCTAAACTTCTTTCGATCGATTTGTCAAACGACGTAAAGTGAGGTCGACGTAAAGCGGGGCCAGCCTGTAGTTTACAGAAACATTCATTAGCCCAATGAAAGATTTTTCAGAGTTTGAACCGCATCGATAAATGATACCATCTTTTATAAAACTTCGTGAATTTTGCGGGAATCAAAGTGTTAATGGACACCGAAAAACATCAATGCTGTAAATGTATAAGTTGAAAATGTATATTGAAAGGGTTCGATGGTCCTATCCACCTACTCGGACTTTATGAGATCATACAATATCCCGAATAGTCGAACCAAGATTAAAAATATAATGCTGTATGTACATCACTATCAACATCTGTATAATGAATAGCAAATGGCAAAGCTTGGTTAGTAATAAACACTTTTCCCCATTCAATGAATTTTGTCAATCAAACTAAATTAGTGACAACAGGTAATTAACATTTCAATAATCCCATTGTTCGAATCCGTCTCGAGTTTTGGAAGAGGTCGCTTTCCAACAAGTAATGTCTTCAAAGGGGACAAAGCGATAGAACAAGATATTTCTTATACACTCTAGTACCATAAATAATGAATTAACCGCTTATCTTTTTGCTCATAAGAGGAACTTTGCGTTTACCTGGAAATAAGCCTAGATGAACGAGTTAATGTGGTACAAGCCATGTTTGACATCATTGACCTTTATTTATCTTTGATGCACGATTTTATGATGTGCATTCGAAGAATCGACCCTTTGCGGACATAAATTTAGCTACCACTCCCATGTATAGTCTTCGTCTTATTGTTTGGTAGGTCAAAATGCTTTAAAACTATATGTACTGTGGAGTAAATTATAGTACAGAGAAAAAATCCGTGAAACAAGCTCTGCAGCTTCTTTTACTTATTCTTCTTCTCAGTTCCTTTTCTCTATGAACCATGTACCCGGTCCTCTTATTACCTATCGTTCCCCATCACTATTCCGGACAATAAACAAAAACAGCTTATGTCAAATATGTGACGTTTCATTTTCGAAAAATTGTATCTCCGAAAATCTTTACTTTGAAATATTTTAAGTAACTACCGCATGTATTGGAAATGGTTTTAAACAAAATCGAGTCTCTGGAGTTATGATTTAGAGCAAACGGAATGTTTCATTTGCTCGAACATACATAAAAATTCTAATGTTACATGCACCTATTATCATTTAAACCGTTAAATGGGGTCATTTTGATTCAATTACAAGTGGAAGTTTGCATTTATTAGATCGCTATGAATCAACGCCTTTTCGGCTTGCTTAAAGATTCTTAAAGACTGGTAATATATCTAGTATCTTGTTCACATTTTAATCAGCACTCTTCTTGGACAAATACTCTTCCCATTTTTTGTGATTCAGAGTATCAAAATCATCACAGTGTTCGGCGATGGCTTTTAGATATTTAGCCAGCTTTGGAAGCTCCTTATCCTTGTGCCGATTAACATGCGCCTCGGAGAACGGTTTAATGCGCAAGCCTGACTTCGGATTCATGAGAAAGTTTCGACGCAAATCGTCAAACATTATAGTGTTTTTCGACGAGTATTGGCTATACTTGCCCCAAATTACGCCCAATGGTTTCACCTCAATGACGCCTCGCAACGGACATAATACTGTTATCATGGCAGCATCGTCCAACATAAACACCAGCTTGTAGTCGCGGGATTCGTCGGTTACACCGAGCAGTTTCATTTTTTCCACTATCCATCTCATCGAGGTGGCAGACCAAATTGCAATGTCGTAGTGCTCATAAGCGGACGTTAGAAATTCGTGCAAATAGGGTCTCATCAGCTCGGCTCCTGTAACGTTCCGGAGCACACGTAAGTTTATCACCGAGTTCGTTACATTTTATTAGTTTGGTAGCTTACCATTTTCCGCAACGGAACGGTGATCAAATATCGTGTAATCGATATCCAGTACGAGCAATCTTTTGCCTTCACGAGGTGGATTAAGCTCCTTGATCGTATAATCTTTAATGCGCTTGTTTATCTTGGCCAGATAGACTTCCTTGTTTTCCAACGGCACATTATCTTCATCCTCATTGTCCAGATCGTTCACAACACGGCCAATGTCCGTCGGTCTCGAAGAAGCCTCTATGATATCTGCCTCAAGGGATCCGACCTATTAAAATTAAGAAAAAAAAACATTTCACAAACTTTCCAATGTTTTGCTCCATGTTGACATCGAACAACTTCCGACGGGTCTTACCATCATTACTTTGAAGTTGGCCTTCAGCTCTAAAGCCCCAAGCCTGATATCGTCGGTGACCGGCTTTCCTGTAAAAATTGCCATTCATGCGAATATAATGTTACAACTCATCATAACATTCACCACGAGTCAATCGCAGGTTTTGGCCATTCTGCTGCTTCCCACGTACCTTTGTGCTTCAGATTCAGCAGCTTTTGTCGCTCCGGGCGAACCTGTGTTTTTTTGCAAATCTCATGTTTAAGCACCGCCACCGTATCATGCTCGGTAAGATCTTCGATCGGATACTCTTTTCCACTCCATTTTATGATAAATGTGACTTCCTTCGTATCCATCTTTGAGCGTAGAACGTTCCAGTGAGGTGGTTGTTTCTTTTCTGTAGTTTCCTTGAACTTACTGACAGCGATGCAGCCGGTTTTGTGTGTGCATGTGTGTGTGTGTCGCTGACAGTCTTTCCATGCTCGAATTCAAAAACACATCTTTCGAAAAGTCAAAATAAACAACACAAACAGACATATTCTGTTGTAAACTTTGGCCATAAACACAGTTTTCTTCATTTTTATTTACGTTCCAAAGCTGTATTGTATTCCAGAGTATTTAATAAAAGAAGTATGGAACTTTTTTTGTCGAAAAATTCGCTTTTGGTACAAGTAAAGCCATTCCACTTTGTAGGATTCTACAAACAGGTATGCTGAGAACTGTTGCTTGCACTATTTGAACATGCATGCTTGGATAAAGCAGCTACTAAATACTCTCAATTTGCAGATTTTCAAGTTGGAACTCCACTTTCCACAATTCCCGCACACCGAGAATCACCGTGCCACGATATTTCGGGGAAGCTCTGAGATAAATATATGTTCAAATCTTTCATCGATCGGCGAAGTAGATGCGTTTGTCGTAGCACTTTACGAATCTTTGGATCAACTGTTAACCAAAATCAACTGCATCGCAAACTCTGCCACTCAACAAGAATCAGTATGTTTGTCGAGCGTGGCATTGCAAATTTTATCACTTCAACGAGATTACGGTTTGAATGTTTCATTTGATAAAAATCTTACGCGAATAGAAATGACTGGGTTCGAAGCTGCAAACACACATTCTCTCGCCCTTCAACGCACAGTAGAGGAGCAGTTTAAAGTGATAAACTGTACGCTTCCCGAGCTGACCGTTACGGAAGTTTTTAAACGACAAACTACCATCCACCGCCATGTGCAAGTATTTATGGATGTGCTTGATCAACTGGAGGAATTTTACAACAATCTTAACACGATCGATGAGCTTTGCCACGTCGTACTCCCTATGCACATTGATACAAAGACAACGTATCGGGTGTTCAAGTACAATCAGAAGGTGTTTTTGAAAATATCGCTTCATCCGCTACAACCAGAAGCCGTGGACTTGGTGTTTATTGGACCCACGAAGCAGGTTGCAGAACTGCGGGAAATTTATAACGAAAAGCAGGACGAGTGGGACCCGGAGTGCAATGTCTACACAAACCTGCTGCGCATCTTCGACATTATTGCTTTTCCCATGCGACCTACGGAGCAAGTAGACGATGGCACAAATAACGAGGAAAACTGTGGCATCTGCATGGGCTATCGGGATGACCAAAATCGTATTCCCATCATATCGTGTGACAATGATAAATGTTCATTGATATTTCATATAGACTGTTTGAAAGAGGTAAGAAGCCAGGTGTTAGGTTTTGTTAAGGCCAAAGTTCTTGTGTGTAAATCTAATTTAAATTAATTCATTTCAGTGGTTTTCGACGCAACGAGAGAGTAAAAAGTTTTTTACCATTTCTATTGGTCACTGCCCATACTGCAAGCATAAGATTTCATCTAGTTTCGAAGGCATGATTACTCTGTCCGCTTGAAAATAAAAAAAATCATCCGTTTATACACGTCTGGTAAGAATGTTATTCGCAAATGCCTTTCGTTCGTTTAGTCTTGCTTTCGTAATGCTTTCTGGGGCTTTATTATTCGGCAAACTGTGGATTAATCTTCGTATGCACGAACAATTCGCTCTATATCTCCATTTGGGATTTTGCTACGAGTTTGAGCTTTAGGGGTTTCTTCCATTCCGTATTACCATCATCATCCTCCGTGGTACACGCTTGTGCTCCTCAGTTCACCCATGCTTCTATGGGTTCTGTTTTCTGCTGAAATTAAAATCGATTTATGATGACAGTGGAATTGCAATTAAATGATCAAAACATTCGTACCGTTTGCTTGGTCTTGCTTTTACAATACCGCCGAGGCTTCATTACTCGGCTAACTGTGGTTGGGGCAACCTTTACACCAAATACTTCGTACACTTTCCTTGCCAGCTCCTCGTAGCTTAAAGACCGATCTGCTGTACGCCACTGTTTTATGCGCTCCTCTTGCTGTGGAGTTAGTTTTTTCGTACTTGCTATCGGACGTCGTGCTTTTGCGTGTATTCTCCCAGTTCGTTTGTATAAATCAATGATAGTAGACACTGTCGTGCGCTTAAAATTGTACATATCTCCAATATTCGTTATTGTGCACCCATTTTCATATGCACGCACAATTCGCTCTTTCTCTTCATTTGTGATAAAGCGACGAGTTCGAGTTTTAGGGGTTTTTCCAATATTTTCAGCTGTGGCAAGTGGATCCACAAGAAAATCCTTCGTATCAGCATCATCATCATTCATCGCGGTACAGGCTTGTGGATCGTAGGATAAAGTGCGATCCACTGAATGCCACTGTTTTTCGCTCTCCTCTTGCTGTGGAGCTAGTTTTTTCGTATTTGGTGGACTTCGTGCTATTGTACGTGTTCTCCCAGTTCGCGTGTATGTATCGATGATAGAAGACACTGTCTTGGGTTTCAACTTGCACATTTCTCCAATTTTCGTTATCGTGCACCCATTTTCGTATGCACGCACAATTTGCTCTCTGTCTCCATTTGAGATTACGCAACGAATTCGAGTTTTAGGGGTTTGTTCAATATTTTCAGCTGTGGATAGTGGATTCACAAGGAAACCCTTCCTAGCATCGTCATCATCATCATCATCATCCATCGCGGTACACGCTTGTGCTCCTTCTTTCACATATGCTTCACTCGCAGGCAATATCGGAACTTCTGTGGGTTCTGTTTTTATCTGAAATCAAAAACGATTTATCATGGTAGTGGAATTGCTATTGAATGATCAAACCTTTCGTACCGTTTGCTTATTCTTTCTTTCACGATACCATCGAGGCTTCATTACCCGGCAAACTGTGATTGGGGCAACCTTTACACCAAATGCTTCGTACACTTTCCTTGCCAGCTTCTCGTAGGTTAAAGTGCGATCCGCTGTATGCCACTGTTTAACGCTTTCCTCTTGCTGTGGAGTTAGCTTTTTCGTACTTGGAGGAGTTCGAAAATTTGCATGTATTCTCCCATGTCGCGTGTATGTTTCAATGATACTAGACACTGTCGTGCGCTTAAAATTGAAAATTTTGCCAATTTCCGTTACCGTGTATCCACTTTCGTATGCACGCACCATTAGCTCTCTATCTCCATTTGTGATAAAGCGACGAGTACGACGAACTTTTTTAGGTTTTTCTTCTATGGTGTCTGCAGTAGACAATCGGCCGTCATGAAAATCTTGTTTAGCAGTATCTTCATCTTCCATGGTGCACGCTTGTGCTTCTCCGCTCACACATGCTTCACTCTCAGATAAAATCGAAACCTCTAGGGGCTCTATTTTGATCTAAAAACAAAAAGGATTTAGCATCGAAGCGAAATTGCCTTTTTTATCGCCAAATGGTTTTTACCATAACGCTTTCAGGCTCATCGGGTGCTACATTCAGAATAGCCCGCGTTTGGCTGTCGGTAGCTGCACACACTGCGCGATATTCGAAGAAATCATTCACCTTATCGATGCATTGCAAGCAGATTTCCTGTGGCATTTGATCATTTTTGCAAACCTACAATTGTGGAGAAAAATAATTTACATAAACATACCACATAAACCGTCGAAAGAGTATCCCTACCTGTATCGCCACACATTCTTCTATCTTTTTCCACAACGGGGCTACATCCCCAAACAATTCTTCGTCCTCTTCGAAGATGGGAACCTTGTCTGGATTGTCCGCACCACATAATCGGCAATAATTCAGGAATTGTTGTAGTTGATTACAATCTACAATCCGCTCCATCGTATATACAATCGTATCTGCCGACCCTTGAATAACACCAAAATGTTTACCGATCGGTATATCGATGTTGTAAAGTAAACAAAGCAACAAACCATGACCTTACCTAGTTGTATTTCATGTTCCTTGGCGGATTGTTTACCACGCTTACATGTCAACTGTCAACTTTACAAACGCCATTCAACCGCATTTAACAACAGAAAAACATTGCAACAACAGGCGCGATCACGAAACAACAAATTAACCAACATAATGTCGGTCGGAAACGATATTTTTGGGAATCTCGATGATTTCTTAGAAAGTGAGTGTTAAAATCATAAATGCGGTTATTTTTTTATACCCATGTTTGAACATTTCCCTTCCAGATTTCGATGACAACTGTCTTGAAACAAGCAAACTATCGGAGGTTGAAAATGATTTTGATTGTTCCGCTAGAGAAGGTGACCAATCTGCTAGGAGCAACGCAACCATGGCAGAAGCAAAAAGAAATCGTCAGAAGAAACCGAAGGAAAAGACAAAAAAGGTTACCAAACAACGTGCAAATGTTACTAGAGCGCCTGCTTCTGTCCCTCCGAGTGCTGCAACTGTTTCGCCCATTGCTGTGTCAGTCCCTTCGACTGCGGTATCTGTCCCACCGGGCGGTGGCGTTATCCCATCGAATAATGTGCCTGCCACATCGAGTGCCGTAGCTACCCCTTTCGTTGCTCCAAGCATACCAATTACGACAGCACCTTCCCCTGCGCCAGCCCCTGTAAATGGAACCAATGGATTAAGTTTACAAGGTTTGTGTCGTAATCAAGGATCTTTTACTGTGTTTGACCGACTATGATGTTTCTATTTCTAGCTGAAATGCAAGAATTGGCGGGAATGTACGCTTATTGTTATTTAAATCCCGATCCAAAGGTGGCAATGCATATAAAAAATGATCGTAAGTTTACACCGGTCGCAATAATGAGGTTCATATTTTCATATTTTCTCTTGTTTTCTTTATGCCAAGGTCTTTACACTTCAACGAAACGCAGCTTCACTTCCTTGAACAATAGTTTCCATCAAAAATTACCCGTAACCTATACTGAAATAACGAAATTTCGGAAAAGATTGGAACAGGTCCATGCAAAGCTTGCACAACTGTGCAGCTTAGTTCAAGTATTCATATCGATAAGTGCACGAACCGCAAGGCGAAGTACTCCTGCGGCTCGTCGTCGTTCCAGAAGATTAGTAAATTCGGTGGAGACCTCGGCCGTTAATTCGTCGGATGTGGTACGTATGGATTAACGGTTTATTAGAGTGAATATTTAAATGTTAAACTGTATCTTTACGTAATGGTATTATTTTGTAGATAACACTGGATGACGATGGTCCGTTCAATGTACCAGTACCAACGTCGACAACGAGTGGACAGGACATGGCTGTCATTGATGTGGATGCGTTGCCAAATGTTGTACGTATCTAAGTCAATTTACGCCACTTCCAATCTGTACAATTTTGTATTTCTTTTCTTTTGACCAATCTCAGATCACCTTAGATTCAGACGACGAATGCACAGTCTCGGAGTCGTTACGCGACGAGGCCGACAATTCGTTTGAGTCGGAAAACTATGAAATGAGGATAAAAATCAAGTGGGCAAACCGCATTGAGACGTTCACGCTTCGCAAGCATCAGAAATTTGGCGATTTAATCGAAAAACTAGCTACGAAAGAAAAAGCGGATACCAAATCCATTTTGCTGAACTTGAATGACCGCATCATATACGCCGACGATACGCCAGACTCTATCGGCTACAAGACATTCCAATTTATTTGTAGGTCCTCGTCGTAGCCACGTGCACTTGTTTTGAGTATTGAAATATTTTCTGTTATTTACCTCCAACCCAGCTGGACGCGTTCTACGAGATAAGGCCCCCATGATGCAGAAGGCGGCAGCGCCTTCCAACGTGAACAGCATTTCACTAAAAGTGCAGCTCGCCAACCGGAAAGCGCCGCTTCGTTTGCAGATGGATAAAAATCAAACCATGATCGTGCTGGTGATCAAATGTGCCGAGGAGCTGAAATGCAAGCCGGAGGACATAAAGCTTTATTTCGACGGCGATCTGGTGGATAACGGCAGCAAACCCGAGGATCTAGAGCTGGAAGGAGATGAGCTTCTGGATATACGTTTCGTGCGCTAGAGATGGGGTTGTGTTGTGTTACTTTAAGGTTTGTTTACTAAACTATTTTACTTTTAATTTTGAATCATATTTATCACTTTCAACTCGATGACATGTCAAATTCACAGTCTTAGTTATTTTATATTTGTGTATCGAAACAGTTTCAGCTTTTCAGGCTGACTTGAAATATATGTTATGTTGTATTTACCTGCCCTTTAATTCAAGTTTCAAAGTTGGGCTTCGAGTGGAGACGGCATAGACGTGCCAAATTACATGAGAGAGGGACAGAGATGATTTCTAATATCATGAAATAACAATTGTGATCATGCAGTTGCATCGTAAGCAACATTAGTGTTTCTCGAACATTTTCTAATACACACATGTTCTTCTTGTCCATGTGTTCCGTTGGGGGTTCGCGACAAACGAGCGGTTACGCCGGTTAGAAAATTGACCCACGTGAGTCGAGGCGCTCCCTTGGCGGCGTGGGTTCGAATCCCAACTGAGGCCGGATCCTTCCCTGTACGAGAGCACGCACACAAAGGGATAAGTCTAGTAAGCCCTTAATGGGCAGGGACCTGGCCGAAGAAGACGTAATAACTTCAACTTGCTATTAATTAGTTGAAAATTATAAAGTTCAATACAGTGAGCATTTTTTAGGGGAGATAACAGATGCGAATTTGTGGATAAAAAGCTATGTGGAAAATGTTCCGCAAACATAGAAGTCATGCCAATGGGATACAAGGGCATAATCCATCACTACTGTATTAGCACTTAACATCCCATTTTTTAATTCATTCTAGTAGAACTGATTTTTACTAAGCTCCACCAAAAAGAGCCGTTTAGATCTTAAACTAGACTCTCCTGTGAGTCTAATGGTTAAACAAGACAGCGAACATGCCTTTCCGATGTTGATTCCGCACTGATCTTACAATACTATCCAACATAGCTGACCGTGTTTCCAGCATCGTCTTACTCCTACCTTCCTTGGTGTGCGTCTTGAGAGCGCCGGAGAGCTGTTTCGCGATCGCAGCTTGATGACGGCTTCGAAAGATGATCATGGCATACATCTTTAGGAGAGCGTTTTTCTTCACGCTGAGCACAACACGGTTTGACCGCGATCGGCGATCGTGTGAAGGTGTCTCGCGCGTGTGGACTCTCCGGCTGCAGCCCGAGCATCGTTGGCTTCAGTTCGCTTCTTGCCGTAAATGTAGCTGGCTCGCAAAGGGAAAGGATCCGTTCGCGAGTGTACCGTGCGTGTGCAGTGTCCGTATGTTGTGCTGTAGATTCGGTCTAACGGCCACCATCATCTTACGGTAATCGTGATCTTCGTGTAAGCGCTAAGCGCGCTGTGTGTTGTCCAGTGCGCCCACATCGGTACCACTTTTCGCGCGGACCGCCGTCGTCATCTAACGGGTTCTGGTAGAAGGAATTCTGGGTGCCCTAGTAAAACCTCCGGGAGGTGTACCAGTAGTTCGGTGTGCCGCGAGTTGAGCTGTTTAGTGTCCGACATTTTTCCTCGATCGTGTGTTCAAATGTAAGCAAGCGCAGTGATCATGAGCTGTATGGGGTTTTGAAGTTCGGAGGAGGTACAGAAATAGTGCAACAAAGTCAGAAAACATCCTAATTCTGAAAGTGAAATTTCATCAACAGTTTATGAGAGAAGAGATGTCTCTCAAATAAAAGGCTTTCGGGAAAAGTTTGATAAATGTAATATAGAAACAAGCAGAATTCCTTAAAATATTAAGCACGTATCAAATCAAAGGACGGCGTGCATGTAAAGAAAGCAGTGTCGTGAAGGAAGAGCCCCTGGAATTGAGGGACGTTTTGATGTTTCGTGTGGTTGCGGAGGCTTCTTCTCAGACACCCTACCGAACACATCATCATCATCAACTTCATTCGCGTTTACCATTGATCTCGCATTCCAATCGAAATCCATGCCAAGATACGGCATCTCATCAGCATCATCACCATCATCCCATGATCATCGTCGTCGTCATCGTCCGTTCGGTCCGTCGAAGCCCCTTTCGTTATCGAATTCTTCGTATAACCAGTTTACCACTTTCGAATTTTTCATGCATAGCATGCACACACATCGGCTCCCGGCCGACACAAGGGATCGGAAGACTGCAGAGCCACGGGGCGCGGATCGTGTGTGTGTTTTTTCCCTTCTTCTGCTTCATCTTATGCTTCTCTGCCGTTTTTTTTTCTCTTCTTTCTCCCGTAACTTTATTTTCATTTTACTTTTGAGGTCAACACTAACACCAGACCGTAAAGGGATTTTCGAAGCCTCCGTTGGCTTTGGTTCCCGCACAATTTTTCCCCGTTTCCCGTCTCTATCATGTGCGCGCGTGTGTGTGTGTGTGCGTTTTTAGGGGTCCGCGAGTGTTGCTCGCGAGAGAAGCTGTAAAGGTGATGCTGGTGCGCAGGGCCCGGTTTGTTGGCTCGTTTTGTGCGGTGTCGCGGGTTTTGATCGACGCATTTCTCCCCGAAACAGGTGGTACGAGTGCGAGTGAGCGCTCGCCTAATCCCCGAGTGGCCCCGCGTCCCGCCCCCCTACCGCCTAGCGTCGCGACGAACGACGAATCTCGCGAGAGAAAACGAAAGACTTCAACGGGCAGCGGTAGGCGACGAACCTGCCCTGTGGGCTTGTGTAACGCGTCGCAAGTTTATTAGCTTTGTTGCCTTTCTTTGGCATTTTTTTCTAGTTTTTTTTTATTACTTCCCTTACACCACGTCGAGCTGGTTTGTGGCACGAACCGGTAAGGCAGATAAAATTTACGCCCCGTTGAATTTTTGTGCGGGCTGCCGCTCGGTGCCTATATGGTCACGCACAAACCCATCGGAATAATCTGTCAAAATGTTTGTTTAACCGAGAAATGGCAGGATAGTGCGACAATGGCGCAATTTTTATCGGCCGCTATGTTTGATTTGTATAATCCTTCGGTGAGCGTGCAGTTTACGTTAGCATAATTAGAGACACCGAAAGTCAACACCCTTTGCGTCTAACGCATTCCAAGGATTGTCCGGTGAGGTGGGGAGCTTTAAAGAAAAAGCAACCCACCATTCCATTATTATAAGCATGCAGTCGCGCGGGCGCGAGCATGAAAACGACTGCACGTCCATTGAATTATCAGAGCGCGTGATCATCGGAAATCTGCATCTCGATCGCGCCGCGTCGGTGAAAATCGGTTTTACTTCATTTGATTTCTCTTCGCTTTCCTCCGGCCTGCACACTCCCGGCAGTGCGCTTTTGTTTTCTCGCCACGAAACGTTGAACGACGCTTTTCTTTGCCATTGTCGATCGCAAAACCCATTCACCCGCCCGCGCACTCTCGCACACAAGGCCGGGGCCGTCGATCGACAACATCTCGGTGGCGTTCTGCAAAAGCTCAAATCGGCGCATGAATCGGTGTCGGGCCGATCTGGTCGACCTTGAATGCGATTGAATGTTGCCACATTTGTTTGCACTCTATCGGCTTTTGCAAACACACGCTAATGAAACCTGCTTTTTGCCACAGGAAACCAATCGATTTCTGCTGTTTGAGTTTGATCCCAGCAATGGGTGGTTTCACAGGCATCCTGGTCCGTGGCTCAAGACATTTTTGTCCGCTCTGTTATGTGGCATTCTACGGTTTGGAGGGGTTTTTTTTTGTTTGACCCTGCTCACACCATTTAATGTAATGTGAAGCAACAAAATTATGTTCTTTATCCAAATTTGCTAAAGAATGAGCAAACATAACAAACCGTAACGTTACACAATCGTCTTGAATGTTGCCTACAATCCTTCTGCTTTGAGGTTTAACATTTAAATAAACAGACGTTTATTTACCCGAAAAACACTCACATAGTTTGAACTAACTGATTTTATACATCAATCTATTTTTTAAAAGATGCGTAATGTTTAAAATAGCATTAGGACTATAAAACAACAAAAAACTTAAAAACAACACGATTAGGTTCATAAAACCAAGACAGTTTTTTTAAATGTTGGCTTCGGAAATTCTTTTTACAATGCTTGATTGACGTATTCGTTTTTCCATCACGAAGATGAAATCTTGCATGCCCATCATTGAACGATTAACCCTGTTTGGTTTATTGCACAACAGCACAACAAGCCTCGAGTTGCTTTCACACCTCCTCAAGAGGCTCGTAAATAAAAAACAAATTGCTATAACCATTTTCCTATACACACTCCAAAGGATAAATAAATCTAATCAGATACGATCGGATGGATATCATTTTTTTTCTTCGTTCGTTTTCTGTACCTCTGTGCTCGAATACCACGTGAAACTTTCCACCTCAATCCGACCCTGCAGTAAACCAATCGATGCCTTTCTCCCGCCACCGTAGGTGTCTTTGACAAGGCCAGAAGCAGCAGCAGCACCCAACCCAGCGCCCAAATATGACACCAATTACAATTGCCAATAATCCGTTCAAGACGCTGCTCCTACTCGCGTGTGCACTAAGCGCCGTTTCGTGTGCGTGGCGCGCGTGTACCGACCTGGACGCGCTGCTCAAGATACCATGCCGGTAAGTGTTCCAAATTTAAGACCATCAGGGGGGGCCCGGGCGACCAAAACCAAAGCGACCGGGCGTCTTACGAACCCCGACCACCTTCCGTCATGCACCTGCGTGGCCCTTCATCCGTCCTTCATTTGTCCATCGATCCATCCACCCTAGTTTGTTGGCCTAAAATTTCACACCATTTCGTTTCATCTCGAGGCGAGGGCCACCGACGGCTGGGCATGGCGGAAAGTCATTTTCAAACTATTGGGATCAATACGGAGTTTTCACGGCCAAATCCGTTGGCACGTTTCGTACGCCGTTTCCTCACTTGTTTTGTTTTTTTTCGGTTTCTCTCTTCCTTCACTCCGGTTTTCCTCACCTCCCTCTCTCCCTCCAATAGATGCAACATCGAAACCGCCGGTAATAACAGCCAGCATGTGTACGTGAACGTAAACTGCGACCGGACGACGCTAACGGCCCCGTTTCCGAACGGCATCCCGATCATTTCGTTTTCCCAGCGCAGCAGTGGCCACCAAACGTTACCGGTAGGTGTTTTTTCTTCTTGGGGATTTCCATTTAAAAAGGGTGGTTCCACAAAATCGATCGCAAGAATGCGGCAAGAATTCTTCAAGCGTGGCTGTTATTTTATACGGGAAATTGGACGTGAGATGTTCTCCTATGTTTTCCCGATCGGTCAAACGGAGAAAGTCTCATGATTAATGAAGAAATATGTGTTTAAAATTTTTATTGTTATTAGCTCTACAACTGTGAATCAATTAAATTCTTGTATCTGTTTTTATTGGTGCGGTTCTTTTAAAATGCAATCTGTTAGGAGCCGCACCGTATCAACCCATCGGCTAGTCGAGAGCGATGGATCGGATTGTCTCTTCCACTGACAGGAGGCTGTCAGTGGTGAAGAGCCATGCGGTACGTGGGATGAGAGATCGGTCTCTTCCCATCGGCATCTCGTAAGGAGCGGACGCACCGTCATCGTTCGTCCGCCCGCCTGATTTTAATATGTATTTTTAAAGTGTTAGAATAAAGTTATGTACATTTTACAAGATACAAAAGTGGCGACGAGGTAAAAAGGCGATTGTACGCGGCGAGTGTAAAAAAGGCGCGGAACGTGGTTAAAAGCAAAGAGGTCAACGGTCGCGCATGAAAAAGTACAATGGAGGCGCATCGGGAGCAGCAGCCATCGCGCGAGGATAATGGATCACACCGGCACGCTGATACGGAATCCAACTGGATTCAGGAAATTTTTAAACAGCAGCGGGAAGCAATGCAGCAACAACAACAGGCATTCCTGACCCAGCAGGAAGAACTAGTCACAAAACTCTTTTCGGTGCTAAGTGCAAAAGAACCAGATACAGCGAGAACCATAGAGTCCTTAGCGAGCAATATAAAAGAGTTCCAGTACGATCGAGAAGATCACGTGACCTTTGCTGGATGGTACAGTAGGTACGAAGACTTGTTCGAGAAGGACACGGAGCGGTTGGATGACGCCGCTCGTGTCAGATTATTGCTTAGAAAGTTGGGACTGGCCGAGCACGAGAAGTACGTAAGTCATATATTGCCGGCGAAATCAAATGAATTCAATTTTGCAACAACTGTGGAAAAATTGAAAAAATTGTTCGGCTCCCCAACTTCAAGGATCGAAAAATGTTTTCGTTGTCTAAATTTGCGAAAGCAGCCGGAAGAGGAATTCGTGATGTATTCGTGTCGAGTGAATAAGGCCGTTATCGAGTCCGAAATAAACGGGATGTCGGAGGAAGAGCTGAAGTGTCTTTTGTTCGTGTGTGGACTGAGAGAAGAGTCCCACACAGAGACACGCATCCGGCTACTAAGCTGCCTGGAAGAAAGGAGAGTGCTTACCCTGGCCCAGATGACCGATGAATGCAAGCGGTTGGTCAGCTTAAAGCGTGACACCGCCATGATAGCTAATTCGGAGAAGAGTATTGCGGTCGTGCGGAATGTGAAGCATAAACCAAAATATTCTAGACCGCAAGAGAAAAAAGTAAAATGCTGGCTTTGTGGAGGAGGGCATTTTGCACAGCATTGTCTGAAGAAGTCCCACAAATGCTCACAATGCCATATTATAGGGCATAAAGAAGGTTTTTGCGCATCAGCCCAAAGATGGCGCAATAATCGAAAACGGTCGATTAAAACAGTGTTTGTGAACACAGTGCACAGTGGGCGCCGTGGGCATGTAAATGTGATGCTAGATCACACACCAGTTTTGATGATGGTGGACACCGGCGCTGAAATTAGCATAATTTCAAAAGAAGTATGGTGCAAGATGGACAGGCCAACGCTGAGACCGACGGATATAAATGCCAGGTCAGCGTCTGGAAATCTCGTGGAGATATTGGGTGAATTTCAATGCGAAGTTACGATTGGACATCGACAGTTGCAGTGTGTGATTAGAGTTGCAAGTTGCAATCTGCTGTTGCTGGGAACGGATATAATGGACAAGTTTGGTCTATGGGATGTTCCGCTTTCATCGATCTGCAACCAGTTAAACGCCTTGCGGGATGCAGATGCGGAGTTGAAAAGATCGTTCCCGGCACTTTTCGCACCGAAGCTTGGGTGTTGCGTTAAGGCAAAGATTAGTTTGGTCCTGAAGGAAGGAGTCAGCCCAATTTTTCGTCCAAAAAGGCCAGTGGCGTATGCCATGCTACAAGCAGTAGAAGGAGAGTTGCAGCGTTTGCAGAGTGAAGGCATAATTACTCCCGTCGAGTATTCTGAATGGGCGGCGCCGATAGTTGTCGTGCGCAAGGCGAATGGAACCATCAGAATCTGCGGAGATTACTCGACAGGTTTAAACGAAGCATTGATGTCGCACCAATACCCCTTACCGCTGCCGGAGGAAATATTTGCTAATCTAAGCACCTGCTCTATTTTCAGCCAGTTAGATCTTTCCGATGCCTTTCTACAGGTAGAAGTGGCAGAGCAGAGTCGCGAGCTACTCACGGTTAATACACACCGAGGCCTATACAGGTATAACCGTTTGCCCCCAGGCGTCAAGGCAGCCCCAGGAGCTTTTCAGCAACTCATTGATACAATGCTGGCTGGGCTAGAAGGAGTAGCTGCGTACATGGATGATATTGTGATCGGAGGAAACACTATGGATGCTCATGATCAAAATTTACGAGCGGTATTGAAGAGGCTTGAAGAATATGGATTTACGATAAGGGCAAGTAAGTGCAGCTTTTATCAGTCTCAAGTAAAGTACTTGGGTCATATTCTAGATGAAAAAGGATTGCGTCCGGATCCTGATAAAATAATGGCTATTTCAAAACTTCAACCACCGACGGATGTATCAGGAGTGCGTTCGTTTTTGGGAGCTATAAACTTTTATGGAAAATATGTGCGGAATATGCGTATGTTACGTCAACCACTTGATGAACTTCTCAAGGAAGGTGCTGCGTTCCGGTGGACTCAGAAGTGTCAGCATGCATTTGAGCAGTTCAAACAAATATTATCTTCAGATCTGCTACTGACCCACTACAACCCGAAGCTTGAGATTATTGTGTCAGCAGATGCGTCATCAATTGGAGTTGGAGCTACGATAGCGCACAAGTTCCCAGATGGCTCACTCAAGGTTGTTCAGCATGCTTCAAGGGCATTAACAGCAGCAGAACAAAGATACAGCCAACCTGATCGAGAAGGACTTGCCATAATTTATGCTGTAACCAAATTTCATCGGATGATATTCGGCAGACATTTTCGGCTGCAAACAGACCACAACCTCTTCTTCGCATCTTTGGCAGTAAAAAAGGAATTCCTGTTTATACAGCGAACAGATTGCAGAGGTTTGCATTGACTTTACTGCTATATGATTTTGAGATAGAATATGTCCCAACTGAGAAGTTTGGAAATGCAGATGTGTTATCCCGGCTAATAGACAGACATGAGAAGCCGGAAGAAGATTTCATCATCGCTAGCATGGAGTTGGACAACGATATAGAAGCCCTAGTGAAGAATACAGCGACGGTCTTACCGCTGTCATTCAATGATGTCGTTCGTGAAACTAGAAAGGATCCTGTACTTCGGTTAGTGCATGATTACGTCCAGAATGGGTGGCCAGCCAAAGTAAAAGGGCATGAGATAGAAAGGTTCTCAGTAAGACGTGAGTCCCTTTCGACGGCAGAGAATTGCATTATTTTTGGAGAACGCTTAGTAATACCGGCGTCGCAGCGTCATAAGGTGTTACAAATGATGCATGCAGGGCATCCCGGAATTGCGAGAATGAAGGGGATTGCCAGAAGTTATGTTTATTGGCCAAAGATAGATTCTGATATAGAGAAAATGGTTAAAACATGTAAATCATGTCTTTCTGTCGCAAAATCACCAGCTCACAGTATTCCAGTGCAGTGGCCAGCGACTAGTGCACCGTGGCAGCGAATACATATAGATTACGCTGGACCGATTGAAGGAGTATACTTTTTACTGGCCATAGATTCCTACTCAAAATGGCCTGAAATTGTACCAACGACACGTATTTCCGCCGCTGCTACTGTAGAAATTTTGCGAGGATTGTGCGCCCGCCTCGGCATGCCATGCTGTATAGTGAGTGATAACGGAAGACAATTTGTTAGCTCAGAGTTCGCTGATTTTTGCAACAGCAACGGGATTGAACACATCAGGACTGCACCGTACCATCCGCAGTCGAACGGGCAAGCAGAACGGTTCGTCGATACGTTCAAGCGAGCGCTTTAAGAAAATTAAGGAGGGGAAGAGGACGTTACAAGAAGCTCTAGACGTGTTCTTGCTTACATATAGAAGTACACCTCATAAGCTTTTGGAAGAGCATAAATCACCGGCAGAATTGATGTTAGGGCGTAAAATGCGTACGTGCCTCGAGCTACTCAGAATACCTCCAAAAGTTAAGCCCGTTTGTGATCAAACCCATCCAAGAAGACATTACAATATTGGTGACCTTGTGTATGCCAAGGAGTACAGGCAGAACACGTGGAAATGGATCTCTGGAGAGATTGAAGAGCGTGTAGGAACGGTGATGTACAAAGTTTTGAAGTCAACTGGTGGAAAGCAAATATCGCACATTAATCAGTTGAGACCACGATTAGCCGATAGTGGCAAACCTGTTGCCCAGAAGCATGATAGTCAGCAAATTTCAATGGCTTTGGATATATTACTAGAGGCCTGGGATCTCGGAGAATCCAAAACAGCTCTACCATGCACCCGTGATGCAAATCAACCTGCGATAGTTCCTCGTAGAGAGTCGCCATCGTCAACACCGGCATCGTCGTCTTCATCGTCGTCATCAACGTCGTCACCGTCATCATTGTCGTCTCCGTGTTTGTTAACGTCTCGTTTTCGTCCTCAGTGTTACCTAACTCTCGCCACCAGAAGAACTTCATGGTGATGAATCACTGAGGTCCCCTAACTCCCCGGGCTTTGCAACGGCAGATAGCAGATCACCTTCTCCGGTACAGCCTCTACGCCGATCTTCGCGGGTTCGAAGGCCGCCGCTGTGGATGGACCAGTATCGGCAGAATTAAAGAGGGGGGATGTTAGGAGCCGCACCGTATCAACCCATCGGCTAGTCGAGAGCGATGGATCGGATTGTCTCTTCCACTGACAGGAGGCTGTCAGTGGTGAAGAGCCATGCGGTACGTGGGATGAGAGATCGGTCTCTTCCCATCGGCATCTCGTAAGGAGCGGACGCACCGTCATCGTTCGTCCGCCCGCCTGATTTTAATATGTATTTTTAAAGTGTTAGAATAAAGTTATGTACATTTTACAAGATACAAAACAATCAATTGGTACAGGCTTGGTGAATGCATGTAAAGTATTGACTTTTGAATTATAACGTTTGCATTAAAAAAATAGACAAATTTTAACGATTTTTCCTGCAAAAACGAAAAACGCAGCATAAAGAGTAGCATTTTTTTAAATTCAGAACAAGTTTGGCAAATTTGTAACTAACATTTAATCCCCCGTGGCCAAAACATCGACTAAGTTAGATTATATGTAAAAACTTCCAGCACTTATCGCCAAACGAACTTGCTTAATGTTGTTAGACATTTCTTGTCCTCCGAACTCAGCTGATTTGGATTTTGAATATTTTATCTCTTATGAAGGAAGGTTAAATAATCATCATTTATCAATCATTACGTATAGTGCTCCGGGGCCCCTAATTGCAACAGAGGCTGCAACGACAGGCAGTAGGAAAAATGGCTTAATCAATCCATTAGTTAGACCAGAAGGTCGCTTCAACTGGCCAAATAGTTAAGAAAAACTTAGAAAAGATTAGAGATTACAGAGATTACATTATACATATGTATCGATCCAGGCCAGCCAATCAACAAAAAGGATCGAAGCTCCTGTAAGACATGATTTCGGAAAATCACAAATATCATTTTCAATATCACGACGGATAACTCTATCTATGTCCCTCCAACCAATCGCTTCCAACTGATAAAACCTTGACAACTCTTAAATGCAGGATCCATTTCAACAATTTAAAGCCCAAGCGGAGCAGCATGTGGTCTCTAAGGCCACAAAACTACTGAAAAACATATCAACAAGTTTCGACCAGGTGCCGTATGACCGAATTACTGGTCGTCAAAATATTTTTTTAGAGTGATTGTAACTTTATTGATGTAACTTTACAGAAAAATTAACTTCGTTCAATTAGCTTGGCTAACTTTTTTCGTATCGTCGATGAAAATTTGTTTTTTAATGCATACGTTGGTAGCAAATAGATACAATGAAATATGAACATGCACTTCGGTAAAATTCGCACGCGTCGAAATACTGGTGGTGTCATTCATATTCAGGATATTTATCAGTGTCTTTAGAAAATGGTGCAAATTACGAAAAGAAGAGTAAAGCTTTATTTTCCATATGCATTTTTGGATTTTTTCCTAAACAGCCAAATAACGTTAAAGCGAGGTTTGAGGAAAAATTCTCATAATTTTTTCTTTGAAATACTCATAAATAAGTTTTTAATTATTAGGGGGTCCCATGGCGTAGCGGTAGCGCAAGAAAACACCACGCCATAGGTGTGGGATCGAATCCCGAGTCTGGCATCCCCCGGTATTACGAACGGCTGACCACCGATCTATAATTTACCGTCTATCGGTCACAGTAACTCTCTTCGGAGAGAGGCCTTGTCCCACTTGGGGATGTTGAGCCACATAAGAAGAAGAAGTTTTTAATTAAGTCCCTTTGTATCAATCACTTTAATGTTTGCATTAAAATTGACCAACAACTCGTTCATCTCGCAGGATCTGTCCATTCTGAATACGTCGGTGCGAAAGCTTGACTTTTCCAACAACGCCCTCCGGTCGTTCGGCACCAAAGCCCTGTTTGCCAGCGTGGCCCAAGACTTGACGGAGCTACGGCTGGCCAACAATCTGCTCGGCGACAGCCTGAATCCCATCCTGTCGACCGACGTTCTGCAAGCGCTCAGTTCGCTCAAACTGCTCGACCTGTCCGGCAACCACATCATCGCCCTGGAGGAGAGCATCTTCGATGGAAACCGGCGGCTGGTGGAGCTGTACCTGGACCAGAACAAGATTGCCACCGTGCCGGTGGCCGCCCTCAAGGAGCTGCCCGGCCTGAAGCTGCTGTCGCTGCGCAGCAATCGCATCGACGCGCTCGAACCGGACGCGTTCAACTTCACCAACAAACTGGAGCGGCTGGATCTGCGCAACAACCGCATCCGGAGCATCAAATCGAAGGCCTTTGCCAGCCTGGCCAGCATGAAGGAGGTCCTGCTGGCGGGCAATCAGCTCAGTCATCTCGATGAGCGGGCCCTGGTTGGCATGGACATGCTGCAAAAGCTCGATCTGTCCGACAATCTGTTGCCCGAGTTTCCTTCGGAGGCGCTCGGTTCGGTCGTCTCGCTGAAGGTGCTTAACATTTCGCTCAACAACATCGCCAAGCTGGAGTTCAACCATCTGGCGCAGCTGAGAAACCTGCAGATTCTGGACATCAGCCGCAACACGATCGCCACCATTTTACCAGGGACGTTCCGGGAGCAGCTGCTCCTGAAGTATTTGGACCTGAGTTTAAATTCCTTGCGAACGGTAAGTTTACAGCAATCCTTAACATCTCAGCTTGACATTTCTATCATCAGTCATTGCAATTTGTTCAAGAGATATCCAAGCCAATTTTTGATCTAAAAATCAGAATTCTTATGCTGCCCATTATGAGAAGTTTGAGACTTTTTAGATAATTTGTTTTTGATATTTCTGTTTGAAAGTTTTCTGTATATGCGGGTTTAAACCATCGGAAACGATCTCAGCTGTTTAGTGTACAGCTTTTATTAGGTTAGCATCAATCCAATCACAGATTTGAAGAAATGATTAATGCTTGCTACAAATAATTCTTCAAAAGTCTAAAGCTTCTTATTTAATAGAACATATACATGTTCATACGCTGGTTAGAAACAATATGTTGATGTTCTAAATAGCATATTTTTGAACGAAAAATTCGTGAAAGGTAATTTGCAATAACCGTCTAAAATTTTGTTCATTTTTTTTTTATTCAAAGATCGAGGATGACGCATTCGAGGGATTGGATAACTTACAAACGCTCATTCTTCGCGACAACAACATTCTACTCATTCCAGGCAGTGCGCTCGGTCGCCTGCCGAAGCTGTCGAACTTGTACTTGGACTTCAACCGGGTGGCGGCACTTTCGTCGAGCATTCTGAAATCGATCAAGCCGGAGAACATCCGCTATCTTTCGCTTTCGCGCAACGTGATCCGCGAACTACCAGGAGATAGCTTTGCCGCGTTCCGCAAGCTCATCTATCTGGACATCTCCGGCAACAGTCTAGGTGTGATCAGTGAGGACACTTTCAAGGGCCTCGAGGGAACACTGCTGGAGATCAAGCTGTCGTACAATCGGATCGCTTCACTGCGCAAGATAGCGCTTCCCAAGCTGCGCCGGTTGGATCTGAGCTCGAACAATATCGACGATCTGGCGATCGATTCGTTCCACAGCCTCACCAGCCTGCTGTATCTGAACGTGAGCGGGAACGAGCACATCGGACAGGTGACGCGCACCATGATCTACCCGCTGACCAAGCTGCAGGTGATCGACGTGAGCCACTGCGGCCTGAAGACGCTACAGGCCGATCTGTTCCACAACAATTCCGACCTGCGCATCGCGATGCTCAACCACAACCAGCTGAAGGTGATCGAGGAGGGCACGTTCCTGAATCTGAACGACCTGTTTGAGCTGTCACTCGCCGGAAATGGACTGGAGCACCTGAAGCCGCGATCATTCGTCAACACGGTTAACCTGCGCACGCTGAACCTCCGCCAGAACGCGCTGCACGAGATGCGGGCCGATATGTTTACCACCGAGACGGCCCTGGAGGTGCTGGACGTTTCGCACAACGAACTGAAGAGCTTCACCGTGAACACGCTAAAGATACATCCACGGTTGCGCAAGATTCTTCTGGCGCACAACCGGCTGGAAGTGTTCCCGCCCGAGCTGATCGCCGGGCTCGATCATCTGGAGGTGATCGATCTGTCCGGTAACCGACTGTCCACCATCCAGCAGCTTGATTTCGGTCGGTTGGTGAACCTGCGCGAGCTTTACCTGCGAGAGAACGTGATCGATTCGGTGGCGGACATGGCGTTCCACAACTCCTCGCAGCTGCAAATCCTTGATCTGGCCGCCAACAAGCTCGAGCGACTCTCGGAACGTTCGTTCGAGGGTACGCTCCGTTTGGACACGCTCGATCTGAGTGATAACAAGTTGTCGGGCCTCCCGGACCACGTGCTGGCAAAGAGTCGCGTACATCGTCTCGAACGGATCACACTGGCGGGCAACAAGCTGATGGGTGTACCGGTGGCCGCCTTTGGCGATCAGCACGAATCCCTGCAAACACTCGACCTGAGTCGCAACGCAATTCGCGAGGTTCCGCGAGCGAGCCACATGCTGATGATCAATGCGAAGAATGTCGACTTTTCGTACAATCCGCTGTCGCCGGAAGCGATCGCGACCGTTTTGGGGCAGCCGAAAACGGTGCGCGCTCTCAATCTGGCCGGTACGGGCGTCCGTGAGCTTCCGATCCTGGAAACACCGTACCTTCGGAGCCTGAACCTTTCGCACAACAACATTTCCGCCGTTAGCTCGAAAGCGTTCGAGAAGGTGACGCTCCTGGAGCAGCTTGATCTCTCACACAACGCGATCGCCGATGCCGATGGACTGCGGGATATTTGGCCAAAGCTTGGCCTGCTCGGGTATTTGGATCTTTCGAGCAACCCGATCCGAACGATCACCGCCTCAACCTTCGAACGACTCGATGGCCTAACAGAGCTGTACATTCGCGACTTACCGGAGATTACGCGTCTGGAGAAGAACGCCTTCAAGCCGCTGAAGGACCTGGGCGTCCTCGAGGCGTACCAGTACGCCAAGTTGGGCTACATCGATGTGCAAGGAATAGTGAAGGAGCTTCCGGTGTTGGCTGCCGTTGACATCGAAACCAAGGACGCCAACCTCGAGTCCGACCAGCTGCAGGTGATTCACCATCCGAAATTGCACACCCTCGGTCTTCATGGGTACGCGCTGCAAAGCATCTCGTCGGGTGCATTTGCCGGATTGCGGAACAAGTATCTAACGGTGAGGCTGCACAACACCTCACTGACGGCACTTCCACCGGCTCTACTGCTTCCGCTGCCACGCTCGGCACACATCGACTTCAGTGTTGCCGGATCGAAGGTCAATACACTGACGCAACCCTTCCTGAGTTCGTTGGATGACCGAAAGAACACCATCACGATCGATGGGCTAGCAACGAACCCGGTCAGGTGTGATTGCCAGGCACGTGCCTTCCGGCGCTGGATTCTGGCGGCAAAGGTAAGCGATGTACGTTGTGCCAGTCCACCAGCGGTGGCGGGCAAACTGCTGACCGAGGTTGGCGATATTGAACTCGTGTGCGAAGGTAAAGGTTCAACGACGCGTACGACGATGGCATCATCGTCAACGGCGACCACCGGTAGCCGAACTACACCCACGATTAGCTTCTACAACTACACCTCCGAGGTGCAGATGACAAAGACGGCCTCAACCACCGAGCACGACATCATCTGGAGCATGCCACCGCTGTCATCCTCGTCATCGTCCACGACAACGCGAACGAAGGGTTCGAAGTCGAAGATTGCGTCCGCCGCGTTGCCGCCACTGAAGAAGATGCCCTCGGCGAACGACGACACACTGATCATCGGCATCGTCGGCGGTGTCGTGGTGTTCATCTTCCTGCTCATCATCTGCATCTGCATCTGCCGGTTGAAGATGAACAACGATAGCTACCAGCATCAGCATCACCATCAGCATCACCGTGGTCCACCGATGGCGATGGGTGTCCCCGGTACGCTGCAGGTGAACTATACCGGCGGCAAGAAGGGACAGCAGGCGGCAGCGGCGGCAGCAGCAGCGGCAGCCATGTACCCCACGCTCGGACCCCAGTACGCCCAGAGCTACGCCACGCTCCCCTACAAACCGAACGGTTCGCCGACGCAAGCCCGCCCGAGCTACTCGACCATCGGGCGAATACCGTACCAGTACCAGAACCACTCGCTCATGTCCACCCAGTCCGCGCACCACCATCACCAGCAGTCGTCCGGTCCGGGAACGCTCACCCATTCGTCGCACAATCCGTACATTGTGTACCAGGACGATAAGGTTTACCGATAAGAAAGTGCTTGGAAACTGGCCATCTTGGAGGCGGGCTGACGGGTCCGCCTTCCGGGTGCGTTGTCCGTTTCACTTGTAAAAGTGTGTTTGCCTGTGTTGAATGAGTGGGTTTTTTTTTGTTTGTGCATGACCGTTAAGTGTGAGTGGTTTTAATTGTAACTCTACAAAACTATTATAATTGTTCATGTTTTTGCCTCTGCCACGTCCGGTGGCCCGTTTGGGGACGAGTAAAGCGAAACGGTTCGAAACGGGAAACGTAGTACGTAAGGCTCGAACGTGGAACGGAAATCGAAATCGAACGATCTTTTTCTTCTCTCGGTAACAGCGTTATGGAAAAAAACAATTCCTTCCCACATAAACTCTTAAAATGACTCTTAGTTTTAACATGTTACTTGCCCCCGTTTCATTTCGTTCCTTTAATTCGGCGTTTGCCAATCCAGCCCGCATAACCCTGGGCATAACTCTGCCGTAAGAAAATGCTCAAAATAATTTAATGAAAATGACGATCCATAATTGGTGCTACACTCGATCGCATCGTGCATGGTTAGTACGTGGATCGCAGACGTGTGGCGTGGATGAACCGTGTGACCGATTATGTAGGGAAGCAGTTTTGGAAGAAAAGTAATCGTGTAAGTAAACCATAAATCTACGAAATAAATAAAGATATATAGAACGTATGCCAATCCAACGTAGTTTGAAATACAGATCCGTACACTGCGCTGATGACAATAGACTTTCAAATGAAATGGATTAAGAAAATTTGGTAAAATATCCTTCTTTCGAACTTTGTATTTTATTTCATTGTATTTGTTTTTTTTATACCCCGAATGATCCACATTTTTGCACAGAATAATTCCTTTTTAGTAACATAACATCCTGAAACGTGGCCAAGTGATTCCTACCTCCGGACCTTTTTACGCGGACAATAAATAACTGTTTTTTGTTGGTACTGTGTTTTAAAATGTGATCCTCTTTCGCAAATTATCTATTATTGCGAAGCAATAGCATAAATAATATCAACGCTGATTTTATAAATTACTCTAATGGACGCAAGTTCTAGAAAATCAG
The DNA here is from genome assembly GCA_000441895.2 of Anopheles sinensis. Classification (NCBI taxonomy): domain Eukaryota; kingdom Metazoa; phylum Arthropoda; class Insecta; order Diptera; family Culicidae; genus Anopheles; species Anopheles sinensis. The sequence continues at coordinate 1,035,454 of KE525348.1, forward strand.
ACACAGTCGGGGCTGATCTGCTTTCAGTTATTCGAAAACAAAGATTGATTTATCTTAAGCGCTTGTAATTCTTTTTTCACACACGATTGGAAACATCAAACAAATGCTCAAATTTGTGTTAAACGCTTTAGGACTGGAATATTACTATTAGTATTTTAAAATTATTCTTTATCTTTCCTCATATGTCTGTCATGCTTCATTTGTTAAACCTTGGTTTATAAATTTTGTGTATGGTTTCATTATGATAGCACTATAGCTGCTAAATAAACTTCCCACACGGAACTTGTTGGCTCGCGAACGTCATGCACCATTTTTCTAAGACATTAAAAATTGCTTTCTATGGCCTAAGGCAGTTCTAAATGCTAGAATATCTCTTGTATACCAACTATGGCAGTCCTCTTGAGTTTCGTCGATTGTCTAGAGCACTTTTTGTTTCTTTTTTTTCTCTCAAGATTTTTTCATCAAATTTTTTACCTTCGCCATAAAAGTTTTTCCTTTGCGTTCGATCAATTTGGAGTTTGCTATAATCTCGTCGAAGCTGGCCGTGTGCCAGTACTTGTTTTGCGATTTTTCAGTAATCTTTGAATTAAACAGACTGTAGTCGAAGCTGTCCGCTGAATGGGAACCGTTCGTCAGAACTTTGGAGGCGTGCCAGTTTTCGAGAAAATCGGCGAACATTACCGTTTCCAGGAAGCAGTTAAGAAAAAGTTTCGTTTCTGGGTTGTCGAATCGATTCAAGAATTGCGATTTCTGCGAACAAATGAAATATTAATTAAAAACGTTATACAAAAATTCATTTCTTAAATGTGACTAAACTTACCTCATATGAATAAGTATCCAGGTTGGAAAATAATTCAACGAAAAAGCGTATAAATGCGCCACCGATCAGCACACTCGCGAGCCCTTTAGAATCCTCGAACGCTTTCACCAGCTCTAGCGACACCCGGAGCGGTTTCTTCAGTTCGCTCGGAAGGATGGAAAATTGCTCCTTTTTCGTAGTGCGAACGGTTCGCTTATCGAGATTCACGTAGCAGGCTTCGCCACTTTTCCACACCTGTTCCGGAACGGGCTGTAAGGTACCGGCTAGCATTGGCACTGGTGCTTCTAACATCTGCTGCAGATGGTCCGGGATGATCGTTATCAGAATATGCTGCCATTGGAATGGGTAGAGTATTAACAGTAGCCCCTGCACGCACGACGCCAGCAGGGACAGATGCTCGCTAAATAATATCACCATTTTCTCGAGGAGTAAGCTTTCGAACACCTCGATCAACCCATCTGGTCCGAGGCACTTGAAAATATCATACAGTTCGGTTTTCTCTAACCGCAAATCTTTGGGACGGCTTATAGTCAACGTGAAGGGCGCGAAGGGCTTCTGCCGGAGCGGCGAGTGAGTAACGAGGCAGGTTGGCAGGGTGAGCGACATTTTTTCTCCGGCCAGCGGCAGTTTTTGGTTATAGAATTGTTCCATGAGCTGTTCCGGTACCCTACCGTTACCGTGCTGACTTTCGATGCACTCCAAAAGCTTGTAAAACACGGTCGGCTCGTTGTGCTTCGTCACAAAGCAGTACGTCAACGGGATGCAGAACTCGGACGATTCGGGTAGTACGCGCCGGCAGAAACCGTACAACCGCTGGGGGTAGTCGGTGATGATGATACAGTATTCCTGATCACTCCCTCGAATTAGCGCACCATTGTCGGGATACACGAACACTTCGATCATTTTGTGCAGGGACTTTTGTGGCGGATATTTACTTTTTACGTACGGTTTATTCTGCATAATGTCGTACCCCACAACGATACAGTAGTTGTATAAACTTTGCGCGGCCGGAATCACCGCATTTTCGACAGTACAGAGCTTGTTGTAATGCTCGATCAATCCTTTGGTATCGGGTGTCTTCTTGTCTTGCACATCAACGGTCCCGGTGTCCCGTTTTTCCACCACATCATACGCACGGATCGTGCCGTACTGCTGCGTGTAGCAGTTCAGTTCTGCACACCGTGACAATCTACGAATGCGTTTGCGATGTTCTTCACTAACGGGTTGCCGCAGGGAAATCTGTTCCCGCGTAGGTGACTCATGTGCCAGCACATTCTCCGGTTCTTGGAAGGCAACTTGGATGAACATATTCACATCTTCATAATGCTCGGAATCATGCTCTCCATACAATGTGTCACGGGTTCTTTTCTCCTGGCCTACGAATCTCGGTGGCTTCTCCGGCGGTGGCCCCTCCGGAAGCGGTTTATTTAGGGCCTCACGGATGCTTTCGGAATGGATCAGCTGCAGGTTGGAAGCGTTCGACGGTGGAGCACTACCGCCATTCATCGTCCCAGTCTGGGAGGTGCTTCGACGGAAGGCTTGCGAACGTTTTATTCCCCTTCGCGCGTCCAGTTCACGTGGTGGTGGGACGCTGAATCGTTGATCTCCTCGTTCAAAACCTGTTCGCTTGGCCGGAGATTTATGCATGGAGTCGAGCTGCGGTGAAGTAACAACCTGTTGCTTTTGCTTCTGCGATGTTATGAGCGTTTCGAACTTTTCCGTAATCTTTTGCACCCTGCTGTTTCCGCCATCCTGCGCGCCGATCGTTTCAGCTGATTGATTCGACATACTTCGTAACACATAGCACACTCAGAAGTTTAGTAATGTTTGTTTCCGAACAGTTATCACGCAGCGCGTGATAAAATTATGCGCATTCTGAAGGAACGTTGAGGAATTGTACCGTTTTCATGACAGCATCATGACGACTGCGGGGAAATAAAAACAACTGCGTTTTTTGTCTGTGGTGCAAATGAGACGACCTGCGTTGGGAGGCTGTGCTTTTCTCACTCGCACTTTCCTTATCAGAGGTGCTTTCTATTTTGATTCAAATTAAAACTTGTTCAAAATAACTGTAAGATGTGAAAAGCTTTTATTTTAATTTTGTCATTTTATTTTGCGTGATTATCTGCTCAATTGTTGTGCAATCAAATCCGGAACAAAAGAAAATTGAAACAGTTGATGTATTTGAAGGTATAGCAACCTCGATTTATTTCATTACTGGGATGTATAAATCTTGACTCAAGTTGACAACCGATCAAGGAATTAGCGAAATAAACACATGCGGCATAATACCCAAAAGAAAAACAGTGTCCTTTTGGAAAACCTCCAAAGTTTATCAGATCCTAGCCAAATAGTGATGGTCGAAGGGTGCGAGGATTTTCTGGGAGATATCGAAGATCTCATTTCGGCCGACGATCCATCACCGAAGGAGCGGTATGCTAACAAAAAGGACATCACCGTTCGAGCGAAACGCGCCAAAGTGGTCCGTGCAACTCCGAAAGATGTTACCGTGGAGAAGCCGCTACTGGACAGTGTTATCCCGGAGACACAGCATATCTACATGAAAACGTGGGGATGCGCTCACAATACGTCCGATACCGAGTACATGGCCGGCCAGCTGGCCCAGTATGGGTATAACCTAACGAAGGATAAAGATGCCGCAGATTTGTGGGTACTGAACAGCTGTACCGTGAAGAATCCTTCGGAAGACACGTTTCGCAATGAAATCGAAGCGGCGCATCAGGCGGGCAAGCATGTCGTCGTGGCCGGATGTGTACCGCAAGCGGCACCGAGATCGGACTATTTGAAAGGGCTGAGTGTGGTCGGCGTCCAGCAGATCGATCGTGTGGCGGAGGTTGTGGAGGAAACGTTAAAAGGACATTCGGTACGTTTGCTGCAGGCCAAAAAGGTGAATGGACGGAAGGTGGCTGGACCGAAGCTGTCACTGCCAAAGGTTCGCAAAAATCCCCTCATTGAGGTGATCCCGATCAATTCGGGATGCCTAAATGCGTGCACATATTGCAAGACAAAGTTTGCCCGGGCCGATTTGGTAAGCTACCCCGTGGAAGAGATAGTCGATCGTGCGGTTCAGGTGTTTAAAGAAGGCGTGTGTGAAGTATGGCTCACTTCCGAAGATACAGGTATTTTTTTAATCTAAATTCTTCACACCCACCGTCCATTAATCGTCCATTCAATCTTACAGGAACTTACGGGCGAGACATTGGTTCGTCACTGCCAGAGTTGCTTTGGAAGCTGGTAGAAGTGATTCCAGAAGGATGCATGATGCGCCTTGGCATGACCAACCCACCGTACATCCTGGAGCATCTGGAAGAGATGGCGAAGGTTCTCTCCCATCCACGAGTGTACAGTTTTTTGCACATTCCCGTGCAAAGTGGGTCCGATACGATTCTCGGTGAAATGAAGCGCGAGTACTGCGTGAAGGATTTCGAGCGTGTGGTTGATTTTTTGCGCCAAAAGGTCCCCGGTATAACCATCGCGACCGATATCATATGCGGATTCCCTGGCGAAACGGAAGCGGATTTTGAAGATACCGTAACGCTGTGCAGAAAGTATGAGTTTCCGAGTCTTTTCATCAACCAGTTTTTCCCGCGCCCCGGAACACCAGCGGCAAAGATGGAACGTGTACCGGCGAATATCGTGAAGACTCGCACCAAAAGGCTGACGGAGTTGTTCCACTCGTACGAACCGTATCAAAAGTACACACCGAGTTCGAAACAAACGGTACTGGTCACCGAAGTTTCCCACGACCAAAAGCACTACGTAGGGCACAATAAGTTCTACGAGCAGGTTCTTTTACCGATGCATAAGAATTTGCTGGGAAAGCAGGTTGAGGTAGGTGGATAATTACTCATGTTTTCCTCGAGTTTCTACTACAACATTAAATCCTTTTCTTGTAGGTTGCAATAACAGGATGTACGAAATTCAGTATGTTCGGTAAGATCGTGCAAGCAGAACAGGAATGGGTTAATTGTAGCAAACCAGTCGCTAATAACGTCTTGACCAACCAACCTTCCGTGGCCGAGGATTCGAAGTATCGCTCGATATTTGCCTTCTTCGTGTTGTCGTGCAGTTTGGCAGTACTTTCCAAATACATATTCATGTATTTCGATTTCTAGTTACACGGAGCCAGTGAGAAGATCCAATTTTATGGTGTGTAAATAAGAAAAGAACATGTAAAAAATGAATTTTTAACCTTTTACTTTACGATCGTTAAACGTGCTTATAATCTAAATTCTAATCAATTGTCATAAATCCATCGGCATTAGATAGGTACACATTTTCCTTCTTTGTGTTAGCACCGACGATAAAATGTGGGCCGACGAGACAATTCTTCAGTACCGATCCACTTTTCACTACCGCCTTCTCTCCGATGATGCAATTATCGATGATTACACTGTGGAGAGAACCAATGAAATCATGTGAACCATATTCGCAGAAATAAATAATTATGAATGGAGTGGTACCTCTCTTCCACCGTGACGCCATCCATCAGAACGCTATTATTGATACGAGTTTTCGGTTGGATCGAACAACCGTTCGCAATTACATTCGTGTTGAGTGAGGTTTTTTCACTGATTGTAGTCATGTCTCCAACGGCACATTTCGAAATCTGTGTCGATTTAATCGAACTCGTTTGCGAAACCAGTTCTCGTTCGGTTAAACCAGTCAAAGCAGGAAAACGTTCGAAGATCTGTGAACAATATTAAAGAAGGCTAATTAAAAAGACACACACAAGAATCATATTTCAATGAAGAATACCTTTAAGTTGCAGGAAAGAAATGAACGAACGTTATTAACTCTCAGTCCGAAAGTATTTGCGTCAGCAAAATGTGCATAGCATCGAATGGGGTGGGATAGTTTTTGCTTGTTGTAATTAGAAGCCTTATGTATTTTTGTATCCAGCTCAGTGTGAACCGCAAACTGTAAAGAAGTAATAGTATGTACTATAAACATTGCTATTTTTGGTAGAAATCACCATATCATACCTTAAAAATTTCATCAATTTTCCCATTCACATTGAACTCGGATACCCCTTCTCCTTCCGGAATGGCGGGTGGCTGCAGCATCTGCTTCTTGATAATATTCGGTAACAGTTCTCCTTTTACCGCGGATAGTAAATCGCTCACGGTGAGGTATTCTACAACCCATTTTTTCATAATGTAAATGTGAGCATCCAGAAGACTGGAGGAAATGGTCATTTCCGGATTTTCCCGAAGCAAATGACCGGGCAGTTTAACCGTTTCCTCAAAATCACTGGCGGAAGCCATGAACAGCACCTTGCTGCTTGCTTGATCATACCCGATAAGATCTTTTTCGGCTTTGTACTTCGATTTTGGTCCAGGAATGGTTACATCTTGATCCTGACCGCCTTCTACAAAGAGGAGTTGTATTGAAGCATCCCGTTCGCGGAACTTGGATAACAAATGATACAGATTAGCTTCCACTATGGTGTCACAGGACAATACCACCACGTCTGCCTTGAGTCTGAAAGGATATCATAGAGAAGGGTTGTAATAAGCTGGTTCATGTGGAATGATATACAACTTACTTATCAGACACAAGTCTCAAAGAATCAGCTGTTCCGCACTCCGAATCCGTTGGGATGCAGTAATAATCAAGCTTAAGTTTCAACTGCAACCGATCCATTCGTTGCTGTATTTCGGACTTTTCCGACTCCTGCACTATCACTAGCACCTCTATTTCAAAGAAAACGAATAAATTTAGTAACAATCGTTCGATTATTCTGACCGAAACGTATTGTCCAACTTATGCCTACCGTTGAAGCCATGTCGTTGAAGAAGCTGCAATGGGTACCAAATCATTGGATACGGCCCGACCGGTAGTAGACATTTTGGTCTCCCCTCCAAGATTTCCGGCAGCCTGGTTCCCTTTCCAGCCGCCAGTACAACCGCTTGAAATTCCTGTTGTCCCATTGTTGAGGAGCGCACGAAAGAAATTCTTGTGGATAGAGATGAATCCGCGTGTATTTTTATCCCCAGGATTGGTTGCGTTTTGCAGTCGTGTTATGACAAGCCGATCGCTGGCAATGCCACAAGGTTGATAGACACTGGTAGCACACGTTTGTTGTGTTCTTTAAAATACGTTGAAATACGGCTATTTGTGGAAGTATTTATGTACAAAAAGATGTAAAAATTAGATTGGAATAATTTCCTAAAATCTGCTTTCATGAAGAAAGCAAAAGATGAGGTAAAAACGGATTTGAAACGAAGTTCCCCTTTTATCTACGGTGTGGTAATCTTGGTTGAATGAGCCGGTTGCACAGCTGACGAGAGCAGTCTTGGAATGGCCATTATAAACATACGCCAGTGCACGGCCAGGTATTTTTCCTGGTGTCAAATCTCCGGACTGCGTGCCGTACACAGAATCGAATCTGCACGCTAGTTTGTGAAAACGTGAAATATGTCGGTCAATCAGCTTAATGCACCACCAAGCTCTGCATCATCCGACAGGTAATTTATCGATAACGAAGTGGGTCAACGATTCATACCAGCGGCGTTATCTTGCCGATGCTTTGTTTGTGCCGAAACGGAGCAACCCGAACCAAGCGAAATACGCATTACCGTGCGTGCCGTAGTACGTGTGTGCCTGTGCTTGATGCTGCCGTGTGCTAATTGAGGATACGTGCTAAAAAACCTTCCGCGTTGCAACATTATTTTCTCTTTTCATAGTGACGCAAGTGAACCGAAGGAGTGCGAAGTCCTCGATTTCAACACTGGTGTACATTCGAGCGACAGTGGATATGACGCAGAGATCCCCCCGGACTGCTGCCCGGCCTCGCCGGCCACCGTGCCATCGAAAACGACACGTTCGAATTCGTTCGGATCGCAGCTTCGCTCGCCGAAACCACGTCGCCAACGGACCACTTCCGTTAATCAGAACACCATCAATTCGAACGAAGCAATCATTCGCTCGAACAATCGTACGATCTATACGGCGGGTCGGCCACCCTGGTACAACTGCGCTGGCCAGCAGGTGGAACCGTTCGTGATAGGTAGCCCACGCGCAAAACCGGTTCAAAACAATTAACTAACGATCTTTTTTCGCTTCCCCTTACTACCACCTTGAAAGGTATTTGTGGCGGAAGTGCATCGGGTAAAACTACCGTTGCACAGAAGATCATAGAAAGCTTGGACGTACCATGGGTAACCCTGCTGTCGATGGATTGCTTCTACAAGATACTTAACGATAAACAGCATGAGCAGGCGAATCGCAATGAGTATAACTTCGATCATCCAGATGCCTTTGATTTGGAGTTGATGAAAGATGTCTTGCAAAGGCTCAAGGAAGGCCGAAAGGTTGAGGTGCCTGTGTACAATTTTGTCACCCACTCCAGAGAACAACATACGGTAAGCAACAAAAATAACGAATTATTGGAGCTACAAACAACAAACTTTTATAACATCGAAGTACGCGAGATGCATGGGATTGTTGAAATGAAATAACTAAATTTTTAAATTATGCAGAAAACCATGTACGGCGCAAATGTCATTATTTTCGAGGGCATTCTAACGTTCCACAGCAAGGAAATTCTCAAGATGCTCGATATGAAAGTTTTTGTCGACACCGACGCAGACATCCGGCTGGCGCGGCGCCTTAAGCGAGACATCCAGCAGCGTGGCCGCGATTTGGAGGGTGTACTTAAACAATATTCGACCATGGTGAAGCCGGCCTACAGTTGCTATATTGCTCCCACGATGGCACACGCTGACATTATAGTGCCACGCGGTTCTAGCAACATTGTTGCCATTCAGCTTATCGTACAGCACGTACACACACAGCTGCAGTTGGTAAGTGTGTTTTATGCTGGCAATGCCGCGAAATGCTTGTTGCAATTAAACACCGTCTATTTCATCATGATTTTTTTCAGAGGGGATTTAAACTAAGAGAGGCACTGGCTCATTCGTACATTGGACAACCGATGCCGGATTCGTTGAAACTGCTCCCAACCACCCCGCAGGTCAAAGGACTTCACACGTTTATTCGCAACGCAAACACAGCCCGTGATGAGTTCATATTCTATTCGAAGCGCTTAATTCGGCTGGTGCTAGAGTATGCACTCAGCTTACTTCCGTTCCGGGCGGTCGAAGTCGAGACACCGCAGAACGTACCGTACAAGGGTAAACGGTTGGCTTGTCAGAAGATTTGCGGCGTATCGATCCTGCGTGCCGGAGAGACCATGGAGCAGGCTGTAAGTGATGTGTGCAAGCACATCCGCATCGGAAAGATTTTAATTCAAACGAATCAACTCACAGGCGAGCCAGAGGTAAGACCACAATACTGTAAGAGTGAAAGCCAACGACTAATATGACTTGCTTTTATTCTTATTTGCTCTTTACAGCTGTACTACTTAAGGCTTCCAAAGGACATAAAAGATTATCGCGTTGTACTTATGGATGCCACCGTTGCTACCGGAGCAGCAGGTAGTTTTTGTTACACCTTATCATTTTTAGATCAAGTTAATTTAACTTCAAATTAACGTTTGCAGCAATCATGGCCATTCGGGTGCTATTGGATCACGATGTTCCCGAGGAGAACATACTTCTGGTGTCGTTACTGATGGCAGAAATTGGTGTCCACTCGATAGCGTACGCTTTTCCAAAAGTACAGATCGTTACATCTGCCCTCGATCCGGAGATCAATGAAAAGTTTTACGTCATCCCCGGCATCGGCAACTTTGGCGACCGTTACTTTGGTACCGAACCGACCGACCCGAACTTGCTGTTTGAATAGCCCGGTACAGGGGTGCGGTGCTGTTAGAAAGTGAGTTTTGCGATACAGGCAATAAACTTTTCTCTGCTGACATTAACTTTGACATGTTCCGATGCAATGGACAACTAATATCTCTTCAAATACTTAATTTTACTTGCCTTCATTATATTTTAGTGGTTTATTAGGAAAAAAATGTAGCATTAGGTTAGGTTATTTTAATTAAAATAATTAGTTTCCATTCATTATTGCTGTTTCGCAATCTTAGTTTCCAACACTATCACTGTTAAAGTTTTCTACAAAGATGTTGGAGCCGATGTTGTCTTGTATAATAAAGACTTCCAGTTTCGATGGTTTGCCGAATATTGTATTGTAGCGTCTCATAAAGAACATCATGTCGATAGTATGATGTTTTGTTGTACGAGAATTTTTTTTTAATTATTGAATCGAACAGAAAGTTATTTTAGATTGTGATAATTCTTCAAATGAGAAGAAGCTGATAAAAGAGAAAGTAAAATCTACTTTTTTTAATTTATCGTTTCCTTTGCTTCCGTTCGTCTGGAAACTAAAATATATTTTACCAGTGCTTTTGACAGGATAGCGACACGAACAAACCGACAATCTTTACAACGATAGTGGTGGTCATATTTTTAAATAATTTGGATCCATCGAGTTAACCTCCTGGGTTCGGATGCAAGTGACAGAATCTCTACAAAAATGATAGTATTTTCGATTGTTAACGAGACATACCAAATTATAAAAGCGTCTAACCCAAATTCGTCTTTCTCCTGTATGTTTCCAGAGGGTCATTTCGCCGTGCCGTCTTCGTTTGTAACCGGGAGCAACGATCCTCACCTCGGAACGCCTCGGTTCAGCTGGGTGCAGATCGATACCCTCTACACTACACGTTGACATTGTGCGCTGTGGTGGAAATGCTTCAACACTCAAAACATTTCCGTGGCTAGTTGATAACAGGCTGCTTCACGTTTGTCACGCTGTGATCTTCTGTCCGCGACGATTCTCGTTCTCGCCCGTTTTTCCCGTGCCCTGTTGTGGCGACGATGCGCTGACTGTGTAGTGTTTGTGCAGCGGTGGAAAAAAGGAAATTCCTACCCAGTCTCTTCTGCCTCCCACCAGAGTGGCTGCTTGCAAGGTGTGATGTGCTGCGTTCTAGCCGAATGAAAGTTGTCTAGCTGTTTAGTCCTACTCGCGTACCCGTTCCTTCAGCAGACGGCCGTTTATTTCTTTCCAGTTTTTTTTTAGTCACTTACTTTGTGGAAAGGATTGTTTCGTTTCGTGCGTCCCAGATTTGCTGCTTGAAGTGTCGCAGCATTATCAACATTCTCCCGCACGGTGGTGCCCTTGTCAGTGACGAAATCGCACCATCGCCCAAGAGCGAGCAGCTTTTCACTCCTCCGCAAACCAGAAAAAGATCATTGCTGGACGAAGCAAGCCATCAAAAAAAACAAGAAATCGCAAAATAGTGGACCCGTGTGTGTGCGTGTGTGTGTGTATATTGTTTTTTTTTAAGTGTCGTAGCTGTACTATCCTCCGTTCACTCGGCCCTCGAATCGTGGTGTGGTGGAAAGTGGGCAGCAGCATAGAATATGCGAAACAAGATTACCGTGTGAGTTCGGTGTGGTTTGTTTTCCCGTCCCGTCGAAGGAACCGACTGGTCCCAATCTCTTGTACGTGGAAACATTCGACGGACGAACCCGCAGCACTACACTTAGGTACGTCTGCAGTCGTATTTCCCTTTGGTGGGCGAGAAGAGGAAAAGAAAAAAGGCCCAGGAGTGGGATATGCAACAGTGTCGTTTGTGCGATGGAGGGTGATAAAATTAATGAATTTTTATTGGACAATGTTGCCACACGGGGCGGAAGATTTCAAGATATCCATTGGCAATGGGTTGATACAACATATTTATGCTCCCATACACATCGGTACGCTCAACGTACTACCAGGAGAGGAGTGTTTATTTGGTGTGGGCACACGTGCATATGTCCGTCCGTCCATCGGTCTCGGTCTGCCCGTCTGCGCGCACATATTAAAAAAACCCCTTCGTAGCTGTTGAAGCTGCGAAAGTAGAGAATGCGGAATTTTTTAAAAACAAATTATCGATTATCTTCTGAAAGACCTGAACCGGAGCGGGCAATACCGTTGCCCGTCCTACCTTCCCTTCTTGGGGTGGCGGATTGTAGAACGCACACAGCAAAAAGAAAAAGTTCAAAACAGCCCCACTGCCAGGTATTCTTCGATGCTGGAAAGGTCTTGGATTGTTTCGCGTGAAAGTGCGGTTTGCTGTAGGTTGGGGGTTGGCGAGTGGAAAGACGGGAAAATTTGACCTTATGGTGAATTGAAAGTTATAGTACGGATTGTTCTTTGCTGGAGGTTGCTTGTTTTTGCTTTGCCTCTGCGAAACTTTTGCTTGCCATCCTCGACGATTCGACGGAAGCAGTACATACACGGTGACATTGCGTACTCAAATGCGACCAGCTGCTGGTCCTAGGGGAGGGAAGGGGTGGCCCCCAAGAGGAGTGGGGAGATCTAGACGTCAGGGGAATCCGCTGAACATTCATACACGCGCTTGACCCTTTTGAAGTCCATTTCAGCGTTTCCAGCATGACGTCCTCTCTTGACCCCCCACCCACCCCTCTGTTGTGCCCCGCGAATGACGTCAGAGCACATTCGGCTCATGAAGGGAGCAGCAAACTAATTCCCCAGCAGCGAAGTGTAGCCCCCAAAATTAATTGTTTTTATTTTTTATTTCCCTACTCCCAATGCCTTGACACAGGGATGCTGCTTGTGAAACCTTGCAATCGCACTGATCACGTACCGATGTGAGCCTGTGTGTGTGCGTTGCTAGTGTACATCGCCGGCCTCGACCACCAACCGTGACAATATGGTTGCGAAATGGATCGGGTAGTTACGGGTAGTGAGGAGAAGGGAGAGCGTAGTAGCAACCGTTGTCATCCGTCTAGTAGTCAGTCTGTTGGTCATGGCACACTTTGAACTGCGGCGACAAGACGAGAAACCTCCCTCCCTACTACCATCTTGCCAGACACGGAACAGTAGGCACGTGCTTTTACTTCATCATCCATCCGGTGGCGCCATATGAATGTCTGAAACATGGACAAGAAAAAATAGAAAAACACACACACACACCCTGCGTCCTATAGGGAACAACTTTTCCGGGAAAGTAAAAGTCACGCTTATCGCGGCGGAACCATGTGTTTCCGAGCCGGGAAAAACGTTACCCACAGGGTTCCATCACTTAAACGGGATGGGCGCAGCCCGCCGGGTGATTAAGTGGTTCCCTTTTGGCTATTTACAAAGAACAAAACGAAGAACAAACCCACAGTAATGCCCTTCATCACCTGTTGAATTTATTGTTTCATTCGATTCGTATTTGCGGCGTTCACCCTGCGTGACGTGAAATCGATCCCGGATTCGATGTGTGGATGGTTGGAGGTTTCGTTTCGATTTCGTGTTTCGCTTAAGAAATGTTCCAGCGTAATCAGGTCATTTTTCTGATACGGATTTTTCTTTCTTTTTTCTTCTCCCATTGCAGAATCCTGCTGAACGGACGGCGGCATAATCAGCAGTAGTGACATGTCGTTGTTATTGTTGTGCCTGTTGCGTTAGAGTGTCCCTTTCTCTCTCACTCGTTCTGTCTGTGCAGCGTCTCTTACCCCTGTGTCCCACTCTTCCCACTGTTGTGTGTGCTTTGGTGGTGCGCGCGTGTTTATTGCTGTCCTGTAGCTCCGGTGTGCACACGTAAAACGGTAGTACACATTCTAGCTACCCCGAGATAAGACCACTAAGCAAGGCTCGCATATTTTCATAAACAATATATACATGTAAGACATCACAGCAGGCTAAGGAAGGCGAAGGCAACACGATTTGCCAGTGAAGAGAGTAAAAGAGTTCCCGGTTCCTTTTGATTCGTTTCTTTGGTTTGTCCTTTATCGTTGCACGAAACCGCGGTTGTGTGGCACGCGGTTCTATGTTGCGGTGCTACCTCGATGCGGCCATCATAAACCGTGTGTACTGCCTGTAAAAAGAAAAAACCGGTCAGAGGCAGTAGAGTAGCGTTAGTAGTGGCGTAGTAGTACTGGTAGGAACAATCGGCCCTGCACGGCACAACGCCCAACCGAGCCGAGGTCCCAGTGGCGTTTTTTGAAGGACAGTTTGTGGCATAAAATATCCCTAGAGCGGTGACAAGCGTACGGTGGAGCACACAAGGGCGGACGAGAGGATTGTAAAGAAACAGTGCCCGGCATCAAAGGATAGGCATAATATATATTTGTTGCCTTTGAGAGAGGAAGGCTGTAGCACTCGTCGCGGACGCGGAAGGACACGAATTGGGCGCCAGCATGCCACTGTTCGGCAAGAAGGATTCCGGCAAAAAGGTGCGCAAGGACGTGAAGGATGGGTGCGAAAAGCTGCCGAGCATCGACGACAAGTACGTCATCAAGGAGCTGCTCGGGACGGGCGCCTTCTCGGAGGTGCGGCTGTGCGAGCACAAGGAGTCCGGTCAGCAGTACGCGGTGAAGATCATCGACAAGAAGGCGCTCAAGGGCAAAGAGGATTCGCTCGAGAACGAGATACGGGTGCTGAAGCGCTTCAGTGCGGTGCGGAGCGACGGGAGCGGTGTGCACAGCACCGGACCGCCTCTCGTCGGTGGCCCCCGCTTCGCCCATCCGAACATCGTGCAGCTGCTCGAGACGTTCGAGGACAAATCGAAGGTCTACCTTATCATGGAGCTGGTGACCGGCGGTGAGCTGTTCGATCGGATCGTCGAGAAGGGCTCGTACACGGAGCGGGACGCGTCGAACCTGATCCGGCAGGTGCTGGAGGCGGTCGACTATATGCACGAGCAGGGCGTCGTGCACCGGGACCTCAAGCCGGAGAATCTGCTCTACTACAGCCCGGCGGAGGACAGCAAGATCATGATCAGCGACTTCGGCCTATCGAAGATGGAGGACTCGGGCTTCATGGCGACGGCGTGCGGTACGCCCGGGTACGTCGCCCCGGAGGTGCTCGCCCAGAAGCCGTACGGCAAGGCGGTGGACGTGTGGAGCATAGGCGTCATCTCGTACATCCTGCTGTGCGGCTACCCGCCGTTCTACGACGAGAACGACGCCAACCTGTTCGCCCAGATCCTGAAGGGCGAGTTCGAGTTCGACTCGCCGTACTGGGACGAGATCAGCGACTCGGCCAAGGACTTCATCCGCCAGCTGATGTGCGTGAACGTCGAGCGGCGGTTTAGCTGCAAGCAGGCACTGGCGCATCCGTGGATTTCGGGCAACGCGGCCAGCAGCAAGAACATCCACGGTACCGTTTCCGAGCAGCTGAAGAAGAACTTTGCCAAATCGCGCTGGAAACAGGCCTACCACGCGGCCACCGTCATACGTCAGATGCAACGAATGGCCCTCAGCAGCGGGGGTAGCGGCACCGGCGGTAGTGCATATGGGCGCAGTGCGTCGCGGATAAGCAACGCACCCTCCGCCGATGGTGGAACAGGCACCAACGCCGACCACGAGCATCAGCAGCCAGTGCAAACAGATACTACTGCCTCTAGCAGTAAATAAAAACAGAAAAAAGACGCATGAAACTAGCCCCCCATTACCGGTGGCCAGCAAAAAAGCGGAATGGGAGCGTATGGGCGTACCGAGCCGAGCGCCGGTCGGTTCCGTTTATGCTAATTTTATGGCACATTCTGACGGAGCAGCGCAGTTCCTCCTACTGTATTGGTTTGTAACTAACTTTATATTTTGTTAGATGTTTTCAGTGCTCCTAACATTATTTTTAACCTCTCGGAAGGTTTTTACTGACACATCGTACCCCACACGGTGGTACTTTAAGCGTCAACTTAAGCTTTGCTTGGAAAACGGAAATAATGTCGGATAATACGCCCCTCCAAATTCACTATTGTGTTCGACACAACTTAGGCAGTCAGTGTTCTTCTGTTTGTGAGGGTGAAAAACAAAAACGCTTCCGCTCGAACGGCTCTTGGAGTCCATCCAGACCACCGACCGACCCCCATTCTGGGACTGCAGCAGTTCCCTTTTGCAACGGCAAGGGTGAAGTTTTGTACCACCGGTTGAAAACACACCGAACGAGCGATATATCCACCTGTTTTAACTTTTAACCGAGGCGTGTTGAACTTAAAATAACCTTACTAACGCGCGTGAAGCGTCTTATTTTGTGCCGAAAACAAACTGCAAACACAACAAACACATTAATCAATCGTGCATTTAAGTGTTAATTTTTAAGGGCGCCTTAAACTCTCAGCTCTCGGCAGCTCAGCAGGCTAGTTTTGCTTGCCAATTTGAGCGGTTTTGATGTTAATCGGTTACGTTTCGCTACCATGACAACAACAACAGCAACACAAACACATGCTCTTGATCAACTTCAGATTTACATGCTTCATTATCGTTAGGTCTAATTGTTACGATGCGCCGTGTGGCCAGACCGTGAAGCACATGACTTGGATGGAACACTTTAGCAACGAAAAGGGGAAGTCACTTTTCGTCCCTTTGGCATTCGAGCAGAGAGTTTGAGTGACGTCTTGTAGAGGTTCCTTCGGGATAGTTTTACGTTCGTGAGTCCGTGACTGGACATTTATGAAACAGTTAATCATAAAGCGGTAACGCTGCCACTTAACCACAGTTGATATTTGGGGAACAGACGGGAATTTCACATTCACCACTCTGTCGCTAGAGTTAATTTAGAACATACCGCTAACAATAATTTGTTCCCATGTTTCTCACCTTTTTTCTCTCTTTGTCGTATATAGATTGTTAATCTCATAAGAATTATTACGATTACTTAACGATTGTTGAAAGGTCGGGAAAAAAGTTATGTTTAATGCTAGAGGTAATTCCATCGGGTTGGTCCGGTGGTTGAAGATAAATCTTAGATATTTGAAGGCTGCGTTGTACATCTTGAAAAGCTTTTAAAACGATGTTTTATTGGGTGTGTAAAAGCTCGTCGATTTTACTAGTGCGTTGTGCGCAAAAACGCACAATTTAACTTTGTAACTGTACGTGAAACAAGAAGATCATCTGAATCCCCTCCGACACGTGGCGCAACTTACCATTTTGAAGGTGTTGGACAAACTGAACACTTAATGATAACGACGAATCCATATCACTTACATGACGTAACGTTTAAATCTCTCTGTACTCTGTTAATTTTGCGTAACTTACTTAACTACCTGTGTTATTTAACCTGGTTAATGTTTATAAAAAACTTTATTTCTCTTTTTACAAGAACACAAATGACTCTTCTCCCTTATCCACGTTATGCTTATGCAGGCGAAATTACATCAAACGTGTTAGCAAAGGCTCGTTCGTTAAGCGAGAGTCCACGTTGTGAATCAACGGCTAGAATAAAATATTGTTAATGTAGCTTTCGGTGATTCCTACGTGATAAACAAAAGAAACCCAATATGAAGGCGCACCGCAACAAAACAAACTAATATTAGACAAATCCCCAAGCAAAAAGGCGTATCCGTTCGGTCGCAAATAAAAAAAGAAAAAACCTCCCGAAGGAGCAATATTTTAAACAAAACAGAAAACCCAAACTGCTGCACCCGACGCCGGTCATCTTAATGTATGTTAACTAATATTTTTAAAGACAGGCAGAGTCAGAGCAAGCTATATACCGCTTATCCGCGCCCAGCTAATAGTTATGCCGGTGGTGTGTAAGTGAAACAATCGTACATTTTCTGAGAAAAAACTGTACAACAACAACAACATCATTAGAATATGGAAGTAAATTTCTTATGGTAGAAAAATAAACCCGTTCAATAGACACAGCTACGCATATAGGAACGTAAAATAAAGTAAAACTACTGTCATTTGATATTAAAAGGATCGAACAGCCGGACGGCTTAGAGAAAGCATGAAACGCTGGATAAATGTAAGTTGGAAAAAACGGAGAGCTGCGTAAAACTAAAGCAAATAATACAACCTTATCATAACCGAGCGATAGAAAGCGGCACCCGGATAGGAATGTACAGTGAAATGGTCAATGCCAAGGTAGGAAAAGCTACGTGAAACACAAACAGAAGCAAAGAGTGTGGTGTCGATTGTGCAAAAAACATAAAAGAATGCAAAGAAGGAAGCTTTTTATGTATAGTTTTACTTTCCCCAAGGCGTAGAGTAGTACAGCACAGAAGACAACAGCACTAGAAAAGAAAAGTGGTACAGTGGCAGTTACTAACATTCCAGTTGCGATACGTTTTGCCAATACTAATACGTAACGCCATCCAGCATAATTCCGTTGGTTTTGTTGCATTCCCTGTTTTATGCAATGTATTCTTCGTTTTCGATATCCTTTCACATCACTTAACCTTACTATAGCTAGGAAAGAGAAGGAAAAAGGGTTCCGCTGAACAAGCGTTTATCCTTTAGCAGCAATTAAGCAATGCGACCGACAGAACCAAAACGGTATAATACACAAAAGCATAAAAGAAACAAGTAACAAAACGCGTTTTGTGTTTGCTGCACGCATTCAGTTCCTACTGCTTACTAAGCACTATGCTTTCCGGTTTTCCATGGGCCATAAACATAAACACACACACACAGTGTCATGATATTGTTGTTGGTATTGTTATCTATGCTGTTGCAGTCGATGTTGTTTCATCTGTGGGTTCGTCTACCACCACCACCACTACCAAACAACCTTAAAATAAACAAAACAAAAACTTAACAACACGATCACACATGCACACACAGACAAAATATCAGAGATTGGTCAAAACAGCCGTTAAATGGAAGAGATAGGCATGAGGGATGCTGTACTAGAAAAAGTAAACACAAAGAACAAGAGAGCTAGGAAAACAAGAACAAGCAAAAGAAAACGAGAAAATGACAGAAAATTAAGCGGTACAAAAAAAAAAAAGAACGAAGTAGCAAAACAGTAGTAGACATGTAAAGAGAAGTGAAACAAACGTAAGCAAATTTGAATCTCTCCTACAACAAAAATCTCGATGGTGTTCTCTCGGTCGATATCAACGGTGGGTTTTTTGCAGCAATTGTGTCATATTTTAGAGCCGCGTCTCTTGCCAGATGCGGTCTTTGTTATGTGTTGTACATTGCACAGAAGGTATGTCCATGTTTGTGTGCGTGTGTGTGTGTGTGTATGTGTGCATGCAAGTGTATGCGTGTGTGTGTGTGTGCGTGTGTGTGAACGTGACAAAGTTGTACTATTAAACGATCCGTCACTTTACGTCATCCATCGTCCAAACGCGAGTAATTGTTGATTTGTTTGAAGAGGAAAAAAATAAAGAAACATAGCAAAACAAAAGAATAACAAACAAAAAAATAATCATTTGAACTAACAAAACACATTGTAAAGAATGACAGTTGGAAAGAAAATCCACAACAGCGTAAAAGCTGTACATTAAAATTGGAAGATGGCGAAAGACGAAACAACGTAACAAATTTGGATGACAAAAAGGTTGACAGAAGTAGTGGATCTAAGCATTTTTAATACCATAATCCAACCACCGTCGAAGTAAAACAGGAACGTCGACCAGCAAATGGTCGCCAGTAAGGCGGAAGAATTTGTTTTTCACTGGTACATTTTAACAAAAAGCCACAAATATTGGTAAAGTCTAGCCAATTTGCCGATCGTTGGGAATGGTGGTAAATTTTGTGAATCGGCAAAATAGTTAAAAATAAAAAAAACAAGGAAATATCTCTTCTGTACAACCAACATGAACATGAAAGGCAATTTGAAGCGAAAACGCATAGCAGACGTACAACAAGAAGCAAACACACAAACAAAGCGGCGGTGTAAATGGGAAGTAAGAGTAAATAAATTCATTGGAAAAAAATGCAACAGCAAGAAATTACACAGATGACATGTAAGCGAAGCGAGCAAGCGATAGAACGTTCAACTAATACAATAATTTTATTATGTGGTCTATGAATGTGATCTATATTATAAAAAAGTAAGAAAAAGAAAAAGTAACAGCAACTTAGTGCTAGATAAGTAGGTGTTAATATTAAGAGCGATAATTAAAAGAAGGGCAAAACAAATATGCGGTATGCAACACAAGTACTTGTAAACAAACAAAGCGGATACTTAAATGTTGTTCCTCTGCTTCTAATGGAGAACTGCTATTACTTGGAGGAAGAAAGAAAAAAAAACGCTAGGAAAAAAATAGAATACGAGAATGGAAAGGGCCAGACAGACGGTTGGCAAACTATCTAACGCGTGCAGCAGGCAAGAGAAGGTTTACAGTTTGGGGGGTTATAAGCATTATACAAAAGGGCGAACTTGTATCGTTTAGGCCACACTCTATCATCCATCATTTGACTGGGTTTACAATTTTCAGACGCTCAGCAACATGTCATGGTTTAAAAAAAACGGCGAAAACGGGGTAACCTATAGTAAAAGCTACAAAACATATACATATATATATACATATTAACGAAAAATTTAAGCTGACTACAAGCGAAAACAAAAAAAAATCAACAACAAAACATATTAAAATAATCTGGTTATACGAGATGCTGCTTGCTGAATGGCATTTAATAATCTCAATAAATTCGTTCATTGTGTAACTGAAACCAAGAAATCTGAGTTTTCATTCCTCCGATCTTTTATCCTTGATAATATGTCCTAATGTTTTCATAAAACATGTTTGTAACACTTTTCAGATATTATCAACTTCCCATTTTTGTTATTATAAATTTCCTGTTTCATTTTGTTCCCAAAATAAAAAATTTCTGGTCCTTAACCGGTATGTTTTGAGTGATCGCGGAGTTTTTCTTGTCTATGAATCAATTCCCTCCAACATCTACTATCCAATCCGTTCGATGGAAAATGTACGAATGTGAGAAAGTTTAATAGAACGTCAAGAATCATATAAAATCCTTCAAATGACGCGTAAGTATGGTAAAACTTTGTAGCTCGTGCCGAAATTATATCAAGAGGTGCTAAAAATGTTTTTTTCAAAATTCCGTTGACTGTCAGTGTTTAAACATTGACCATCATTGTCCGGAAAGCAAAGAAGACCAGTTTATTTTGGACGCCGGCCAAAATAGTCCTCGAAATGTTAAGATCTGGTGGCACCGTTTGTATCTGTGGACGAAAGGTGTTAACCAAAATTACATGTGAAAATTGACATCTCCCAGTTAGCGAATTAAGCACATTCATCCGAAAGGGCGACACACGAACTGGTGAGGAGACGGTTAACACCGAAAACGTTAAATAAAAGCCATAATAATTCGTTTTGCATGGCGAACGACCAGTGCGTGAAAGACTCGTTATTCTATTTTCGTCCAACCTGCCCCACACATCATATGCGGCTTATCATAACAGTTACTTGGAGGTCACTGGGAGTTGGTACTTTGGGGCTCTTTTACAAGAGAAGAAGATTTTATTGGGTTAGGATTAGAATAAAATGGTACGACATAAGAAGGTCAGGGAAGCGATAACCGACGCATATATGCTCGCATCACGCAAAATCCACCGGGCCGATCCACGCCAAACTTGACTGGATGGTAGCTAATATTTCAAGTTTTTTTGAACTTCGTTTGTTGATATCCCCCCACCTTCTCACCCCTCCCGAGCACCTTTCCGCTAAAATTAATAAAAACAATTAGTACTCAGCAGTTATGCAGTGGTTTTCAACCAAACTTGGAACACATACTACTTACATATTAACATAGCTTGGGTTAAAATTTCATCCATGTAGGGGAAGGGGAAAGGGGGCTGTTAAAATACTCCCTGTCTCCAAAATGGTAAAAATACAATATGGGTACCATTTTCGCAGTATTTGTGATCTTTAAATCAAGTAATCACAGTCCCAATGTTATATCTTAACTTTAACTCCCTCTACACTCTCCTTTGCAAGAAAACAATGGTGGTGCTTGGTGGTAAAATATTAAATCTTATTAAATGTGTGTCATTGTTGCAAATGCAACTGCTTCTCCCTGTGGTAGTTGGTGTAGCGGAATTAAAACTTGGTGATTTTCGTAAACGTCCTTTCGGCGCGTTTTAAAACTTTCACTATTTTATTTCCGGGTGATGTTACAGGAAAAAGGGCTTTAATCGCAAGCCTTGGTCTTATATACTAGCCCGTTTCCCCAATTCATCCCGAAGTTAACTGCTGGCCCGAAGTTACTTAGGAAATATTTCCCCTTCGTGGGACGGAGCGTTACAACGCGTAACATTTGTAACAGTCATCTTCACGCCAAATTTCCCGAGCCTATTTGTATTCAACTTTCCTGAAAAGTAGCTAACTTTTGTACTAAAATATATTCGAATTTCTTATGTAGACATCCTTCTTCTTTCTTAAAACCTTGAAGATTCAAGAGCGGATTTTTACGAAAATTAGTGCACATACTGGTTAAGCAGTGTCCGCAACACTTCTTTCACGCTTCTTTCGGTTCTGTTTGTTTTGCATGTCGACCCCAGCGCATCTGAAGGACACTGCCGACCACACGTTCTTTCAATTGGCTCAGCATCCCCAAGTGGGACTAGGTCTCTCTCCGTAGAGAGTTTCTGTGACCGAAAAGACGGTAAATTATAGATCGGTGGTCAGCCGTTCGTAATGCCGGGGGGTGCCAGACTCGGGATTTGATCCCACACCTATGACGGGGTGTTTTCTAGCGCTACCGCTGCGCCATGGCCACTCAAAAAAAAAAAAAATGGAAGAAAAAATGGGGCAAATCCCATGCCGGCAACAGTATAATGTACCTTGTAATATGTCGGACTGTACGAGTCCGATCGGGGCAAATAGCAGACCAAACAAAAGATCTCGAGTAGATCTAGCTACGTAAAAAGTTTCACGGCTCTAATGTAAGCCGTCTGGAAACTATTAAAAAAACATGCGAAAAAATGGGGCAAAACTCATGCTGGAAACAGGATAATGTACCATGTACAAATTATATCTCGAGCTGTACGCGTCCGATCGGGGCAAATAGCATACCAATTGAAAGATCTCGAGTAGATCTAGCTACGTAAAAAGTTTCACGGCTCTAATGTAAGCCGTTTGGACGCTATTAAATAAAGATGGGAATAAATCGGTACAAAACCGTTGCCTCCGTTCAAAAATAAATAAAAGCCGTTTAAATGTAATAATTAACCATCTTTTTCGATTAATTATCGTTCACAAGCCCCACATGCAAGTCTCGCTTACAAGTCTCACGTACAAGTCTCGCCTACAAATCCCACGTACAAGTCTTGCATACAAGTCGAATGCATTCGCATACAAGTTTTCGACTTGCATGCAAGTTTTTCGAATTTTTGGCGAGAAAAAACCAGTCCGACAACTTGCATGCAAGTTGCATGCAAGTTTTCCGAGTAAAAATCGACTTGCATGCAAGTTGTCGGAGTGGTTTTCTCGCCAAAAATTCGAAAAACTTGCATGCA
>KE525348.1:1058439-1079243 GCA_000441895.2 Anopheles sinensis
TGCATGCAAGTTTTTCGAATTTTTGGCGAGAAAACCACTCCGACAACTTGCATGCAAGTCGATTTTTACTCGGAAAACTTGCATGCAACTTGCATGCAAGTTGTCGGAGTGGTTTTTTCTCGCCAAAAATTCGAAAAACTTGCATGCAAGTCGAAAACTTGTATGCGAATGCATTCGACTTGTATGCAAGACTTGTACGTGGGATTTGTAGGCGAGACTTGTACGTGAGACTTGTAAGCGAGACTTGCATGTGGGGCTTGTGAACGATAATTAATCGAAAAAGATGGTTAATTATTACATTTAAACGGCTTTTATTTATTTTGTAACGGAGGCAACGGTTTGTACCGATTTATTCCCATCTTTATTTAATAGCGTCCTAAACGGCTTACATTAGAGCCGTGAACTTTTACGTAGCTAGATCTACTCGAGATCTTTCAATTGGTATGCTATTTGCCCCGATCGGACGCGTACAGCTCGAGATATAATTTGTACATGGTACATTATCCTGTTTCCAGCATGAGTTTTGCCCCATTTTTTCGCATGTTTTTTTGAATAGTTTCCAGACGGCTTACATTAGAGCCGTGAAACCTTTTACGTAGCTAGATCTACTCGAGATCTTTTGTTTGGTATGCTATTTGCCCCGATCGGACTCGTACAGCCCGAGATTTTATTTATCTTTTCTCTGTTTTCCCACTCCATTCGGGCATCGCCAGTGCACGGTTTGAGTTTTCTCCATGACTTGGCTGTCCTCAGTGTCAGTGTAAGTGTCGCCACCGTGAATGGACACACATTAGATTCTTGGTATATACCCCATGGTACTGCCCATGACAAGCCGAATGGTAGGACTCAAGATACTGAATGAAAACACTCTATCATCAGAAAAAAAATTTCTACCCGGATGCAATCGGGTAAATCAGCTAGTAACCTGATAAACGTGAATTGTGCACATGATCTGGTCATATTGTCCGCAAGGGGATGGGGGATGTTGTGGAGAGACCTCGCCAAAAACCAGAATGAAGAACTTAAAAATAAATTAGTGACAATTTTCTTAGGATATTGAGAATAAAATTCAAATTTCAATCATATTACAAAAAAAAGTTTTTGAAGATATGGCACTATTTAC
The DNA here is from genome assembly GCA_000441895.2 of Anopheles sinensis. Classification (NCBI taxonomy): domain Eukaryota; kingdom Metazoa; phylum Arthropoda; class Insecta; order Diptera; family Culicidae; genus Anopheles; species Anopheles sinensis. The sequence continues at coordinate 1,059,563 of KE525348.1, forward strand.
ACATAGCATTAAATCCGCAAACTTAAATTTTATTTATTTTATGCAACATCGAAAAGTAAAGATTATGCCCTACGAAAAGAAATAAACGATCGGCTAGTGACGGGATCGATCAAATAATAAATGCGGTGTGATAGAAATAACATGAAGTTATTGGGAGCTATTTTTAATGCCGGTACTTTAAAATAAACATTGGGAGGTCTTATTTACACTCGCACGGGATGTTAAAGTCCACGAAGTCCCAAATAAACTTCTCCGTTTCATACACAGATGATTTCATCGCGTTTGCGGTAGATAGTATGTTGATAGTATGATGCACGTCAGAAGTCACGATCACCGTCGATCGTTATGGTGGGAAAAGTTGGAATATTTTTTTTGGACGGGTATAGATCATAATTACAACCGATAACGTCACTGATCGATACTACCTGAACCACAAATCACGATCATTGTGGGCATCAATTTAGTCCTGAAATCACCGAAAATTTGTGCGTTAGTATTTCATTCGTAGGACACTACTGACACAACTAGGTGAAGGTAGGTATTGACAGGTTGGTTTATTTGTACCTTAAGTTTATTTACGAATTAGCGACATTTTTGTGTACCTATGTTAAACCTGCAAGATCAATCTACTATCTCTCTATTTACTCGCAACCGTTACACGCCATTCACCGTCCGGTCAAATCTATACGTTTATTACTTAGTACGCATTGTTACTTAATATTTGTTTGTCATTTTTCCTTTGAATTGTGGTTACGTTACGAAAGAAGTTTTTTTTCTCCTGGTAGTATTTTACACGCGGAGTGTGCTTTCGTTTTAGATTCCACCGAGAGTGTGCTCCTCTTGCTGCTTAATATAAAGTTCTAATCTGTTCTCTTTAGGGTCCAACGGATTTTTCAGGGGATTCAAAGCTAACATGCGACTACCATTTGCTAAAGGGCAACTATTGAAATGAATGAACATAAAAAAACACAAAACATTTTATTTAACCCAGAATACCTTTCACTATACAGCAGAAAACAAAAACAGGGGGGATAGTAAAGTAAAGCGGGGTTCTTTTTCAGTCGCATTCAAACATTAACACTACCGCACTTGATACAGCACATTCGGCTGGTTTTGATTTTCATAAATAGAGAAATGATCTTTAGTACTTTAATGCATTCCAAATTGATGTTTCAAAATCTGTCTCCTCGGCCAGTTTTGCTCATTTAAAGTCGTTGCAATAATATAAGTACGAATATAAAATCCTTCTCGCCTCTAAAAGGAGTTAAATGTACATCGCTTGTAAAGTGTGGTAAATGGAATTCATGAGTGTGAATCGGGAGTTTAAAATGAACGATGGTACACAAGCAGTCTTTATGTCTGCTCTAACAGTGCCCTCTGACCTAGTACCCTTTGATTGTACGGACGTGGGTGTTTTGTCCATGCGCAAACCCTGTTTGATCGAAGCATTCAGTCACGCAATAGTACGCCATATGCCTTTGTGTTTGCGAGCAACGTTGTCCGAACCGAATTTTAGTTTTAATTTAACTCATAACACTAATACCACGTCATTGTCATTTTGGTGTCTAATACTTGTTCCAGATGGCGTCACGGCGCAACCGGGTCAAACAGAGAAAAAAAAACCCACCGGGGATGCTACAGGATGATCCTTGTTCTGAGCTCGCTTTATTCCTTAACAACTAGGCAGAAAAACTATACAGTCGATTTTGTACGTTTTATTATTTTAAAAAGAGAAACGCGAAACATTCTTATTTGCTAGAAACGCTTCGCTCCCATACAGTGGTTGCGAGAACTGCTTAAGAAAATGTCGAACCAGCTGAAGGTGGTGACGGAATTCGAAAAGCGCTCGAAACACGAGCATCGGAAACATAAGTGCAGCATACGTTTAATCAAATTTACAATCGTTCTATTAACCTCACAATTAAAAGCTAACTAGAAATGAACAGATGTCAAGTAAAGATGAAACTTAAAAAAAAGAGATGATACACTAAACAAATCATATAGTACCCTTTCCAACGGATGTTGTCGGTAGTAGAGTGTCTGGCGTATTGTATACTCATTTTCGCTTCGGCCCGTATCATTCTTTGGGGCGCACCTTTTACGATGACGATTTGAAATAACGCATACCATGTACTTAATCAAAGAATAATCCTACTTCCCACAGAACAAGCTTAGTAGTGCTCTGCTCGTCGTGCACTGGTCAGGCTTCTTTTCTTCTGGATTGATTTGTTTGGTACACACCAGGTTCATTCGTAGGTATATTGTATACTTTCATATGTTTTTTTTATTGTGTGCTTGTGTATAGCGAAGTGTAGTTGAAACGCAAAAACGCAACTGCAAAAACGTTATGCTAGGTTTACATAAAACGCAAAGTAACCTTTGAAAATTCAGCATGCTGTTCAACTGTCATGCTTCGTTTACACGAGGCGCAAGAGCTGAAAATTCACGCGAAAATTTCGCTTTTTTTCGTTTCGTGTAGACGTTAACTATTCGTGAGCCGGTGTAAATGAAAGTGCATGCAATATTGATTTGAGTGTTTAACGTTAAAAAACAGCACAGAGGCAATTTGTTCACTGACATCTTGTCAAAAAATATTGTATATCTTCACAAATAACCAATATTTCAAACGGTCAAACAAAATACCACAGGCGCAAATCTTTAAAAACACTATTTTTCACTCTTCGACCGAGAAACAGATTTTCGCTTACTTTGACAGTTGCCTGGTCAACTGACCGCAGTTTGCCGTTTGCAAAGGTTGCTTTGCGCTTCATGTAAACTAAGCATTTCGCGGTCTTTTACGCTTCATGTAAACGCTAGCTTAACGTAACGCTTAATTTGGGGTCGGCAAGCTTGAATCACGCACGAAGTCGTGGGTACAAATATCGAGTCTGGCACCACCGGGTGGACCGAGGATCTTGGAGTAAGTCACAGGAACACTAAACTGAGAGAGGCCAATTTAATAAATTATGTCAAGCTGTGCGATTCTTCATGCGCCGTACAAAGCTGTGGTATCTTGGATGAACATCGATGTGACAAGTACTGATTGCTGAGACGTTTTTCTTCACGTTTGGCGAGTTTGCATTTCGTGTAAACATCGCTTTTGTATTTTTACGGTGTTTTTCAAAGATTGTTTGCTTAAATGGGAAACTTACTTACAGCTACATTGATTTACACGGATTTAAATATTAATTCAGGTTCAGTTGTCATTAAAAAAAATCGCATGCAGACGGTTTCCGCAAATAAAAACTCCCTCACACTTAAGCCATCCTAAATCAGACATTGCCGCCACCAGCGCCCGAACCCTTCGAATGATAATTGCCACCGTACGACGACTGGTTGCCATACTGATTCCACGAGGACGCGGCAGCGGCTGCATCGGCGCTGCCTCCGTTCGGGCCAAGTAAGTTATTCAGATTGGACTATCGGAGAAGGAGAAAAAGAGAAACGAGAAAGAAGGCGAAAATAGGAAAAAGATGAAAAAATGATTTAATGGGCGTATGGAATGAGACGCGTATTCGCTAGTTATAAAATCCTATCGCGCAATCGAGAAAGTAATCGTTAAAAAGTAGATTAATACGTTCATACGTAGGTCCCTATCATGTACTGAGAGGTGAAACAACACATGCCACAAGCGCACAATTTGTCCAGCCTAGACTCCCTTACGCGATGCAAAAAGAGAAAAAAACGTTAGTATGCAAGTATCGAATTTAATTTATGGTTAAATGATATTAATCCAACGCAAAACCGCACTACTGCATTAGCATTTGATAGCAAATATAATCTAAAATAAGAAATTGTTCGCGCGAACCGGATTGATCTAAATGAAGAAGCACAGCACAACGTGATCCTTACCTTCCACTGTCACGGTGGACAGGAAGAAAGTTGGAGTCAAGTTGGTCGGGAAGAAGTAGTAACTGGCCGCCTATTCGCAATGGCGATGGAGAGATGAGTGACTGACGATTATGATGATGATGATGAAGATGGCGATCATGGTGCGGTTCCAGATGTTGTTTGGACATTTTTTTCGGGAAACTTTACGGTAGTAGGTGATCCATACTCTTAACATTATCTATATTCGCTAGTTTGCACTTGGCTTTATCTCTCGTTTTGTTACTGTGTTACCAAAATCGCTTCGATTGCACATTTGTGTTTGAATTTATTTTTCTTTTTTTTTAATATTTAAGAAAAATAGAAATAGAAAGATTATGCGCTGCACTGTTCAGTGCATCGTCTAAAATCGAGCTTGCAGATGCTGTTGTAGTATTTATGACCATAACACACTCGCTAGTAACTTAAGTAACACTTTGTCATTGTATCCTTTTACGTCCATTCGCGCGAGAACAGGGAAAAGAGGATCGCGCTCGGGTGTTGCGTTTTTCTGCTCAGTCTCTCAATCAGAGTGCGGCCCGTGTGTTACACTATAGCTAGTGGGGGTCCCCGGGAAGGTAGGGGCACACATGCACTTGGCATGCTAATGACTTCCTTCGGTGTCCTCTTTAATGATCCTAAATGTAACAGCGACATAGAATATGGACATTGTATTACACGCGCGGTTAGGGCTAGCAGCAGGGAGGCGACATATGCGGTGCGTTGATCGTGCTCGTGAGCGGTTTGGGCACACATATTCGCAGCGTTTATCGAATGAGGGCTTAGATCAGTAGGCAAATCTGTATACATCAATATACTTCCGCTACGTTGCGGGATGAGTAGGCGAAATGTGTAACCAAACGTCAATCGATTCTCAATCGTGCAGAGGGTTTTATATGTATTTGGCGCGTCTTGGCGTCGTTCGATCACTTACCTGCCACCACATGTACCACGAGTCGTCGTTGCCGGACTTTGGATAGTTATTCCACTGCTGCGACTGGCCGCCCTGTGCATTCCACCCCGATCCGTTGTTGTATCCTGCCGGAGAAGGAAGGGAAAACATGTCTTATAATGAAACTCTATAAGGTTTGTGTCGTTATTGTTTGATAATGATTTAAAATTGATTTGAAAACAAACAAAAATTTCTAATAAACACAGGTAGACTTTGAGGAATTGTTGAAAACTGGATGAAACTGAAATAACACTTGCGCCATCTGTGTGTGAGACGCGGAACTTTAAAATGCATGTACAACAACGAATCTTATACATGACATGTAAAAACGCTTATGTGAGTATTTTTTAATTGTCTAAAACAAATTAGTTAGCATTTTAACTATACTTGCTAAATAAAATACGGGATATAAGAAATAAATTATGAAACTCACCTCGACGATCACGTCGGCGCGGATCGTAGCGATTGTTGGCGTGATCTTGCTGATGATATCCACGATTGCCGTAGCCACGATCGTTGTAATATCTGCGGGCGTAGAATGGAAATCAAGTAATAAAATGATGATCATAAAACAATAAATCAACCAGTAAATCGTTCTCGATTCCTACCCTCCACTGTTGCGATTCCACGAGTCGTAACGGTTGACCCCGCTTCCTCCACCGTAATGACCTCCACGGTGGTGATGATCGTCCCGACGCCCGTATCCATTACCACCTCCGCTGCGGTAATCTCCGCCACGGTGGTGTCCATACTGCTGATGGGAGCCATCGTTCGACTTGTGTCCCCCGTAACGATTATACCCGCCGGGTCCACCACCGTATCGATTCTTTCCGTACTGCTGCTGCTGCTGCTGCGCTCCGCCCTGCCCGGGACGATTGTGGTTCCAGCGCGACGTGTAGTTGTTGTTCGCGTTGGCGTTGTTGTTATGCTTCTGCCGATTCGACTGATTGGCGCGGTTTCGTCGCGGCGGCAACAGCTTACGACCTTCTTCGTTCAGCTTTTTCAACGCCTCCTGGGCCTCTGCCTCCGGCAGCTCGGGGAACAGCAGCTCGGTGTACCAGTTTTGTACGCTTGATGGCACGAAAATGTTAGCTGGAAAGATTGGTTGCGCAAACACACAGTTATAACCAGCAATACTTTTTCGCTCGTATTTTTGCCAGCTTACCCTTCATTGTGTTGAGGGTCGTGTCAGGTACTTCCTTCCCGTACTTGGCTACCTTCTGCTCATACCGACGTTTGTACTCTTCGACGCTCGGCACCACTGCCACCGCACGGCGCGTCTTGAACCCACCAAATCCTTTCAACCGGCGCTTCTGCTCCGACGCAAAAACGTTCGTCTAAAATGGTATTTAAAAAAATACAAATTTATAACCCCATCATCAAGACAAGTCTTCGTTAGCTTCGAACATCTTACCTGATCTATGATGAAATTTCGTCGACGTTTGCAAGCAAGTTCTATCAACCTGGTCATGTTGCGGGACAGCTGATTGACGATCTTTTCCCACTGGGGCGTATTGGATGGTTCTCTAGGTTTGGCATCAACCTGAAACACAAACCATGCGTTTACACGTGTTACGTTGGTGAGACGTTTCGCTCAACACATACCTTCATATTTGCCAGTAAACTATCCACACTCAGCAAGGTAAATGCATTGGCTGCATTTTCTTTGAGGTACTGAGTGACCCAGTGTGTTTTGCCACTTCCCGGTAGTCCAATCATCATGATAAGCTGCAAAAATGAAATAATAATATACCGTTAGGAACAAAAATGCAAGACTCTAATAAAATGGGTAAGAAACGACTACGAACCTCACAATCTTCCCTAGTCAGTGGGCTTTTCAGCCCTTCCGGGACTAGTTCGCTGTTTGCTTCAACTAAACAGTTCAGGAATTTGTATTCCGAATCGAAGGGAACACTTTCGGTCACTGCCGGTTCCGTCATGGTGGTGTCTGCTTCCTGGCTACCTTCTTCCTGCTTCGTTTGTTCGGTCTTTTCCTCTTCCTTTTTCTCCGTCACGTCTTCCGCCTTATCTTCACTCTTCGTCACTTCTTCTTCTTCTTTGGGGGCAGTCGTGCTGGGCTTTTCTTCTTTTTTCTTCTGCTCCACGGACACCGGGAAACCTTCCGGAACCGTGCCAAAGTTTACTTTGAATGCAAAGTTTTTCGCATAAACATGAGGAAACAGAGGCTTGCCGTCCAGGCTGTCCTTTGCGAACTGAAAAGCCTCTCCCTGGCGAACGCGGTTTACCGTAAACTCCATACGGCACGGAGTTGAATCGAGGTCCAAGTACACGCCCACGACGTCGTTCTTGCCGTAAGCCACACCGTACTCCTCAAAATTGCCACCGACCACCTTCTTGCCCGAGCTTGCGTAAGCGTATGACAGATCCGACTCGCCGAGTTGCAATGCCCGCTCGACCGCCGTCGACCATCCTATTCGGATCTCGGGGGTTGGAGTTTCGCCTTCCGGAATCAGTGGGGATCGAGTGGATGGTTGCAGTTCATCTCCTACCGACACTTCGTATAGCACTTTTCCACCGAGCACACCACGGTTTGCGCGAACTCCCGCCCAGACCAATCCGAATATACCGTCCGAAAGCGGTTTCGCGGACAGCAAATCCTTTTCGTCAACGGCAAGGTTCAGATCCGAATCATCTGTAACGAAAATAAGCAGAACGAAATTGTCGTAACGGAGCCTAACATGTTGCTCTCGCGTAACCATGCCTACTTACACCAGCTCAAGGTGAATAGATTGCCGGCTTCCGATGCCAACTGTGGTTCAATTTCTTCCGAAACAAACTCAACCATCGTATTTTGTGCCTGCTGTGCCGACGGCTGCTTCTTTTCAGTCGTGTTGGACGATTCAACCTTCGCCTTGTCCTCCACAGCGGTTGACGGGGTAGTTTTATTGTCAGCTTCACTTTCTACCTCCGGTTTGGGTTCTTCGTCGGCCTTTACCGTACCTGCGTCATTGTTCTTTTCCAAATCCTGGCTAGCTGGAGCAGCTTCCTCCACGGTTGCAGTGCTCTCGGCCAAATCCGTTGGTTGTGTATCTGGTTTGTCCTCAAAACTCCCATTATTTGGTTCGCTTCCCAATAGCTCCGACTCGGCGAGTGAATCGTTCTCATCAATATCCATAACAGGTCCATCGAGAAGATCGGACTGCTCTTCTTCCAGCAGCGGGTCAAGTTCGGTTAGGGTTTTGGGTGGATGAGCGTCTTCAACAGGTGCTGCTTCGGTTACATTCTCCTCGACCGGAACAGCCGGTGTAACGTCGGGTGTTACCTCGGGTGTTACCTCAGCGGCAGCCAGCCGTTCCTCCGTCGGGACTGTTGCAGGAGGCTCCGGTTCCTCCTGTACCGATGCCAGGCATGGAACCTCGCTCGTAAGCCGTTGCGGGGATGGGGATTTCGTCATAGAACGTGATCGACCACGTTTACGCGCGCTACCCATTAACGATGCGTGTGGGTTTTCCCCAGAATTGTTGGTGGGCGAAGGGGACCGTGTCATCGATCGTCTTGTACTGCGACGCCGAACTGGAGTGTCCACTCTCTTGGCTAAAAACGAAGTGATAAGACAAAAATAACATTAACTATTGGCAAACTTTATGTTATACAAGGATTGCGATTTCTCGAGAAGAAAATTTCGCTTAACCTTCATACAAAATTGAGCATACGTTCGAGCATAACATACTACAAAACAATAAGTTCATTGCTCCAGCACAAGCGTTGTTTACAACTTGTTCATGCTTCTTGGCGCGACGAAATTGTTATCGTTCGGTGCCAACAAACATGAATGCCATGCGCACACACTTTCACATAAACCGGTTCGATGACCGTTGACGGGTCCTGAAATCGGTTAAAACCGTTCCGGGCTTCGAGACACGCACACACGCACGAAGCATGGGACGCGCAAGCGGGAATCGTACCTGCTTTTCTGGCGCTTTCTCTCTCTCTTTCTACCCTTCTTTCTACCAACTTTTTCCCTTCACAAACAAAATGGCGCGCTCTTCACGGAACTCGTCGATTACACACCATAAAAACTACAAATTGCACCGAAATACGCGGCTTAATGGGTGCATAAACGCAAAAACTGATATGAATTACACTCACTTGGCATTGAAAGATCCTCAATTGCCTGGTCTTGAGGTTGTGCCTGTGGCTCAGTAGCCATTGCATTTTGCTGCTGCTGCTGCTGCTGCTGCTGCTGTTGCTGTTGGAGAAGTAAAAGCTGTTGTTGCTGTTGCAAAAGAGCTGCTCCTGCTGCTGCTGTTGCAATTGCAGTTGCTGTTGGGCCTGCAACTGCTGTTGCTGTTGCAGCAAGTATTGCTGTTGCACCTGAAGGTGATGTTGATCACCCACCAGGGCGAGGTTGGAGGCGGCGTTGCTTTCGCGTTCTATTGCCTCCTTCAGCCGATCGACTAGCACAGCCTTGACACCTTTCGTGTCGAGGTTTCGCGCCGCCAGCTCCGCCTTAAGCTCCGCCACCTTAAGTTTGGATATATCCATTGTTTTTAGCAACGCACGATTGTTGGCTTGCTATTTTGAAGACACTGCCGAAAACCACCGCGCTGAAAACTGCTTGTAACTGTGTCACCAACACGCGACGCACTGAAAACTGACAACTAATTTCGATACAGCGATAGCTAGCTGCACTCAAGGTGGATACAGTTTAAGGTGTGTTTTATTCACCACGAGGTGTACAGACATTGAGTTGATCGTCGAATCGAGCGAAATAGGTTTGAAAAATTAAATAAAAAACCGTTTGAATCTATCATCAACAGATCGGAAAAATCAATTGCATAAAGAATTACAGCTAAATTATCTTTATTCTCGAGTACTTATCCCGCAAAACATTGCATTTGCCATTGGTTCGTAATTAAATAAAGCAGAAGCAGTACGAAACCCTGTAAGTCAACAACCATGCGATTACGCTGCAATATAAACGGGGAAGTAAAGCTGTCAAAAGCATTGGATTCCGCGACACACCGACCGATCTTCGCGTGTTTCTTGCTCAACGTCTGGTGCAGAATTGTGCTACTTGCTACCGGAGAAGGTCTGCGTAAACAATAGGCAATAATGGCTGATGCAATTCCGTGCGAGGAAAAGTTATCGAAAAAGTAAGGCTTTTGCACAATCCGCCCAAGCGGTCTGCTCTACGTATTGCCCCTCTTGGGGACTTTTGGGCTGTTTTGACTTCTGACGTTCAGAGAACGCACGACGGCGACCGGCGAATGGTGTATTTTGGTTGCGTGTCATGTGCTTTTCATGCGGACAGTAGCAGATTTGTAAAAATAATAGTTCTAGTCTAAAGTAATGATGTTGGCGCTACGTGCGGTACAAAGAATTTCCTGTATACACGCCCTAGTGCCACTTTCACCCCGGTCGCCAGCGTTTCGAACCGTATTCGCCACGTCTGACTCTGTAAGATGGAAATCGAAGCAGCAAAAAATGTATTGGCCACATCCTTGATTGCTAGTTGCTAGAAACCTTACCTTCTAATGGCGTAGTAAAGATGATTCAATCGACACGTGTTTCCTTGTCTGTTGCAGTGAACTGAAGAGGCGGCTGAAGGCGGAAGCGAAGGAGAAGGAAAAACAGGAGAAGAAGGCACAACAGCCACCGCAGCCGGCCGATGCATCCCGCAAGAAGGTGCCCACCAAGGAGAATGAGGAGGAAATTTCTCCGAACGAGTACTTCAAGCTGCGAAGCGGTGCCGTGGCCGAGTTGAAAAAGGTGCCTGGTTCGCATCCGTACCCGCACAAGTTCAACGTGACGATGTCGATCGGAGATTTCATTGAAAAGTACAACAACCTGAAGGAGGGCGAAACGTTGACCGATGTGAAGGTCAGCGTGGCGGGACGTGTGCATGCGATTCGCGAGTCCGGCGTCAAGCTGATATTCTTTGACCTGCGCGGCGAAGGCCTGAAGCTGCAGGTGATGGCAAATGCAAAGATGTACGAAAGCGAGCAGCTGTTCTTCGAAGATATGGCCAAGCTGCGGCGAGGCGATATCATCGGTGTTGCCGGTGTGCCCGGAAAGACGCAGAAAGGCGAACTGTCGGTAATGCCGAAGCGGATTAACCTGCTGGCGCCGTGCTTGCACATGCTGCCACACTTGCATTACGGGTTGAAGGACAAGGAGACCCGTTTCCGCCAGCGGTACCTCGATCTGATGTTGAACAACAATGTGCGTAGCATCTTCATAACTCGCGCCAAGATTATTAGCTACGTGCGTCGGTTTTTCGATCAGCTCGGGTTTCTCGAGGTGGAAACGCCTATGATGAACATGATAGCGGGCGGTGCTACCGCTAAACCGTTCGTGACACATCACAACGATCTGAATATGGATTTGTTTTTGCGCATTGCGCCGGAGCTGTATCTGAAGATGCTCACGGTAGGTGGGCTGGATCGCGTCTACGAAATTGGCCGTCAGTTCCGCAACGAGGGAATCGATCTGACGCACAACCCGGAGTTTACGACGTGCGAGTTCTATATGGCGTACGCGGATTACAATGACCTCATTGAGATCACCCAAAAGCTGCTCTCGGGCATGGTGTACGCGATCCACGGTTCGTACAAGATCAAGTACCATCCGGACGGTCCCGAGGGCAAGGAGTATGAAATCGACTTTACGCCCCCGTTCAAGCGTGTCTCTATGATCAGCTCTCTGGAGGAAATTTTGAAGGTAAAATTCCCGGCGGCAGATAAGTTGCATACCCCTGAGGCTGCCAAGTTCTTGGATGCCCTGTGCGTGAAGCACGAGGTTGATTGCTCGCCACCGCGCACCGCGGCCCGCTTGCTCGATAAGCTGGTCGGAGAGTTCCTGGAGGAAAACTGTATCAACCCGACGTTCATTTGCGATCATCCGCAAATCATGAGCCCGCTGGCAAAGTATCACCGCAGCCTGGCGGGACTTACCGAGCGCTTCGAGCTGTTCGTCATGAAGAAGGAGGTTTGCAATGCGTACACCGAGTTGAACGATCCGGCCGTGCAGCGTGAGCGGTTCGAGCAGCAGGCGGCCGACAAAGCGGCCGGAGATGACGAGGCGCAGCTGGTGGATGAAAATTTCTGTACCGCGCTCGAGTACGGCCTCCCACCTACCGGCGGCTGGGGTATGGGCATCGATCGCTTGACGATGTTCCTTACGGATTCGAACAACATCAAGGAGGTCCTGCTGTTCCCGGCCATGAAGCCGGACGATCCCAACCGAAATCGTCAAAATCCGGAGCAGGCTGCTGCTGCAGGCGAAGAAGGAAATGCAAACTAAAACAACGTGCGGTTGCCGTTTTTTTTCGTTCATATCAATTTATCCAGCAGTTTTGCTTCCATAGCCGTACCATCCATACCGTGCAGTTGTGTCTGATTTTCGATAGGAAGATCGCATTTAAATTTTCTGTGTGTTTATCAAATCGAATACTTACTTATTTGGTAATTAAATTATTCAAACAATAGTTTTGCGTTACCCTTGTATCATTTAATTGAAGTTGAATAAACACGATGATGGGCTACAATTTTTGGCTACTACATGTTACTCAATAGGGATGCTTCAGTCGCGGTATCATATCATGGAACGTTTATGAGCTGATGAGGTTGCTATTTTATGGATATTCATATAATAAGCAGTTCATCAGACTCATATTCTTCAAGTTATATTAAATACGTTCTTCGTCAGCCACGACAACCTGGTGTAAATGAGTCTTTTTCAGTGTTTCGATTTATCTTTCGATACTTGCAAAATGGAGGAAATCTCGATCATTTTAACATATCTTTACTGAAAACTAGCATATTTAATGCCTAGTGCAGTTTTCTTGCGCTATGATTTTGGTTTCTATTAGCATTTCTTTTAGTATCAACAAACGGAAATTGAATAAATTTAAATTTGAAGCGTTTCAGTCAAGATCGATGAAACGAAGATAACCTTGTGTTACCATAGCTTCATTGAACAACCTTATGCAACCTGAAACGACTGATGTCACCTTGACACTTAGAGGCATAAAAAACGTGTAAATTAAAAAGAAGCTTGTAATTACGTAGTTTGTGCATAGCTTTTATTTTTGGGTTGTACAGTTTTTAAGATAAATTTTTATTATCTGTGATAGTGTAATACTACATTACAAGAAGACGGCTTGATGCAGCAGCCAAACAACGTACAATCTATGCCCACCGTAAAGGAATCATCAGCAGCCACACCAGCAACAATGGGACAGCCATCGAAAATATTTATCAATCCCAAGTTTGCAAAAGCGCACATTAATCCCATGTTTCTGGCCTCGCATGGGTCGCTAATGCGTGTGGACGCTGATCATCAAGTACAAAATCCGCCACAACAGGCTGCGATACACGTTAATCCTGCCTTTCTGCAGAAGCTACGGAGTCAACAGGTAACAACAGCTACTACAGTAGCTGCTACAGTCACATCAGCGGCACCTGCGGCAATGGTTACATCAGCCAATGCATACCGAATGTTGGAGAGCCGACCTTCCGAGCCTGCGGGAAAACCTCCGCCGTTCTCCGGGGCGGTAAATCCCATCATCAAAAATACTCGACGAAAACTTATTCGAGCAACAACTGCCAGCGGTGCGAAGGTTACTGCGATGCACAATCCAAACGATGCCAAACGGACGGTTATCGGCACGGCAAATAGCCAGCTTGCGCCGTTAGTAAAAATTGGGAAGAATAAGCTGATTCGTAGCAGTGTCCCTGCAACCACCGGAATGGAGAATGTGAAGCCGAAGGTGCTACCGGAAAGGAAAAGTCTTCGTATCGATCGGAGGATCCCGCCAAGGTCACCCATGGAAAAACCTTCTTTCGTGAAGCGATACGCCCTGTCGAGAATCAATGGCATCAATCCGAAGAAGGTGGTAATTACTGATCGGAAGTTGTTGAAATTGTATGTATCTGCAGGTTTTCGTAAACCGTCATATGTGTGTGGTAACAAATGTTGATTTCCATTCTTACAGAAAGCGCAACATCATGCCAGTAAAAAAAGTAGAAAAAGCTATTGCCAACAAAAGCACCGTTGCTTATGCGTCCAAAAACAAGCGACTAGTATTGGTCAACATCAACGGGGTGTTGTATCGGTCTTCTAACAACAAGCTGCAGAAATCTCTACCAGCCGTGAGCAAATCGGCGCCAGCTTCCTCGTACAATCATCCGGCCAAAACCAAAGAACACTTCCTCATCATCCGTGGCACACGCTTCGCACTGGATCGGACGGGGATGAAATTGCGCACCATTCGGGATGCCGCAGCGGCCCTGCATGCCCCGGAACCGCGCATGAACCGTATCGATATCGGCGGGCTAACGTACAAAGCACGCAAGGATGGAACGTTCATTCGGACCGACAATCATAGAACACGAAGCCATCTCAGTACAGCCAAACAGCGGAGCATTCAGGTGCTGGCGAGCAAGTTGAAGAAGTGCAACGAACCGTGCCATATTTATCGTCGTCTGGGGAAATGCTTAGCGCACAATCGTGGCAAGTGTCCCAAGCTGCACGATCCCAAACACGTGAGCATCTGCCAGAAGTTTTTGCGCGGAGAATGCATCCTGGATGGGTGCCTTTTGTCGCACAATGTTTCCCTGGAAAAGATGCCCGTTTGTACGTTTTTCCTCGAGGGTCGCTGTATGCGAGATGTGTGCCCGTACCTGCACAAAAAAGTGAGCGAAAAGGAGCGTATTTGCGATGCTTTTTTGAACGGGTTCTGTGCACTGGCGGACAAGGTAATGGGTTTCATTGAAAATCTTCATAAATCACATCTATTTCAAGCAGATAACTAATTTTTGTCTTATCCCTTTCCCCCATCTTTTAACGAACGATTTTTTCGTTGTCAGTGTCCGAATCGGCACATATTCCAATGTCCCGAGTTTGAGCGGAATGGAAAATGTGATCGCATAAAATGTCCCTACCCACACGGTCGGAAAGAGATGAAAAAGAAACCCGCAGCGGGATCCAACTCACCAGTTACCGTGGAAACAACGGCGCACCCGGAGACCATCGCACTACCCGCATTGCCTGTGCGGTATTACCAGGACGATGGGACTTCGCGAACGTCGTCAAAGGTAAACCAGCCAGAAAAATCGGGTGAGTTGAGTGCTAGTGAAAGAATGCAGTTGAAGCGAATGCTTGGTGAAGTGGATAAAATGAAACAACGACACGCGCACGAAGAAGTGGACCAGCTGCAGCCCGCAGGGAGCGGAATCCAGGACGATGGCGAAAGCGTAAGTATAGAAGGTGAGCCAGATGATGATGATGGTGGCGATCGGAAAACAGCAGGCGGTTGGCCAGCGGATGATGCAGTACCGGAGGATGAAAATGCCGGAGGCAGCGATGAGGAAGAAGATACACGGCCTCCAGTGTTGCGCCGGAAAGCACTCGGTACTCTGCCGTCGTTTATTCCTATCTGATCGCTGCCTCTGTATGTTGGGTCGTCGCATCGTTTGAAGATCGTTGAAAAATTTGAATGAAAAAAAAGTAATGAAAAGAGAAAAATATAGCATATTGACAATGTTTAAAAAGTTTTTAGATAATAAAATAAACGGAGTTATACACTACTTTTGTGTCGAATAACTTTTCCCTTGAAATGTTCTGCATCCGAACGAAACAATCAAAATCATCTATTCGTCACATCGAAGCAATCGTGGAATATACAATTTTCTCATCTCGGCAAACTAATGTTATAATCTGTTAATTTGGTCTATTAATCCACCTGTTTATCTAAACGGAAAACTTATTGCACGGGACGGCTAAACTGTAATTTAAAATTATTCATGCAGGTTTGTATTTAAAAAAAAATGGTTTGTTTACAAAACTACTACACGTTGACGTTTGGGGCTTGACATTAGGCAAAATGATGTAAACATTGAACGGTCTGTCGTAGTTCCGTATCATCAGTCGATCAGATGCGTGTGGCTCAATAAGTGGAAAGAATATGATGTAATATAGACAAATCGCGAGTGTTTCAGTTCTTTTCCTTTCCGCGTAACCATGTCGCTGACATTGTTACGGACGCTGTGTCGTCACCAACCGCTGCTACAGCAGCGTCAGCCCGTGTCCTTCGTGAGCAGTTGCGCCGGGTTTGCGATACGATTCCAAAGCACCGGCCCCACCGGTGGAGGCAACTCGAAAGACGGAAGGTAAAGGTGTTAATTTAGAAAAGCTCGATTCGCCGCTACTCCTGCTGATGTTATTTTTTTGTCTTTTTCGACCCTAGCAACGACAAACAGTCCACCAAGGAACGGCTGGCGGTGAAATACAGCCGGGAAAATGTCAAGCGTAACGTGCAGGGGTACGTCTTTTCACGGTTCTTCGACTACGTTAAGAACTATGATAAAGTGCTGGAGAAAAAGTTTCCCTCGGCGATGCACGTGTACCGCGTGTTTCTGGTCGGGGTGCGAGATTTCTTCAACGACATGAAGAAGCTAGTCAAGATCACCAAAATCGTGTACTCGCACGATAACGATCTTCGGTGCCTGACCCGGAAGGAGATCGAGCTGTACTACCAGATGCCACGGGATATGAAGAAAGTGGCACCGGTATTGCTCATTTCGGCCCTTCCTTTCGCAAACTATGTGATATTTCCTCTAGCGTAAGTATAACGGTGACCTGCGGTGGCGAATTGGGAAACTTTAATTGAATTTATTGATTTTCCTGTTGTAGCTATATGTATCCTCGTATACTACTGACGTCACACTTCTGGTCGATTCAGCAGAAGGTCGAATTCGCTCAGATCGATTTACGAAACCGATTGGTATACAATAGACGCGTGTTTCGCTGCATGCAGTCGAAACTGGACGTGCTGAAGAAAAACGATGATCCGTCGTACAAAAAGTTTAGGTACATCCTCGGTTTGCTCGGTAGCGGTCTCCACCCGACGTCCGAAGAAATATTGGACGTTAAAGAAGTCTTCCAGCGACCACCATTTCATCTGAACAGTTTGGCCTCATCACATCTGGTGGGTGGACACTTGGATTGTTGTTGCGCTTGTTCGGTCCATCGCTAATATACCGGTTTTTCATCCCAATAGAAATATCTATGCCGGCTGCACGATGTTCGAGCGGGCATTTTACGACGGTTTCGTTTGAGTGAGCGGGCTTACATCGTGCATCACATGGACATGGCCATCAAGCGGGAGGGAGGGGTGCACAATATGCCGATAGAATCGCTGAAGCACGCCTGCTTCCTGAGGGGCCTGAATGCGACCAATCTGAGTGCCGAAAGTATGATCGAATGGTTGCAGGAGTGGGTGAAAGTGTCGCTGGTCGTGAATGAGGACTCCATCAGTTTGCTGCTACATTTGCCGATTTTGCTAACTTATAATCACCCCAACAATTGGATCTTGATCCACTGAGCGACTCGATGTACTCAAAAAATGTACTGTAAAATCAGGCTCGAAAGCGAAAGCAGTTGTTCTATGTGGATAATGAAATGTTCCAAACGATGTACCAAACCTTGATATCCTTGATACCTTGACAAAATATCAAAGATTTATACAATTTACAGTGTGCTCACTATTTCCGTGGATATGTACAGCTAGCGAGAGGGATTTAAACACAGTTTACCACTTTTCTTCACCCGATGATTAAACATCAGTGAACAGGACATACTGAACATGGAATAATCATCATATTAATCTGCGGAAAAATTTCACTCGCTGTGGGTTTATGTTAAACGTTTTTGATGGAACTGCCTCAAAATCTAATCTTGTTAACATCCCCTTTGCTTCAAAAAAGACTATTGTTAACGTGTTTTCATGACCCCTAGAAGCGGTATTTCGTTACACAAGGCAGCGGACTTTTTCATAATATTAATGATCCCACTTATAATACCTTTTCCAAATACACATATCCATAGTATGGATAAAATGTAAATATGCGTCAGAAACCGTTTTAATGCGATAGGTAGTATCCGAAAAAATAAATTTAAACGTGTCCACATTTTTGTTTCAGATGATCCCACTGTGTATACTCAAGGTAGTTGTTGAGAGCAGATGATGGCATACGCGGGAAAAATCTCACCACCCCCAAAAAAGGCGCCCGGGAAAGGAAGTTGTCATATCCTCACATTCTGGTACGAGAAGCGTTTACCATGAGAAAGAGAAAACTTTGTTAGCGTGTGCGGTAGCGTGGTATGAAGAGTCCTTTTTTCCTAAATGCCATATGCGTGTGTAGTGGGAATCGTAGTAAATCTCCTAGACAATTAATCTCTGAAACAAAAACGGTTTGCTAAGGTACAGCAGTTTATTAGAATCCACTAGTGAACCAAAGGGATGTTTAAATATGTATATTAGAATCATTGTACTAATAGTAATTGAAATTGTAACTTATTTATTTTTTAACCTCCAAATGGACAACTTATCCTATTGGCGCTAACAAACGTGACCAAGCTGTCATTTCTCCGCAGCAGGCGTTGCTTTCTCGATGCTCTTGCGTGTTATCTCTCCCTGGATGAACCTTTCTTTGGAGATTTTCCCAGAGCGGCACAGGACAGGATGCGCCCCGTGCCATCCACTAGACTGCTCGTGATAGTACAACCAGCTTTCTGCACGCAACGAGTGGCCGTTCGGGACGCTTGTTGTTTGCGAGATCGTACTCCAAACAAATCCCGTTGAGAACGAAAAGCGCGCGCGAGCGGAGAAGAGCGAAAGAGCGAAACCCAACGGCGTCAACATCCCGTGACACTTTCCCGTTTTGGTATCTATTGTAGTGATGAGAATAATGATTCAGTAACGCGATTCAATTCAGAGTGAGTGAGTTAGAATAGAGAGTCAAATCTTTAAATCACTCAGTATGATTTGGCTCACTCAGAATGATTTAACTCACTCAGAATGTATTGGCTCAGTAAGAGTGATTTAACTCACTCAGTATGATTTGGCTCACTCAGAATGATTTAACTCACTCAGAATGTATTGGCTCAGTAAGAATGATTTAACTCACTCAGAATGTTTTGGCTCAGTAAGAATGATGTAACTCACTCAGAGTGTTTTGGCTCAGTAAGAATGATTCGGCTCAGTCAGAGTTTATTGTCTCAGAGAGAGTGTATTGGTTCAGTGAGAAGTGTATTGGATCAGGGAGACTGAATTGGCTCAGGTCCATAACTTCCGTTTTTTCGTCGAACAGTTTTTTGCATGTTTTCGCGCGCTTCGCTTGCGGCTTTCGTTTCTTGCGGAGTTTTTGCTCCGATACGTTGACAAATTCTGTCAATTGCGTTACATTTCTTGATTTCCTGAATTGATTTGAAACGCGAGTGATTGAATTGACAAAGTGTGATACAAAGTGTGTCAGGTTTTAGTCGGAATGGTTTCTGTGAGTTTTGTGATATTGTTGTAATAAACTCTCACTGAGCCGAATCATTCTTACTGAGCCAAAACATTCTGAGTGAGTTAAATCATTTTTACTGAGCCAATACATTCTGAGTGAGTTAAATCATTTTTACTGAGCCAATACATTCCGAGTGAGTTAAATCACTCTTACTGAGCCAATACATTCTGAGTGAGTTAAATCATTCTGAGTGAGCCAAATCATAACTGAGTCAGAATAAATCATCTTGTTGATTTGAATCATTCACTCTTTGCGATGAATTGGCTCACTCACTCACTCTGACTCAGTTTGCACTTCACTACTCCAAATATACGATATACAAATCCCAATAAATAGCAAGAGGTTCGTCGCTTGCTTTTTCATATGAGACGGATTGAAGTCTTTTGTTAGTGCAACGAAAGTGAAGTGATGCTGGGCGAATGGCAAATCAGAAAAAAACACTCACACCTTCGTGTCAATGTGCAGCGTGCACCTTGTTGGCGTTGGTCTTATTACCCGCTTCCTCAAGCCTCTCCCATTGTACATACTGTTTTTTAAGTTAACC
>KE525348.1:1079263-1244460 GCA_000441895.2 Anopheles sinensis
GTTTTTTCGTCGAACAGTTTTTGCATGTTTTCGCGCGCTTCGCTTGCGGCTTTCGTTTCTTGCGCGGTTTTTGCTCCGATACGTTGATAGAATTTGCTTGCGTTACATTTCTTGATTTCCTGAATTAATTTGAAACGCGAGTGATTGAATTGACAAAGTGTGATACAAAGTGTGTCAGGTTTTAGTCGGAATGGTTTCTGTGTGTTTTGTGATATTGTTGTAATAAACTCTCACTGAGCCGAATCATTCTTACTGAGCCAAAACATTCTGAGTGAGTTAAATCATTTTTACTGAGCCAAAACATTCTGAGTGAGTTAAATCATTTTTACTGAGCCAATACATTCTGAGTGAGTTAAATCACTCTTACTGAGCCAATACATTCTGAGTGAGTTAAATCATTCTGAGTGAGCCAAATCATAACTGAGTCAGAATAAATCATCTTGCTGAATTGAATCATTCACTCTTTGCGATGAATTGGTTCACTCACTCACTCTGACTCAGTTTGCACTTCACTAATCTATTGCTCGCACGTTGCGGGTTTTTCGTGGAAAACTCGCGGAGTCTCGCGGCCTCCGGTCTCGGGGCTCAGTCGCAATCGAGTGTTTGTGTCGCACGGAGTTCGTCGCGGTGAATCGTGGTGCGCGCACGTGGAACGCGCTTTTCGGGTACGCGTTTTGGTTTTTGCTCCAGGAGCTGCAAACAAAAAAGTGACAGTGGAAAAGCGCGGTTGACTGTGGGAAGGGGGTTTCGCCCAGCCCGTTGGTGATTGTTGCAACTACCTCCAGCTCCCATCCTTCGGTCCAGCTAGACGATACGAAGAGATATTGTAGCGGAAAAGGACCGAATCAGCCCCAAATGTGACGTGTGGAAGTGGAAAAGCTTACCCATCCCTGGTCAATGTCTTTACTCTCCACGTCGCCCGTGTGTAAGTGCAGATGTACGAGATGTGGAATCAAGTGTGAGGTGGAGCATCTCCGTACGGTAGGCTTTTTCTTTTTTCCTCTTCGTTGAAGATACGACTAGAAATAGGCACGCGTTCCGTTCTTTTCCCGCCCGAAACGGGCCGCCACTATCCCTGTCTACAAACACGTCCTGGGTTGTAGAAATAGAGCGTCCAGTCTGCGGTATGCCGTCGGTGGAGCTTGTTCCTCGCACTGAGAGGACACACCTGGGAAGTGGATACCGCAATTGGCACGCATCGATGGAGGGCACTCTGTTTTTGGTTTGGCCAACAAATGTGGATTTTAATTTCACCACGAAAGCGATTCCATATCGTGGAACGTGGAAATTGCCCACCCCGACGGCATCCAGGGGACGCTGAAACACACACACACATATACAAA
Source organism: Anopheles sinensis (assembly GCA_000441895.2). Taxonomy (NCBI): domain Eukaryota; kingdom Metazoa; phylum Arthropoda; class Insecta; order Diptera; family Culicidae; genus Anopheles; species Anopheles sinensis. The sequence continues at coordinate 1,080,607 of KE525348.1, forward strand.
CACACGAAACCCTTCAACGCAACCCAGCTGATGGGAAGTAGATCCCACTTTCGGATTGCCTACCCGCTGCTAGGGAAATGGTTCTATTTTCATGGAAAACCGGAAGGGAACACCGTTACCACAACACCAACGCCTCTCTTCTAACTCCCTCCCGGGGGGTTTGTTTTGTTGGTGGGTCACGCGATGTAGGTAAATTCTGGGTGTCGTTCCCGGGACTGGAGTGGAGGTAAAAATAGTTTCATTCAGTTTCGACCAACTGGTGGTGGTTTGTGAGCGTTTGGGTACGGTGATGGAGTGTTGATGCCCACCGGGTGCCCGAAAAATGGTGGAATAATAGAATTACAGAGCGGAAACTAATTTAAATTGACCGGTCAGGCTGGCTTCCTGGGTGATAAGTGTGCAAACGAAAGAAAAACGAGCTTGCAAGTTGCAAGGACGTCGGGTTCCGGCAGGGATAATGAAGGGCTCTAATGAAGGCAGGATGGGGGAAAACCAGGTTGAACGTCCCCTGATGGGACTTTAATTCGATCAACGTATCGTCGTTTCCTGCCACGGGTGTCGATTTCGCCAGGTTCGTTGAGTGGACGAAAATTGAATTTGGAACGCGCTATCGTCGATGACTCCCACCCAAAGTGTTTGCTCGCAAATCCAGATTGGAACCAGCGTTGGAAGTAATCCCGACGGCAAGGGCAAATAAAACCCCTCCGAATGGAACGAATCAAAAGTGCATTCATTGGCAAGGGTCCATGCACGTTCCGATTGAACGATTTTCAGCCCAAATGGACACCTGCACACACACCTCTCTTGCCCACACACTTACACGTGTCCGAAAGCCTCCCCCGTGAAGCTGCTGGGAAATGGTTCAATTTAGACTTTAATTAGACTCAATCGATCGGCGATGCGATGGAAAGTTCTTCGTTGGTTTGCCTTTTTCCAGGGAATCGCTTTTCTTTTGAAGGCCAACGCGGGTAGGAAATGAAAGCTAACACAAAAACCTGGCCCCGTTATAAGGCCCGATGACTTCGATGTCGTGGGGAGCAATTGCGAACTGCCCGCTGAGCAGCACGACGATGTACATTAGGATCGTAAAGTTGATCACAACCTGAACCAACCTACCGTTTCCCGATGTCGAATCATATCGTAAAAATAGCAGCAAATTTGTTTGTTGATGGGTAAAACAAAAATCAAGCTAGAGAGAGAGAGGGAGAGACAGAGAGAGGGGAGAGAGCGAATAGGGCCTAAAGGGAAGCAAAACGAACAAAGCCTAACGATTTTAGCTGTGACAGTGTGTCTTTCCCTTTTGCATCGGGAAACAGGATCCATCCTACAATCAGCTGCGCGGGAGAGGTAAATAAGCGAACGCAACAGCTTACACTTGATTTTCCTCCTCGCTTTTCCCGGCGTCCCGTCTATGTAAATATTCGCCCGGGACGGGGTTGGTCTAGCATCGGACGAACCGAGTCAAGGCCAGCCAACGGCAATCTATTTACCTATTTGACGTTTGCAGTCAAGAACAGGTGCGCCTATGTGTATTTCTGTTCGTCGTTTTGTATGTGTGTGTGTGTATGCGTGTGCCAGGGTGGTTGGGCCAGAGCCGTATCGTGTCGTTTATATTTCCGTTTGAATTTCCTGCCAGTGCATCTCGTGTGCATTTGATGCTGCGCGCTCGGGTGCAACATTGTGCACATTGCCTCTAGCATGAGCGTTGCGGTGTAGGCCTATTTTCCACCGCACCAGGATCTAAGGGAGCCTGTTACCACATTTTACACCCGACGCTCCAATTCGTTCGCTATTTGTTTTCCCATTCCCAGTGAAATGCCCTTGAAGCTTGTTTTAGTTTTTAAATTGAAAATCCATTCGCGTCCTGATTGTCGCGTTCAATTTCGAGGAAACACGTTATGAAAGTAAATTGAAACGGTGTGAACTTACCAACAATGTTGTCGCGAAACCGTTTGGCAGCACAAAAAAAAAAAAACAACAGGCTCCCGGAAAAACCCCGAAAAGCGCACAAGCTCCCGCTTCGTTAGCTGACATTTTCAAATTATTTCTCGACCGTCGATCGCCGAAGGGTCGGCAGCAGGCACTCCATTAGCTGCGGTACCGGCTCCGGCTTTGGAGATTAATTAGTGGAAGCGACCAGCCTCGGTGGTGTGTGGCCCTTTCCGGCGGTGGTCATGATGAAGCGGCAGCGAAATTGATGGCGCGAGAATAAGCGTCACGACGAGATCGACGTTTATTCCTGCAATGGCCTTATAATTACCCAACCGCCATGGCGAGTTATTGGAAGAGAAATTAATTTTCGAACAATTGTGTTGGGTTTTAATTGTGCCAGGAATATACAGTTTTAATTGGGAAAAGTTAACGAAGTGGGATATACAGAGAAGGAAAGGATGTGGAAGGTAGCGGCTTGATTGAGCATAGGGATGGAGTGAAGTAATATATTTCATCTCATATTTTATTTTAATGGTTTCCTGTTTGAAGGGGTTTGGAATTATGTTCATTTTTGTGTTTGTGAAAAATTAATTAAAATTGATCAATTATAACCCTAAATTAACTTGCTTGTGACTTTTCTATTTGAAGGCGTCCTATGCTGAATCCAATTATATACAAATTACATTTTACATTGCCCGTTATAAACTTGTTCTATTACTCAAGGAAGAAAGAATTACCACCATTAGAAAATGACCTCCACATGATAATATCAACTCTAAAAGGTTGTTTACAGTAATTTCGATCAAACAATGATATGAAAATATAGTTTACAAAGATAAAATATGCATTTACGGCGTGATATGAATCATATGGATTAAGAAATATGCATTAAAGAATTCGTATAGTGAAGTAAAATTAAAATTATTATTATTATTATTAAATTATTAGAGTCATTTTTTCGACGCGAGGTGTTGACTTTTGGCTTATCCACGTATTTAATTATTGTTTGGACCACTTATTAAAAAATTAAAGGAAGCTTTTAATGCTGCATAGACATGGTGGAGGCGCCTGGTGATTTGTGGTCTCCAATGGAGGCGCCTGGTGTTTTGTGGTCTCCAATGGAGGCGCCTGGTGCTTCGTGGAATTGATCCAACTTGAACGTTAGCACACCAAGAGTCGAATCAATATTACATTTTAAACGCAACAGAAATCAATTCTTGAGTCACCGATTTACAGATGTAAAATAATATGTTTTCCCTATAAGACATTCCGAACTGTTCTGGAGGTCGCTTGAGTAGAGGATTTATGTATCATTTCCCAGTCGGGAAGGGGAGGGACAACATTCTTCACAAGAACGCAGAAATCCGCAGCCAGTTGTCGTACGGGGTCGTTTGACCGTGTGCCATACTTTTGCTGTGTCGCTTCAATGTTTATACCGTGCTTGAAATAAATGCGTCCATTTCGTTGCTCGCAGGCTGCGCACAGCGGAAAACAAATGGCATCGCTATGTAGATGCGGTGATGCGAACTACGGAAAAACAAAAATACCTACCGACTTAGAAAAAAAAAAAAAAAAAAACAGCAAATGTGCACATGGAAAACATTCCAGGCGCACAAGCGCAATTGATGATCATCCCGGAGGAGATGGAGATAAATTTTAATGTACATTCGTCGAGTGGTTTTTCTTGGATGAATAAACAGTAGAAGCTTTGTTTTGTGAATTTAAAATGAATGTTTTTGACCCATGCTGGGAGCCAAACCGGGAGTGACAGGAGGCGCAGTGTGGATTAGAGATTGTAGTGGACGTTGTAGTTTATGGTATTTTATATAGCTTATGGTAATATTTTCTATCTTTCTACCGTAACTTGATTTCGTGGATTCCTCTGGTTTTCCTGATTTAAAGAAAAGCTGCGATTCCTTTTTTTAAATAACTCTGTCGCATTGGCGCAAAACAATTTGTTAAAAATATGCAACCTGTTTCACGGAAAAGAGAAAACAAAGACGAACAATTCTGATGATTACCATATTACTCTTTCTCGTTCCCTCTCTCTATCTGTGTATACTTTCAGCGGTGCGAAAAGAAAAACTCGTTAACAATAACGCCGTGAAGTGAAGCTGAACAGAACGGAGCGTGTATATATTTGGCTGGCGGTATAAATTCAGTTGATTTTTCCCCGACCCTCCATCACGCCTCGGTTCCTCTCCGAGTGGTCTTCCATGTGCGCACGGAGCGGTTTCGCTTCCTTTCGGTTTTCAGTTTGAAAAGCAAGGAAAGTAAAATAAAAAAAAAAAAATCGGAAATCTCATCGACAGCTTCCACCCCCTGGAGGGAAATCGAAAAATAAACCCGATCACCGACAATCCGTTCGAACGATGGAGCTACGCGGACGGTGGCCACGGTGCGTCTCGGTCGGACTGTCGCTTCGATCGAAATGAATCGGAAATCAAAACCAACCCTCCTGTCGTCATCCTCCGCCATTTCTCTCTCCCACCCCAGAGTGTCCCATCGTTCGATCTTGACGCGAACCAGCGGGACTGGAAGCGGGGCAGTTCGAGAGTCGTGAATTTCTCCCGCGGTGTTGGCCACCAGCCAGCGAACAGATCGTCCAGTGAGACAAGCTAGTTTCAAATTTCCCTCTATTTCCCCCTCTCCCACCTCCAGGAGGTAAATGAAAATCGAAGACAAGATAAAAGAAAATATATTGCACGAAAATCATTCAATCACGAGCGATCGTAGATTAGCGTTTTATTGTTGCGGGGAGTGTGTATGTGTGTGTGTGTTATTGTGTAGTGATTTGGGAAAAGCGTGTGTGAGCGCTTGGCGTAGGGCTTCGATTGTGAGCCGGCTCGGGGACGGGGCAGTAGTATGAGTTCGGCCATCGTTGGCTCGTCCAAAGGAGAAGGCGCGAAACAAGTGGCATCGGTGGCGGAAGTGTGCGGGTGCGGTGAATCGATCGGAAAACTGCTCGGGTGACACGCCGTCGAGGTGTGCGTTTAAAATAGAAATAGTTTTCCCCCAGTTCCCATCGTCCACTGTCCACGAGGGGGAGTGAGTGAGTGCGTGCAAACTGCGATAAACGGCGTGTGATTTTCTGGCGAGTAGTTGGGAAATAAAGTTACCTCCGGGGAAAACTTGACGCACGATGGCGGTGAACGTGCTGGACGAGGATCACTTCGCGATCAGCGCGATCGTGACGGTCGTGATGCAGGTCGTCTTCTTCCTGATCGCCGCCATCTTTCAGCTTGACAAGCTGACCGACTTTGCTGGGGGCGTCAACTTTATCATCATTGCCTTACTGACGTTCTTTCTTGGCCAGATCGACCGAACACTCAAGGTAGGTTCAACGAAAAGACGTATATTGAACTTAAATGTTAAAAGGTGTTACAGTTATACATTCCGGCTCTGCTTTACGTCACTTTTTGGGACTTTGAAAGCAACGTAAAACCGAGTTTGGGCCCAAAAATTTCTATGTTTCCTTCGTTTATAATGCCTACCCAAGACTTCCGTTTATAAGTCCATATTCAAATCTTCTGTCATACACATTGCATTGAATCGCAAGAGTGAAGAACAAAGCTACTATAAAAAAGCTTAGAACGATTTGTCAAACGACGTAAAGTGAGAACAACGTTAAGCGGGGTCAGCCTGTATTATGTTTGCTTTTTAGAATATTCTAAAATCTAATTTTATAGAGCGCTGTTTTATATAAAAATTTTAAACAATTTATATTATTCAACGATACATTAAAAAATTGCTTTTATTTGCTTCGTTTGAGTTTTGTTTCTGTAAAGCTCAATCCTAAAAAAAAACAGAAAAATTGCATAAAACTTTTGAAAACATAATTTTTCTGTCAAATCAGTATAAAAAAGCAAACTTACAACAACCTTAGCACAATACGTAAGCAAAATTAGCACAATACGTAAACAAATTCGATCAGTAATTCACTCCAACGTTCTGCGGTGAAAACCGATTTTATGTTCAAAGTAGAATGGAAAGAAGAACATTAGTTTTTAAAGTCAGTAAACTGTAAATGTAGTCTATCAAACATATGCGAATCAAAGAAAATCTTTTATAGCTTTGTCAAAAATTGTAGGCAATAAAAGCGAAAATACTTTAACACGTTGAACGCCAGGCAGTTTATGTACAGATTTTTTTAGTACAATTTTTGATAAAATTTAGTTTTGAAATTTATTGAACCAGTGGTTTTCAAAAACTAAGCAAAAACTAGGCTTTCCAAAGGGTACATTACAGCCATTTTAATGGCTTATTACTACATAAGTCCACTACTATATTGATGTGAAGGCCTGATGAACATTGTTGCCATCACCCGCAAAACGAGTGACATGGCGTTCAACGTGTTTAAAGTATATTGGACAACTTGTTTTTCGATCTGAGAATTCATATTACAATTTTGCTTCACAAAAACCGAGTTCAAGTATACAGAAAATTATTTTTACCACTAAACTCGAAGGGAAAAATATTATAAGCAAAGAGCCCGATTTAACAAATCTGGTATTGAACCACATGAACCTTCCTCTACGAATATGGCTTTCAGCAGAAACACCTCGATCGACACGGGAACCTTCCAAACGTAGCATATATTCCACCGGGACAAATTTATGTGTGAACTTTTGCAACTATTGCACTCCTACCCCCAACACTCGGTTCGAAAATATTGTTTGCAACGACGATGATGATATTTATTGCAGAAAATTCCGGACTTTTATCACCGAAACCGAACGGATTCAAAGTGGGGCAGGTGTTCCGAATGTATGTCGTTGAAGCGCTTTTTTGCTCCCTCCCACAAGAGATATTCTACCCGAAGAGAAAAGCACAAAGATGAAGGGTACCCAGAAGCGAGTGCTTCTTTCGACTTCCTGGCAAGCGGTTCGAATTTTCGTTGGCTTTTTCAGACACGTTTCCTGGAATGCAACCCAATGTATGCACTGGCATCCTTTTGAAAAAGTAAGCATCCGCCCGACTGTTCGTGCAAAGCTCAACAATTTTCACCCCCAAAACGGGACTGTCGAAGTATGTTCAATGTACCAGCCGAAAGGGAACTTCGGAGCCCGAAAACCGTAAACCGTTCCAGAGGAAATTGGAACTCGAAAACATCGCGATAGCGTCACGGAGGAAAGCACGGGAGCCTGGGTTAGTTTCGTTCAGTGTTCGGTCGTGCCGGTTTTTTCCTCTTCTTATAGTTGTTGTTGTTCGTAATCCGAGTTGTAAAAACTCAATTTATACAAAGTGCATCATGCACCGCCGCCAACATGGCAATGACACGAAAATCGATATGCACTCTCTTTTGCGACGGCGAAGTTGGTGGCGATGCACACTCCCGAAGGGAATCGCCATACGAGGATCCGACAGACCGCAACGGATAATCCACCAATTTAGCACCATCAACTGCTTTGCATGCAAAGCTTTTATGAGCGCCAACGAAACTCCGCCACCTCGACCTCGGAGCGGCGGTATGACGTTTGCTTACACTTTCGCAAGTTGTTATTTTCTAGTTTTTTTTCTTCACCACGGAACGACACGGATCTTCGTGACTCGGTGCTAGATATGATTGCTTTATCACTTCCGCGCAACAAGCCACCTATTTGTGGACGGCATAATGTAAGGTTGAAGAGTAGCAATATAACGACAAAATATTATAGGGTATAGAATAGCGCTCGAAGGGGCAATTTATAGGATTTGTTCACGGGTTCGTTAGGGACGCGCGATCACAATAGATAGAGTTACATCGAAAGTAATAAAGATATGTGTAGGCTCCTTCAAAACACATATTTGCAACGGAACTGTCGAACATTTACGCTAGTTGTAACAAGAGAGTTAAAAATCAACATTTGCCGAAATAATAGTCTAGCCACCAACATTAATCTTATTTATTTCAGCAGCTGTTATTGAAAATTGCAATTTTAATAGCTGAAATGCATTGTATCGCATATTATTGATTAAATTATTACATTATTAAAAATTTACAATTTTAAAAAAGCAATTTTAAAATTAAATCAGAGTTTAATCCAGCTACGATATGTAAAAGCTGTTTTACAAACAAAAGCAGCTTTATGATGTTTTAAAAGGCCTAAGTAATATTTGAATTGATATTTTATATCAAAATTATTCATGTGATACGCTGTTTTACAGAAGTGATACTCCGTAATGTTGTTATGGAGAACACAGGCTTAGAAGGATTAAAAAAGGTAAAATCAATGTTCATAAACCTCGAAAGTGACGTTATTATAGCACTGTCGAAAATGAAATGTAATTTAAACATTCTGGCGACGAAATTTAATACTAAAGCAAATCATATCTTATAGTATTGAATAAATTATTTGCCTCAACTGCATACACCAATTCCATATCTACAACCAACCTCAACAAAGAAGAAACACAACTATTTATTTTCTTGAGCAAATTGAAGTACCTACTATATTTATTGCAAATGCATTCAAAATAATACAAGCTGAATGTTTCTTTGTACGGTGAACATTTCGTCCGTTTCTACCAAACTAAACCCATCCATGTCACCCTGAAGATTTAATTTGATTTTTGCCAACTTACCGTCCGTCGTTTTCCCCTTTCTTCACCTCGCACCACGCGGGTGTGGTATGCAAAAATCCGTGAATAAATTATCACCGTGACAGCCGTGCTCCAACTTTTCACACTTAAAACGGGGTGTTATTTGAGAGTTTTCCTGCACCTATCTCGGTTCACCTTTCTTTTTTCGAGCTATGTATTTGTGCCTGATCCTGCTTGCGGTTGGCTGCGGTTGTTTGAAATTCTGCAATTGCTTCCCAGCTGCTCGCTGGCGTCGCTAAGATTCACTCCACACAAAGAGTAAAGACAAAAATCGTTTCATCTTTTGCCCTCTCGTACTCGCTTTTGTCCGGTGTTTTGGCCGTGTTGGCTTGGTTGTTTGAAATGGGACTGAACAAAATAGGAAAAAAGGGAGAGAAATCAAATTTGCCTCCACACAAAGGTAATGAATTACCCTGGCAGTGTAGGAGCAGAAAATATACATAAATAAAATATTCACACAGTGAAAAATAGAAAAAAGTAACGTAAACCGAAGAGGAGAAAAGAAGGGTATGGTATGGTAGCGGAGCTTGTTGATTTGCGACTCATGCCGAGTTGGTGGTAAAGTTTGTTGAGAGAAACTTACCGTTCGGATGTGGACCTCATTGGGACCCAAAAAAGGACCAAGAAAAACTAGAGCCAAGGGAGGGCTTTTTTTATACATTCGTTGATGCAACCCTGCATCCAACATTTGCGGGCACATTTATTTTCCATCTTTCCTGTCCGGTGATGGTTACGGATGGCTTCTGGGCCGTCGTGTGCTGACTATCCGCACGGTTGGTTTCGTTGTTCGTGGTCAGTGCGCGAAACGCTTCACGGTCGTAAGGTTAGTTACAGCTGATGAACGGATAGCCGCAGTACGGTTCCGTCGGAGGGTTTTTCGCCCCAAACTTTGCAGCAAAATGGAAGATGCTGCCTCTTAGCGAACCGAGAGTAAGAGCGAACGCTAGCCCAGCATCGCCGGAGTACTCAGGCGAATCCAATTTGCTTGTCTAGATGTCCTTCTAAACATGACCCGGTCGGTGGATCCGAATCAGAAAAGATAAAAGCTTTTGGCTTGCTGTTTACACTTTCTACCCAACGGTACACCTCTTCGATGCTTCTATTTAAGCCCACCATGTTAAGGAAAACGAAGGACACGGGTAGGTTGCACCGATGAGCAGAGAAAATCTTATTTGAATGGAACCGCAACGCGAAACGCTTCTTGATGTGCGCTCCGAAAATCACCGACCAAATAAAAGCGTCTGAATAATTCATGAGATTAGAGGGCGGGGTACGGTGTGGGGTCTGGGAGTAAAATAAGTTTCGTGAGAACTTGGGCGACTCACGATACAACCGTACTACCGTGAACTTCCGGGGGACCGGAAACTATTTGTTCACCGAATTCACGACCCGGTTTGGAATTTCCCGGGTCTTTTTTCTGGTTTGTATTTTTTTTTGTTTTTTGGAGTAAACTAAGCCCGATACAGGGGCTGGGAACATCGAAGCGAAAATATAACGCATCGGGCTTGCCAGAAACTGAAACGGGGCTGGCTTCCGACCAACACGCGAAACGCCCGCTTCAATTTAGGTCAGAGTGGGCGGGAGTTGGTGTGGAAAACTCTCCCATCCCTGCTTGACTTTCCCCCACTGCGTTCGGGGAGGGATGTGGGTGTGTTTGGAGTTTCCTTTTCGGTGCGATTTTTGTGCCCTTTTTCTGCTTCCTTTCCAGCCCGCCGAAGGAAACACTTCCGGTACATTTTTGATGTCTGGCTGGCGTCGGAAAGGCGGGAACAAACTATATGGGTTTATATCGGCCTGTTAGGGTGGAGGAAAGCGGGAAAGGCAATTCGAACAATTTCAAGGGTACTTTTTGTATTATTAAAGACCATCTACGTACGTTAGAGAACGAAGCAAATTTCATTAGAAATCTTCTATTATTCAGAAGGTTTAATTTTCTCTCGAATTTAAAATAATGCAATGAAGTAGAATTGCTCAAGATTCGGTTCATCAGCTTCGTTTCGCTTACACATTTCGGAGAGTAAATTACATTACGGGAGAAGCAAACATACAATTCGCAGAGTGTGTAAAATGGATTTCCTACTAACTGTAAAACGTAATGTGAAAAATTCATTCTGGAACACCATTTGGGCCATGAATGTTTTTCTTCTCCTTTGCTATAAATCCTTAAGGGGAAATTATGTGTGATGAAAAACTAAAAGCAATAATTGAGATTCCATAACGCCAAACATGCAATATAATATAAAACAGTGTGAAAGTTTAATGCTAGTTAAAGTGCTAATATAATTTTCAGATTCAATGAAATTTAATGACAAACAAAAAGATAAGTAAATTAGTTATAAGTGAAATAGATAATTTGTTTAACGAAGAACTATCTTTTTAAATACACAATTAAATTAGCGGATAACCTTCTCACCGCACCGTCAATATTTGCTCATATTCGTTGAATAATAAAATCATCATTCAATATGAAATTCATCACGTAAGAACAATTCACTAAATTCATAAAGGATAACGTATTTTTTCGCAACAAAATACAGTTAAAAACTATTTTTATAGAAACAACATTTTAAACATTTATTATTCTAATGGCTCACTTTGAGGAGTTTTTTTTTATCTGTGAATAGGTTTCGAATGTTGTAAAGGCTTCTAGGGGTTTGTTTTCCCTGTAATTGATATTTTTTCCGCATTCGAGAAGTAAACTGCGCGATAGAAAGTGTCCTTGAAACGAAAAGGATCATCAATTTGTTTGCTTTTCTTTCGCACCAAATTGCGTTGTTTGGCCCCTTTCAGTTCACCAAAAAAGCGGTACTTGGAGCCTACGACGTCTTCCGGTCTCGGACCGACGTTTACTTCTTTCTTTTCCAGCCATAAACGGCCATCGTTTTGTGCATCGTTTTCACGCGCTTGCCTAAACGCCTTTCCGCGGCCAACGGTAATCCCATAATCAGCAACACTTTCCTCCGCCGCTTCGGTGGAGAGTTGAAATTTGTGTTCCTGTCCGAAGAGAGGTGGCCACCCAGCAGCAGCACCCGGTGCGCCGTTTTGCCAGCGCGCCTTTGTGTCGTAGGAGGCTGCCAGGGTGGGTTATTGTGTGCTGTTAAAATCTTCTCGCCCGCTTCGGACGGAACGGCTGGCCTGCTGCTCGTTCTCCCCGGGGCCAGCCGATTCATCTGCAATGCAGTCAAAACCTGTCCATGTGGGGGGACGGAACGCATGAGCGGTAACAGTGGGTGCCATGGGAGTAGGAGTGAAGCAGGGAAGTTTTGGTAACAAACGTTCGGTACATGCGCCCCGGTTCGAATGCAATCAGGTACCACGAGAAAGAAAGGATTAAAGCTCTTTAAAATCGATTAAGTTTGGTGCAAGAAACACGTGTCTGGGAGGGGTTTTGGTGCGTGTTCGGGTGGAGGTGGAAGAGTAGAAGGATGAAAAATCGTTGTTGGTCTCGTTTGTAAAACACTCTTTTTAATCCCGACTTAATCAGTGGGATGAGAACCAAATTCACAGCAACGAAACCAACCTGATCAAGTCTATTGAAAAAAGAAGACTTATTGTATGTAATAAATCCAAAAACTAATCGTTACTACCAAAAGTACAGTGACCGGCAGGAAAAAGTACCCACCTTGAAGTTTTTTTTTAATTTTCGCTCAATATTTGTTTCTTAATCGAAGTTAATACACTGAAAATATTTTTTTTATCTTGTATTTTTTGTATCTTATGAGAGTCATTCATAAATAAGCAAAAAAACCACATTTTAATTTTTAGAAACAAATTTTAAAAATATATATTAAAAGAAACAGTGACAATATAAAGTGCCCACTTCAGTTTTTCTTTAGTATACATAAAAAAAAATCCATAATAAATACATCTTAGTATATAATGTGTCCTCCATTGCCTTGAAGAAGCTCCTGAAGGTGTTTTGCCATGCTCTCCCCTAGATTTTGTAGATATTGGGGATCGAAATTTTCCCAAGCTTGCAGTAAAGCTTCAAAATATTCGTTTTTATTCGAAACATCTTTTTTTTCAAGGTTTTTTTTTCGTTTTGTTTACCCCTATTGCCCACAAATTCTCAATGGGGTTCACATCCGGGTTGCGAGGAGGCCATTCCAACAGTTTTATCCGAGAAGACCGGAAGAAAGATTTGATCTTCTTGGCAGTATGTTTTGGGTCGTTGTCCTACTGAAAAATGAACTTCTCCTTTAGGTTCATCTGGATGAGTGAAACGTTCAGATTTTCCTTGATGATGTTTATTCAAAAATGCAAAAATGCGTGCTATTTGGCGTAACATATTTGAGTATAGATTAAGCTCCATAAACAATATTCTATGTTACGACATTCAAAAACAAACAAAACCAAAATTTATATGTTATGAGATATCAAAACATTAGGATCAAGAAGAGTAAACATATCAACGAACATAAGTCAAATACGACCACGATTGTGAATATCGAATTGGTCAAGGAGATTGCTATTACCCATATAATTTATCAAAACACAACACTTTGGAGATCTTTTCAGAAAAACTTTATGAAAAACTTAAAATTTTGCAGTGGGCACTTTAACCTGTTACTGTTTTTTTAAAATATTTATTTTTATATTTTTTCTCAAAATTAAAATCCATTTTCTCTCTCAAATTCATGAGTGAATCTCATAAAGAATGTGTAAAACAAAATACAAAAAGTATTTGCAGTCTATTTAGTTGGATTAAGAAAAACTATTGAGCGAAAATAAAAAAAAAATCGAGAGGGGCACTTTTTCCTGTCGGTCACTGTATCTCTAGACGTTCCCTCAGGTCGAATGTTTTACACGCACAAAGCCAGCGAAGCGCGAAGAAGTATGCCTCGAATTTCGAAACAACGGGTTTCTCATTTCCATCCCAACGAAAACCATATGTAAATCAACTTTTGAAACTAATTTTCACAAAACTTTGACGTCTACTAATCGGTGAAATTTCCTCTTCGATGCATCCCGAAGCCAGGGCAGAGCCCCAGAGAAGACTCACTTTCCTCGAGGAGTTCTTGCCAGGGTTCATCCACAGTCATCAAAGTTTTCTGTTTGAGGGAAGGAAAAACGGTTTTAAGGGTGGCGTTGCCTTGGATTTCTCATGGAAAGGTAGAAAACTAGAGAAAACCAACCCACCCGTTCACCACCTCTCCACCGAAGGCTACCATTGCGGAGGAAAGCATTGACAATTTTATATCCGCCGGGTGCCAACCGTAAACACCTTAAGGGATCTCGCTCGTTTCCATCGAAATCGGATCGCTATTTTGGCGTGGAATGCCATTAGCGATGGATGCCTGGGTTTTCCGTCACGTCGGCACGCTGATACGTGTTCTTGGAAAATTGAGAAAATTGGAACAAGATTGCCCGGAATGTCGGAAAACCGGAATGATTATTTCGATGACACGGCGGGCGAAATGGAAGCGAATGATTAAGAGCGACCGATGGCTTCATTTATTAATTTTAATGTGGCACGTGAATGAACTTCTTCTGAGAAGGTTGGTTACAATTTTGTATTGGTTGATAAACTTTTTCAAAGGAATTATTACGGATCATAAAGAAATATATCACATAGAATTGTAGAGCTCATTCCACGTAAGAAGTGGATTATTTTATATTAGATTTCTAGAGACAATAAGAAGTTTTAGTCGACAAGCTGGTCATTAAGCTGGATTCAGTTGATTTTCGGTGGGAAATTAAAATATATGGCCTTATTTGAGATTTTCCACCAAATCTACTGTTCCATATTCTTAAAAAATCATGGATTTATGTCTATTCACATTTCTTGCCTAGACAATGTCGGTAAATATAGTATCGAATGAAATCCCACACAAACGCTCACCGATTCCTGGAACAGGCTGTGGCCCTTGCCCATGACCCGGAACGCCTTTTCGAGAAAAGGAGCAAATAAATAGGTTTAAAAATCACCTCCAAACCATGGCGTAGGCATTTTTGGAAGCATAGCGGCGAGTGAGGGAAGAGTGAGAGAAAGAGGAAAACAAGAGTGACACCAATTTAGACTTCTCGGAATGAAGCCATGAATTCCCGGGTATCGGTGGGTTTCCATCTAGCTTTAAACAGCAACGCTAAACCGAGGAGAAATATACCACCAAGCGCTATGAGATGAAGTTTTTTAAAAAATGGGGAAAAAAGCGTCAACTCCTCCAATACGTTCGTTTCAGGGTTTTCGAGATGGGTTCCTCCTTTCCATCCCTCCCATTAAACATCGATATGTCAGTCACGTTCGCGTTCAACACGGGCTCGAAGGGCTCAGGTAGTCCTGGTGGATTTTGAACGTGAAAAAAAGCGATCCAAGGAAGCGTGGCTTCGCGAATAAAATACGAAGCTCGAAGAAAAGTTATCGCAAGTATTTTCTACTCCATTCGTCATTGGAATGCCAAGCGGAAACGAACCTCCGGGTGGTGGGCCTCGAATGGGGCCGCGGGGATAATGGTAGATGGGGTAGTAATAGTTGTATTTGCGCCGGCAATAGTGCAGGTGAAGGTGCTATAAATATTACAGCATCCAATAGATTGATTTTGTGCTCCCGTGGTGTGCTCCACGGCGTTGGCAGCATTTTCACATGGCGAGGAAAATAAAAAATAAACAAATAGTTGGGAAAACCCTCCAGAACTTTTCCGGGGACATTGTTGTTAAACGAGGAGCGGAAAGGGGCGAAGGGGAGGTGGGCAAGATGCGAGGACTTCAGAGTCCTCTTCACTACATTCGAGAGATCATTCTAGAGTTCGAGTTCGTTGGGGGTTTTCTTTTCCCTTGTTCGGCTCGGTCGGAGAAAAACTCAACCCCGGAAATAAAAAGATGATCAACTTGTTTGTTTGTTTGTTTGTTGTAGCCGAAAAACTGTTCGAAACTGTCGTGTCACATCTCGGTGCTCTCGATATTGTTTCCCCCAAGGGTATCTGGGAAACATGTGGGAAATCATTGCTTACAGGCGAATGTAATCAACAAATGGCGGCAAAAGTTCGGGGGAAAGAAAATAAAAAGGCACCGTACCGGCGAAGGTGATATGATTGATGTGACATTTGAAACACTTGAAGGTCGTTTGCTACATCCATCACAACGTCGGAAAAGTCGTGGATGGTTTAAAGTGTTTTAACGGAGGCAGAAACATTTTCCAACACGCAACACGTCAACTCGGGGGAGGAAAAACGGGCAACCTCTTTGACCGCAATCGTCATAAACATGCGAGCGCAGGAAACGGTAAAGTTGCAAACCCTTTGCCTTACCAAAGGGCAACCAGTTGACCGTTTCGAGGATCCCCGGCGCGGGTTATAAATAGTGGTAAAAACATCCTGTAAATAAACTACAGTTAAACATTACGCCGAAGGCTACCGAAGCCTATCGGACTTGTATGCAACTGGCCGGGCTGACTACTAAAAGCTAAAAGGCTGCCCCTGCTTCGTTCGTTTCCGGTTATGAACGGAGGCTTTCCGTACTGGGCCCGGGGTTGGCCTCGTGTGTGTGTGTCGCCGGTGTTCCGTACTCGTTGACCCCGTTCGAACTGAGGCACAGTGGACTTGTCTGCGAATAGAGGTTTTTCTCAGTACAAATTTGCGTAAACCTAAAATCACAGAAATGCATAAAATCTCACACTTTGATGTGAAAACTTGACAGCTATAGGGATTCAGATATGGATTTTATTTTTAAATTATAATTATATCACGAATGTTGCTTTTTTTTACTAAAGCTGCTACCTTTCAAAATATTACATTTAGATTGGCTATTGGTTTGTTCAAAAAAATGTATTTCTATTGGTTCATTTATAAATTTTTGATTGATACATTATTTTTCCTTTTTTAAATTCATTAAATCCTCTTTGATATATTACCTCTTAAGAACAGACTTTATTTTGATAATTTTGATAATTGATGTTGATATTTTTTTGTTGGGAAGTTTTTCTAATATTTTTAACGCATACCCTTTATTTAAAGAATTTGATTTGATTCCTAACTGAGCAAACACTAGCAATAACAGTTGAAATTTTACTGAACCGATAAACTTGATCATAAATCAATTCTAATTTCCAAATGTAACGTAAAATGTACTCATTTTTCAATGGAACAGTTAAATGTTTGCAAAACAATCATTTAACTTAGAGGTGAATATTTATAGCTATAAATATAAAAACTTAGAGCATGAAGGCAATTTTGAATATTTAGTTTGGTTTTTCACTCTTGTAGTGAAGAACTCTTAACAACCTTATCTTGATCATTGAGGGTTATACTTTAAATGTATTTATTCATTTTTAGATTAACTTTTGCTATATTGTGTCCTTTTTAATATCATATTGATAGTTCTCCGGTGGAAGTTTATGAATTTCTTGTATAAAACCAACTTCATAGGAGAAAAATATGAACATTCTCAATTAAATCAATAGCAAAGTTTTCAAATATCCCATCAAGCAAGGTAACGGTGACCTCCCAAATCCCCCAGCTAAGCGCCCACTGTGCGCCGATGACATGTATTTCAAAGTATCCAAGAGCGAGTGCTTTTTATATGTCCTAGCTGAAGACAACGAACCAACAGGGTGAGTGGAAGCAGCTTATTGCACTGTCAACGATGGAAGCTACGAACGTCTAGAACCTTCTAGGATGCCCTTGATGCCTCCCTTGATGACTGGGATGCTTCCGGTGGAGGAGAACTTGAAATGGCCATCACATAAACTTGCATGAACCATTTTGAAACAACAAAAAAACAGAAAAATGCATAAAATGTTCAGAGGTAAATAATAAAAAGCAGCGTTCACATTTGCACGTATGATGCATCGAGCACATCACCTCCCCAACATCACCACCGGGACATCGCCCTTCCCAAAAAACCTTGAAGAGGTGCTCGAGCCGGAATTTGAACCACTCTGGTATCGTCCCAGCTACGTTTGCCAACATTTGCTTCAGCCGTTGTCTTGTATGGGAAAATTTGAACAACACAACACACAATAGTTGGTATTGAATTTCTCTACTCACCTCTCCCCATGAGCGAGTATCCAGGGAGCATGATTTAGGTAACCGGTCTTGGGGCCGTTGTTGAGACAAGAACAACACCGGTAACGAGCGCACGGCCAGGTCGGTCGCTCCATTTAGAGCTCGAGCCGAGGGTTTAAGGGATTGTGTGTGTGAACAAACACACTAGCTTCTCATCATCAATCATCGTGCCTGATCGTACGGGGCAGATTCGCACTGATGGCAACACGGGCTGCTCATCTGGCTGGCTCATAAATGCGCAGATATAAGAGTGCTACAGTTCACCGCTCCTTCGGTAACTGCTTCGATCCGTTTTCCTTTCGATTTCCCCCACGGAGGGGAAAAGCTCACCTGACTTCACAACAATCTGAAACACTTTTCGCAACGGCAGGGAAAACGGGCGCGTGAAGGACACAAGAAATCAACCACTCACGCCGTTGGATGGAGTTGAATTTCCACGTGTTTATAAGTGAATCCGTCCGTTTTGGAGTGAAGCAAGAATGGCTAAAGGAAACGATGATGATGATGATGATGATGATTCGCTCAAAATACTCCAAAAACCGGAGCTGTGGCTCTGGGGAGGCTGCTGGCGCACTTCAGCTCCTCGTGCCAGCATATGTGTGTGGTTTATGTGCGATGATAAATTGCACACTCAACTTTGTAGTTTTCTGCAAGCTCACCGACGAAGCTTGATGGCTCGAGCGGGGGGGAAGTGCAGGCCGAAGACGACGGGAGGCGGACGTTAATTTGCGCCTGATGGTGAGACGAGCCGTTGGGAAGAGGGAAAAGCGCTGGGCTTTTATTAGATTACAGAAAGGACAGAGAGCTCTCCATTGCAGGGAGATTGTTTGCTTTTCTTTGAAAATCCGTTGTTTGCTAATATGGGCGGAATCCTTCCGATGTTTTGTGTGTGTGTAACGATGCCTACTTCGGTCCGCTTCACCACTACCGAACTTCTGGTTCACACGGAAAAATGGGAACCACTCACTCTGTATTGTTTGTCCGAATACAGCTCGGAATATACTTTACAGAATCAGAAAAGGGTTGGGGGAAAACAGAGGCAGACCGCAGTTACAAGGTTTGGAAAATTCAACTTTCCCAATCCACATTAAGCTGATGTAAGGCTGCATGGTTTAAGTGGTTAGCTACAGAACATACTCTTTCCATATCGTAGTTTGCTCGTCGACAGATTGCGTGCTTGGGAAGGTTTGCATTTCTACCGCTTCTACAGTTTTCCTGATAAATACAATCAAAATCGAGTTTCATCCCAATTAAGATTGGATGATATTTGCATTCCATTTTATGCACAGTTTATTTCCAACAAGAACTGCTTTCCGCATTAAGAATGCGATGGCTGCCGGGCGGGTTCAGCTGCACGACTCGAGTTGGCTTCGTTGGCTTCCTCCTACGTGCTACTACTCGCTTGACGTATGATTGGTTTACAATTGAATAAACGCTTCCATTACTCACTTCGTAACCGAATCCGGTTACTTTCCCGTAGATCGGACAATGATTTGCGCTGGCACTTGGAGCACTTTGCGCAAAATCAATAATCCATTTCAAATAGATACGCAACACGAATATGATTTCAATCGGAAAATTGTTTCGTAGATTCGCGTCGTCATGGGGTTTTTTCCTCTTTTTCCGATCCATGTTTATCGTTTCGCGCTTGCACGCGGAACACGTTGGTGAACACAATTTGGTAAACATTAAATTAAATCGAAATTTGAAATCAATGTGCACGAAATCGATCTAGAATTAGTCATTCTGGATTTAATTATTTAAGGCAATCATAAATATCTTCGATTTTGTATTTTTAAATAATCAATGCGGTTTTTCTTCCGCATCGTGAATGATCGTAAAATATACAAAACGCAAAGAAAAATATATATATGGAGATTTTCAGAAAATAATTAAATGACCTTCGTGTGTTCCAAACTGCCAAAAATGTTTCAATTTGAACTCAAGACATTATGAATATCTTATCGTTTGTTGGATTATTCAACAGAGCCTAGATGTTATATTTTATGTAAAGTTGAAATTTCAATGCCATTTCTGTGTTTTTATGACAAAAATGTTCAACAAATCGTATTTTCATTAGTCCATCAAACGGCCTACGTATTGAGTTTTATTTTGAGCTTCATTTTTTAGAACAAGTATTAGTATTATTCAACCGAACCTTTATGTTTTATTTTTGTTCAGTTCATCATTACCATTTCTCTGTTCTATTTTGATGACAGAAAAGTTCGAACATGAAGTGTTGATTGAATAGAGTGGCTTATGTAACGAGTATCAACTTTATTCTTAGCTCAAAACAAAAGGCATGAACAAACCAATGCACCCAGTTATATCTTAGTCCGTGTTGCTTTCAGTGTTTTTTCCCGACTTGTAGTGTAGTTTGCATTTTCGAATGAATTTCTCCTTCAGTCTGATTGTGATACCGAGAAAAACAAGTTTCGTCAGCTGACGCGAGGCAACTTGTACTGCATGCAAATGAAGATAACTTTCCCGAGGACACCGTCGGCTCAGTAAACTTCCAGGGAAAATACATAAACGCACAGCCAGACATTCACACAAAGGGACACACATACACCAAACCGTGGCGCAACAGATGAAACTGACAGACGGGCGTGAGTGGTGACGATGTGCCTCGCATACAATCGGGGAACTTCACTTCACCCGAAAAAGGCATGCCACCGCGTGTCAATAGAAAGTTTTCCACGCGGGTTTGTGAAAATGCCTCCCAGCCCGCCCGTCCGCCCCTCCAGGGTGAAAGTTTGCAAAGATACCGTCATCGTGCCGTGGCGTGCGATTGTTTTCCTCGTCAAAGCGTCTAGCGACGGAGTAGTTGAAAGCGAGCGAAGGAGAAGGAAGAGGAGGAACTAGTACTACTTCCGTTTCGGACCAAGCGGGATGGCCAACGAAATGGCAAACCATTGGCAAACGAGATAATAATGCTCGAGGAAACAGGTGCCCGGGTTCGTTTGTTTGCTTGATGAGCAGCCAACCTGCCAGGTGAGATAGGCAGCCCATTGTGTCTTTGTATGTGGGTGTGTGTGCTTTTCGATTGTCCTTTTTGCTGGTGGCATAATAAACTCGAACCGTGCACGTCAGGGCACCGTTCGGCAAAACAATCGTTCGGCGTTTTCCTTCCATTTTCGTGCCCCGCAGGTGACGGACGGCCGTGAACGTGCGGAACAGGCCCGTTTCTTCAAAAGTCCAACCAAAAACACGCGAAGCTTAGGGTTGGAAACGTGGTCGAGGAGTGAGGGAGGATTGTTGACTACTAATCAGCATACACACTCACACACCCACCCACCAACTGCTCGATTTAGGAAGCAACATATTGCGAGAAACGAAAGCACCAGATAAGCAAAACTGACAAACACTCCACGACAGGAAATCGGTTCAAAATGGAGTCCACGCTTTTGTGCTGGTTCTTCCTTGGTCACGTAGTCGATTTTTCTTTTCGGCCAACTCTTGAGAGATCGTAAACTTTCAATTGGACTTGCAGTTGTTTTGCTTCGGAAAGGGTAGTTTCCGTAGCGATGCGCGAGAGAAGAAGGTAGAAGTGTACTTAGTTGGAAAAACATAATTTTCAAACAAATTTAAATTACGGGAAGTTGTTCCAATATGCTCTGACTGAGCGAAAATATTTCTTGCTTTTCAAATTATGGAAATATTATAAATGTTAATCCTACAATGGGCGATTAAAGTTTTGATTTGGTACAAAAATAAAACAATGAAAATTACTTAAAACTATTTATATAAAACTTGCTGCACAATTTTGATCTTTCGATAGTGAAACCGAATCTTTGTTTTTTGAAAACTAAACAAATGTCTAAACGAAACACCTTGAAGTAACAATTCAACATGTTTTTTTAAGTTGTTTAAAGACAAATTTTAGTTCACTTTAGTAATTATGTTATGCGGATTGATTAATTTCCGGATGAATTAAATTAAACAAATGTCTAAACGAAACACCTTAAAAAAATAAAAATTCAACATGTTTTTTAAGTTGTTAAAAGACAAATTTTAGTTCTCTTTAGTAATTTTGTTATGCGGGTTGATTAAATTCCATTGCCAACATGTGGAAAACTGGGATGAAATGTCACACAAAGGCTGTGGCTTTTGAAAAGAAAGTATTTT
The DNA here is from genome assembly GCA_000441895.2 of Anopheles sinensis. Classification (NCBI taxonomy): domain Eukaryota; kingdom Metazoa; phylum Arthropoda; class Insecta; order Diptera; family Culicidae; genus Anopheles; species Anopheles sinensis. The sequence continues at coordinate 1,102,251 of KE525348.1, forward strand.
ATCAGCTTCTTTTTAAGGTCTAAATAAAACCGGTTTTACTCGGTTTCGTTCTTCATTTCACATTTTAAACTTTTTAAGGTTCTTGGTGTTGGTTGGTGCATAGTGCCCCACGTTCCGTTAAAAATATCCGATGAAGATCGGCCCGGTTCTACCATTCCGGGGCTTTAACATGTATCTCGTTCGTTTGCCGTCGCAAAGCGGAAGCTTAATTATGGAAATATATGGGCAGATTCTGTTTTTTCTGTTTTCACTTTAATCCAAAACGGAACGACACCGAACCAACCTGTTATGGGGTGCAAAATGAATTAAATTGTGATTAATTCTTTTTTCTTGTGGAAGCAAAGTTTAATAGCTCGGTGGGAAAGCCTGGCTACCGGATGTGGCGCACGTAGTTTTTAATTAAATTTTCCCGATGCTTATCGATGCCGGTGTCAACCAGATGTGTTATTAGTTTATTCGAAGTGGCGGCGTTTTTTTTTCAATCGTTTAAAATAGATTCTATCAACCAGCGGTGAGGGAGGCATGGGAAAATGAACAAAGTGTACAAGTAGATAACCTTCATGTTGAACGGATCTCAGGTTTATTCCTTTTTTTTCCACCAGCACAGTACACTCTCCTCGCTTAGAGTAGAACAAATACACGAACGGGCGAGATCCAATGAGTTGTCCACAGGGTAGAACTTAATTTTTCTCGCTTTGGAATGGCCAACACGTACCACAGAAGGGAGGTTTGGACGAACCGTCAGCATGGGCGACAGTGGAAAAAAGGCGAAAGAAACCCCCGTTTCGCGGTTGCTCCCGCAAATTGTCGTCCTGGGCGTCCGAACGTCTCCCGAAGCAAACAACACACAATGGACTTCTTGGACGGTTTCGGTGCGAACACCCTGTGGAGTGGTTTTCCGGCAAAAAATGCCGAGTAAAGGTGGCTAAGGATTTTCCTTTGTTCAACCGCTACCGACTTGATGGGCAGTCCCGGTAACGGTCCCGGTTCACGATTGTTTCTCTTTTCTCACGGCGAGCCTTGGAACACCTCACGGGCGGAAAAAAAGACAGCGACCCTCTAGATACAGTTTTCCACCCGAAAGATCCCTTTCCCGAAAGCCCGAAACGAGCTCGCTAACGCTGACTAATGCACTCGAGAACGAAGTGAACGTGGGGACAGTTTGGAGAGTGTGCCCTGATTGCTTGTTGAATGTGATGAACCGGTTTTAAAGTTTTTCAACTGCAATGCAATGGGCGAGGGGATGGGTAGGGAGGGGCAGGTTGCTCACACGGTGGTGAACATGATTGCAATTTGAGGCAAACCTCGTTTGCGAACTTTTCCGAGTGGAAACTTCGCTCAGGGCGAGCGACATTCGAAGCTAGTCTAAAAACCGAATGCTGGAGCATGTGGATTCAATTAGTTTTGATAGGTTTTTGCTATACGCAGCTATAGTACGATAGTTGTGTTGGACCTGGTTATTGGTAGCGCTTTTGTTAGGAAGCCACGGGATAAGTTTATTCAACTCTTAAGTTCTTCTGTTTTAGAGTAAAACGTTTGACGTTTAATTGAATTTTAGTAAAACTCTTGGTAAAAATTAGTTCAGCTCCTTAACACTAGAATCCAAATTGGGGTCATTTTGACCCACACGCGATTTTCACATTTAATATCTCAAAAACGACAGAAAAAAGGCTTGTCTTAAAGTCCAAAACAGCATCTAAGAAAAGTAATTTGACATTATTTGGTTAGACCAATTCCGAGAACCAACTTGACTATCCCTAGAATGGTTTTTAGGGGTAATTTTGACCCCTGTTTTTCAACACGCTGTAACTTCGTCAGTTTTCAAGATTTTTTAATTCTGCGACAGTAAAGCAGAGGAATCAATCTTTATTGCTTCAAACCGAGATAGCGGAATGATGAAGGAGTGCCTCAAAAATCCTTAAACAAATATACTTAAAAGTAGCCGTTTACGGACTTAAAAATCTTGAAAACTGACGAAGTTACAGCGTGTTGTAAAACAGGGGTCAAAATGACCCCTAAAAAGCATTCGGGCAAGTTTTCAAATCAATGTATTCTAGTGTTATAGAAGATAGTACTCGTGCGTAATAGTTTGAAAATAGATTATTTTTAATATGATATTGTTTAAGATAGGTCTAAGGAGAAGAAATAAAATTATTGCTTGAATGATATATTCCACAATGCACGGAATATTGTTTATTCGACAGTAAGAATATTACAAAGGCAATGATGAGTTTATGTTAAAAAAATATAAATTTTTTCTACATTTGATAAAAGAAACTACATACATTAATCGGTATCTGTGTTTAGCAGTTTTTTTTTCAAGTTTTATCAGGATATAAAGGTTGTTTAATATAAGGAAGACATCCTTAACCATCTTAAAGGCTGAAAGTTTCAAAAGTTGTACACTACCTTGCCATCTGATACCTTAATCTAAAGAAATCATTGCCAATTCCCGGTGTGTCATATCCTATAAAATATAAATTTAATAAATTTCGCTTCTCAAAGAACCCCATTGCAGCAGCATCATAGACTTCCGTTTCATTTAATGGCACGTATAAATATTAAACATGGTTCGATCCATCCTTTGGCGACGTTATTCCCGTATGTCTTATGGAAAAATCTAAAATAATCTTCGAACGAGATCGAGCTTCTTCCGAGCCGGATTCCGAGAGACTGGAATGCACTCCAATCGAATCGTTTTAAGTAGAATTTATTGACATCGCCCAACACCTTCCGCTAGCGTCGAGTGGCGCTTTCGTGGTTAGCTTGGTTTAGGTGGTTTACCATCCTCGCCACAGACACTCCACAAGGAAAACAAACATAAACGCACACACACATACACAGGCATAAGCCTCTCGCCACCATTTATGTCCTAAGCGAGCACGTCGAGTACAGTGGACTAATATTTTACCATCGATTACCATAATAGTGTACACACGATGGCTGTATGTGTGTACGGCGGGAAAGGATTGCGACTGAGAAAAAGCAGTGCGATAGAGAGGGATGAAGAAGAGAGAAAAAGATGTGAGAAATAGAAGAAAACACGAAAAAACCCCGGATGCTGTCAAGGGAAGAGAAGTTCTAAAAACAACAAACGCTCGTCTCGACGCGTTGCTTTCGGAAGGATGCCAGCTTCCGGTGTCTTCAGATCATTTTCTACCCCCGGTAGTGGTTGGGAGCCGATGGTGGAGATGAAAGAAAATAAAGCGGCAGGCTCTCAGCTTCACTTACCGAGACATCACACGGAGCGGCAAAAATCGTATAAAATATTCTATCGATCCAGGGTCTGGCTTTTATCCGATATCATCAAACGCATTTTCTACGTGCTGTTTCGGTTTCGCTTCTTATTTTACCGAACCTTTTGGAGTTGTCCACAAAATGCGCTGCCGGAACCCCGGGATGGCTTTATTAAATGCAGCTTTGGTTCCGCCACGACCAGATGGAGGCGTTTGGTTTTAACGATCGCTTCCTAATGGGACACATTAAACGACTCATTATGCTTAGTCCGAGGGCATTTCGATAAGGTTTCGTCGATGTATTAAATGGTTCGGTTTGCGCAGTGAGAGGTTAGGTTGCTGCCCTTGCTAAACCCTCGATTTGGCGAACGCTTCATTAATTCTTTCCGGCCGAGGATGAAGGAGCAGCGAAGAAAAAGTAATGCACCCGAAAAAACCAATCGGCCAGGATTTCATTTTTCCGGTTGTTTTTTATTTCTTTTTTTCTGTCTCTCTCTCTCGTTACAGGCCTACGACAGCCGGCAGCTGATGGTGACCGTGTTCGTGTGCCTGTGGGGTGCCCGGCTTTCCGGCTATCTGCTCTATCGGATCGTGAAAATCGGACGCGACAAGCAGTTCGAGGACAATCGGCGCAATGTGATCCGGTTCGCCGTCTTCTGGACGTTCCAGGTGAGTGCCTCGGTCGGTGTCTTCGTACCACAATCGAATGTGTGTGTGCTTGCTCGTCTCTTTTTCTCATTTTATGCTTCATTCTTTACCTCCTCCCTTCGATACTTAACCTTCTTCTGCGTCAATGCAAGGGCGAAAACTGACAGTACACGACGCGATGCAGGAGGTTTCGAATCAATGAACCGTTTTATGTGACATTCATTGTGTCGATAAGAAACGGGAGCGGTTTTCCTCCCCCAAACGCCTTGTCCGCCTTTCCTCCTTACACCGTACCATTGGATCCAATTTGTAAATGGTACTGTTAGTCGCTGTTTGCACATTGTACTAAGAAAGCGATAAATGCTGCCGACACCCCGTTGGCCGACCCCGACGAACTGGACACTGCCGAAAGTCAAACGACCACACGCAAACACACACACACCACTAGCACCGAGTGGCCCTGGAACCTGGCAGTGAGTTTGAGGCGGATGGACGATTCCTAATGGACAGCAGTTGATGTTCTTTAATAGCATTACGATTGCGGTACGGCGGGACGGTATTTGCCGAGGAGTAGGTACATATTTTAAAGCGTAATGTTGCCTAGTGCGACGTTCAGTGTACGCCATCGAAATATGGTCGCCGCCGTTTGCACACTGCGGCCCATCTAACGACAATCTAATTATCCATAAAATGATCAAATTAATTCTTCCTTTTGACCGTAAAGGCCAACCAAGAGATTCGTCCGGTTCAAGTTGCGAGTGTGTGTGTGTGAGTGTAGGTATGTGAGTGCCGAACTTCCGCTGGCTAACTGGATGGGGTCAATTAATGTTTTCATAAGTTGACGATGCAAAAATATGCTAATGAGGTTTGGTGTTTGGTTGTCACGCTTCGACAGATCTCCACGATGCGAGTTGAAATTAATTGAATTTTGCTTTTCGATCGATATCGGTCATGCATATTGGAAGAGTAATAATTTGATTGTAGAACGGTGTTTGAAGAACATTTCCAAACCCACAATATTTTGGACCAAGATATCGTACCATGTTTTAACTAGAGAAATCATTGAAGGTATCAATTTGAACTTAGAAGTTAAATATTAAAACTAAGAAGAAATTAAAAATTATATATTTACACAGTTTTCAGGGCCAGTTCGCCCTTATCAAACAGTTCTTTGCCAGTATTAGGATGTAAATTGCTCGCGCAAGGGTCTTGTTTGCCGTTATTAGGGAGCAATTTGATTTCATCAAGTTCAACTTTGCCGTTGTCCGGAGCAACATTAACGCATCGAAAATCGGGCGCGTTTTCACCTGCCAAACGTTACGGGATTGTTTTAAATGAGCCGTTATCATATTTTAAGAAAATAAATCTTTGTAACAAAGTATTTTAGGGGCGTGCGTTGTAAATAATATTTCAGAGATTTTTAGTCATTTACAAAATGCGTTACGAAGCGAGTGCGAAGACAAGCTCAGCGGGCCCTTTCATAGTTCGGTTGATGTGTATTTAAAGTAGTATTTATAAACAAAATACAATGACCTAGCTGTGGTTCAAATTAAGTAGTTGTAAGCTCAGCTTCAACTGGGAGAAACTGGGAGACAAATTTGGTTCTGATCATTGACCACTCGCACTCGTTTCGTAACGCATTTTGTAAATGACTAAAAATCTCTGAAATATAATTTGCAACGCAAGCCTCTAAAATGTTTTGTTAGAAAGATTTATTTCCTTAAAATATGATAACGGCTCATTTAAAACAATCCCGTAATGTTTGGCAGGTGAAAACGCGCCCTATTTTCGATGCGTTAATGTTGCTCCGGATAACGGCAAAGTTGAACTTGATGAAATCAAATTGCTCCCTAATAACGGCAAACAAGAACCTTGCGCGAGCAATTTACAGCCTAATACTGGCAAAGAACTGTTTGATAAGGGCGAACTGGCCCTGAAAACTGTGTATAAACACATGAAACATCTGTCAACTGTATGCATTTTTATGAACGTACAGTTTATAAACAAAGTGTTTGAATTTTAATGAATCAATGAAAAATGAAATAATGAAAAATTAGCAGGTTCAATCAATTGACCAATTAGCCAATGTTAATTCAAGTGTATGTTGAATACGTTGTATTATTGCGCGGTTTCTTTCTTTTCGAATTTCGGATTATTTCGGAAATGTTTCAAGCCGTATAGTTCCCAACAAGAGTTGCAGTGGAAGAGAAAACTCATTTTATTTTAACTCCTACTAGCTGATTTACCCGACTCTTGAAAATTTTGAAATGAAAAATAAATATTGAAATCAACAAAAATACGATTGTTCAAAACCACCTTAAAACGACAGCAAAACGTAAAAAAACTGTTTTAATCGTCAAACTGTCCTTCGCTCTGTGCTGAAGTGTTAAATTACCCAATTGAAGCAAACATGAGAAAAACTATGCTGGAAAATCAGTCAAACCAGGAAAACGGTGTTAATTTAATTATAGGAATTTAGACGTTTTTGTTTCCCTACCAATTATTTGCCATCCGCTCTTTTTTATGTGCTTAATCATTGCAGAGCCTTTCAATATTCAATCATGAGATTTTTAGCAACCTACTTTATGCATTAAATTTCTGTATCTAAAAAAAGTAAATTAAGCAGTTTTACACCAACACATTATCGATGTTGAGCTAATTTTATAATTGAAGGGAGATAAGGGACGGATATTTAGGTTAAGGAGACAACCACAAAAGAAGTTAGAACATCTCACTCTTGGAAAATTAGGTACTTTCCAGCCAAGTTTGGTATAAATAGCCTTGGTAGATTCTGCGTGATGCAATGCCATGTTTGTTTTTGGCTTTCCATATTACTCTACTCCCAGTCAGCTGGTGGAAAACTGCATAGGCCCTGCGAAACAAAAACTCTCTCCCTGCTCAATCCGCTATCCAAATTCGATAACCGAAAGCCTCGTAGATTGGCTACACACCTGTAGGTGTCGTGTGTGTTCTTTCACGGTGGCGACACTGACACTGACTTTTCCACTCGCAGCATATTTGCTGGTGGAATTGGGTTTTTCAAGACATTTTTGGTACAGGACAGCCAGGTTCTGGAGAAAACTCAAACCGTGCACTTATAGATCTAGCTACGCAAAAAGTTTCACGGCTCTAATGTAAGCCGTTTGGACGCTATCAGGGAAAGATGGGACAAAAATGGCGCAAAACCCATGCCTTCATTCAGAAATAAATAAATGCGGTTTAAATATAATAATTAACCATCGCAATTTTAGCGGGAAGGTATTCGGGAGGGGTAAGGAGGTGTGTGGATATCAACAAACAAAGCTCAAATAACTCATCTTAGGAAAATTAGCTACCTTTCAGCCAAGTTTGGCGTGATTTTTATATTAGAGATTTATAAATTAGATTTATAACAATTGCGCTATGTTTTGATATTTGCTTCTTATATTTCAGTAATTTGCAGATTACTTTCACCTGCATAAACACGTAGTTTGAGTATTATTTTCTATCATCTTCGTATTCTATTTATCCTGCACAGCCATCCATCATGTATACAAAAATGTAAACTCCCGACATTATTGATCAAAACCATATGCTTTTGTTTCACTGAGGAAACATAAAACGAGTACTTCCTTTTGATGTTCCATTTTGCGGGAAACGATTTTAGTGATCAAAGACTGGTTTGTTTAGAAAATTTCGCCCCTAAATGAACAAATCCAACCCAAACCTTTCACCCGACGGGGAGTCGATATTTAACCGGCAAGCATACTTCGTCCTCCCACGGTACCATTTCCTGTATGGCCCCCCTCGTTTTCGGGACACCTGGCGAGCGATAAATTATTTCGCTCTGGTCGCGATTGTTTCCATTCCCTTAATTTAGCTGATTTGTAGCCTCCGGTGTTGGCAACTGTTCTTCGGCGATCGGGAAAACGTGCACGCGCTGGCCTGAAATATGAACCATCGGCAAAGTATTAAGTTTCATGCAAATGAGCCAGAACAGCCGAGCAGCAAAACATGATCCTCTGCAAAGCAGCGTTGCGGTGGGTCGAGACAAGAGTTGCTTTGTCGGAATCTAGTACTTCTCCTTCCGACATTACCGTTGGAATGTTACTGATTGAAAGATAACGAGCTTCTAAGGGAAGGAAGAAAGGTGCGAAAAGCAGCCGGCACACTGTTCGGTCACGCAAACATAACTCCCCGGAGTAAAGGGTTCAAAGTGCCAGTGCATAAATAATGTTCCCCGAAAGACCGAGTAATTACCGAGACCGATCGTGCGTGCATCCCTTATGCATGTGTGCATGTGTTCGATAGGCATAGGCTCTACTATCCCTTCACGGACACGCTGAGTAGGGAAACTATATGCTAAAAGCCATAACCTAGGCTGAACTTCCCTCCAAATGCACTCCGACCTGGTTCCTTTCGCGTTTCCCAACCGGATGCAGTTCGTGGCGGGCTGTAATTCACCGGGTTTTCACTGCCTAGGCAGGGAATGGGTAAAAACGCGACGACTCGCTGCTGGTGAACTGAAAGTCTAATGCATTTTGCGTCGGTGGAGATCCCTTATCCCTTGATGTTTTCCATTAGCGGGTACATTAAACTTTAATGAAAATAAACGTCAGCCCCGTGCATAACGCTGACCCGCATCAATGCCACCCACGGATAAGGGCTTTGATAGATTTCCTTCGGCATGGGAGAGTTTTAAATGTGGTGTAATTAAACGCTTTCATGGACTTCTGCTGCGAAACTGTTTCTTTATGGTGCAATTTAACTATGAATGGGTGCACTAGCAAATCAGAATAGTTTCTCCTAAAATATTACGTTTTATACCAAATGATAATGTTCAGACCGACAACGAAAGCTTTAGGGTTTTGAGAGACACATTTAAATTTCGCATGTGTTTATTTCTTGACAGTGATATTGGATGGCATTCTATATTTTGATTCAAAAATGATCTGAAGAGGATATTATTTTAATGTAATATTTTTTCGATCTAACTATTGACGTTACAAATGTTACGGAAAGTTAAGGTATTTTCCCACCAAAAATATTCTCACAATTTTTAGTTTTAAAAATCGATATCCTTGCGGTGTAGCTACTGTTGCATACATTGTGGCGCATGGATTATTTTAGGGGGAACATGGCGTCTAGCTCTTCATACCATACGATCGCTTCTTAAACCTATTTATAGAAGACCACAAACTTTGTCGTACACCTAACCTACACCGAACTCGGTGGAGCCGGCACAACCGAACAACAAATAAAGTAATTATCTGTGCAACATTGAGGGGGACTTTTTTCTTCCAATTCCATCAGCTAATCGATCAAAGTGGCACGCAACGGAGTAACTTTTCCTCGATATAATAAAAAATGCACTTATATTAGGCATGAGTTTGTGTGTGTGTGTGTGTTTCCACAAGCAAAAGGAAGGGGAGCAAAAAAATTAGCAATAACAGCACCAGAAAACTTTCACTTCTCTTTCCAATAATGTCTCCCGCACGTGCTGGGAATAATTATGTCCGTTCGAAGCTAAATGGTGTGTCGTTAAAATGCAAAAAGAAACTTTTCCTCCAATCACCGGGGGACCGGACTGGAGGGAGTTTCGCACGCAAGAATCAAAACTTTTCCCTCCCTCATGTCATCAGTTCCAAGGATAGACGGCGGTGAGGGTGGGGCCAAATTCCACTTGGTTTATGTTGGCGAAGATTGCACAAACAAAAACCAATTCAATGGCAAGCACTGGTGAAAGGTTCAGCAAGCGGGAATGGTGGCAAAAACCAAAAGCAAAACACAAAACTCATCATCCAAATTATTAGATTTTCACATTAAAGTGCCGGCCTTTTGTTGGCGCTTTCTTCCTTTTCCTTGCCATTTCTGTTTCTAACGGCAGGAAAAACAGAATCCTTATTCTAATTAATAATCTCCTCCATCGCGCGTTTGGGTTTCGCTTTCATTCTGTCCATTCGTCACGCCTCCCCTTCTTTTCAGCCTACCTTTAATGCCCACCTCGTTTCGCATGCTAATGTTTTGTTCCTTCTGATTTCTTCCTCGGCAGGCCGTCTGGGTGTTCGTCGTATCGCTGCCAGTCATCATCATCAACTCACCGCGACACTCGTTCCCGAAGGCGCCCAAGACGATGACGACGCTCGATTCGGCCGGCACGGGCATGTTCGTCACGGGCCTGCTGGCGGAAACGTACGCCGACCTGCAGAAGTTCTCCTTCCGCCAGGACCCGATCAACCAGGGCAAGTTCTGCAACGATGGTAAGTGACGAGCAAAAGCCGGCTCCGGCGTCGGTGAGAAGGATTTAAATTTAATCGTGCACGTACGCACACACAATCGCTTTCTCACGGCCCAAGATCTCCGTCCGAAATTTTTTTTCCATCACTGCTTCCTTGGCTCACCTTGAAAAGTTCAAAGACGAACTCATCCGACCGGTCCTAAATCGTCCGGAACCTTCCCCGTATCGCATCCGGTGGATCGGAGAAACCTTCATTACCGCGCCATCAACGCTGCCGAGCCCGAAAAGTCCGCAGCCCGGACAAGATAGTGCACCGAACGAAACACTTACTTCGCCACTCCGGTGTAACCTTCGGTTTAATGTTTCCTCACGGCCTTCATTAGGCGTTCATCGCTTTCCCTTTTTCGCCCTCTTGAGGTCGGTGAGAGTTTAGTATCGCCTGCTGCGCCCCTTTCCGCCGTTCCATTTCGAACCATTAATCTTCCGTCGTTACCGTAAACTCGACTCCTCCGTGGTCGTGGTCGTCATTGGAGACGCGATAAGGGAGGGAGAACACTATGAGACACTGTTTGAGACGTTTGCGGCATTATGAGCGTGTTATGGCGTTGACAAATTTATGCTCACCATTCACCGCCGTAGCTTTCGTGTTGGCAACGGGGAAAAATGTTTAAGACCAGGGAAAATGAGAGCCCCCAAACCTAAAACCCGGGGGTCATTAGGGATCCTCTGGTGTCGTGCCCGTTGCTCACATCGACGAATGTTGTATGATGAGGAGGACTTTCTTTTTACATTCTTCACGCTTCTCCTTCCTTCCTTATCTGCTGGTCGTGAAGGAATGTGAAGACTCCGGCCCGGGCCGGAAACCACTCGCTGGCACGTGACCACCATCGTTGGGACGTTGGTTTTACACGTTTGACTGGATGCGCCCTATGATGTCCTTTTCATTGTCCTTAACCCTTGGAAGCACGATGGGATTCCGTCGTTGTGAATACTAAGCTAGTGGATGTAAGTTAAGTTCTACTTTGTAATTTTTATTTTAACGGGTTTTAAATAGAGAAAAACATTCCAAACGATTTTTATCCGTTTTTTGAGTTGTATAGATTTTATTGTTTTAATTTTGTGTTCATAGAACTAATCGTTTTTATTTTGAGTTTTTAAGATATTTCCCTTCTTAAAAATGTTTAGCAAAACGAGTTTAAAGCTCTTGAATCAATGCCCTTTTCTTCTGGATCGTCAATTTAGCGGGTTAAATTAAGATTTTTGGAATTCTATATTTTACAAATTGCTATTCCCATATCCAGCCTTGAGACTATTGTTTTCTTTTTAGCCCTGAATATACACGCCTAAGTATAGTTCATACGATCGATCTAGCAATATTTGTTGGTGATCAATCTATTCTTACTTTAAATTTGTCTTAGTTTTACTGAACGTTTCTTTTTTCTTAGTTCTTGGTTTGCCATTATTTTCGCTTATCAATATTTTTCAACAATAATAAACATATAACATATTTAAATCATAATTATTCTTGCATTTTACCTGGCGAAAATGGATTAATGTTTTAATATAGTATAAAAACCCATGCACTTTATTCAAATATAAATTCTTCTTCTTCTTCTTCTTTTTGGCGTAACGACCTCTTCGGTCATGCCTGCCCTCTGAAGGGCTTACTAGACTTTTTCCCTTATGTACATGGATAGTCACTCCTCTCGTACAGGGGAGGGCCCGGTCTCGGTTGGGATTCGAACCCACGCCGTCGAGGTCATGGGCCGAGTTTCTAACCGGCGCTACCGCTCGGCTATCGCGGACCCCCCAAATATAAATTAATGATCCAAATATAAATTAAAGTGTTCCTTGTGCCGATAATGTTTCTAAATATAATATCAGAAACGAAGCTAATTTTGCATCTCGCTGCCCTCTAAGGGTTAATATATTTGGCACTCAGTTAAGCTTCGGTGACCGGCCGGCTCTTTTGCATACCCTCGAGTGGTTTTGAACTCCCGACTGGAGGAACTATCGACCATTTTTTCTTGTCCAATTTTCCCACGAAATAAACCCGGAACAACCCAACGCGTACCGGCTCTTCGAGGCGCGATGCTTACTTAATTGGTTTTTGTGTTTTCTCTTTTGTTTTGTGTTTTAATTTATCATCACATTATTCATCGCTCGCACGAAAGATGGCACCCAGCCCGAAAATGGTGGTTCTGACGGAAACGGACGGGCTGTCCTTGGGGGAAGTCGGGTTTCGGGGTGGGTACTTTATTTTATTATTGAGCCACGGTCCGTTCGGAGTGGTTTTTTCTCCCTCCCCATTTTGTCTGCCACTCACTTCATTCCCCACTCAATCCGGTTGGGGACGAAGAGTGTGTTGTTTACGTGCGTGAATTTTAATACCCATTCGTCCCAAGCGTACGGGAGGCCAAAAAAACCTCTGATGAGCTTGCACTTCCGAAGAGGGAGTAAAAAAGAAAAGCGAAACTCGAACCCGCTTACGAATGCAGCGCCGCGTGCGTCCCATTACCTCGGTGATGGATAAATGTGACCAATTTGCCAAATGAGATCACTTCTGCCGAACGGGAAACACCCGTCGATTGCAGCTTTATTGGCCACCACGAAAAGGGGTTTTATTTTGCAATTTAACGCGTGATATTTCATGCGAATAACCGCGCCGGCATTGCTCGGAAGTTACTGGGTAGAGATGTGAGAGGTTAACATGTTCTTGTCTGTGGAGTCATAAAGAGGTTAAAGTATCGACATCAAAGATTATTGAGTGGGGGATTTTATTGGTTTTCTTTCTGTTTCCTTATCTTTCCATGTTGATATGAAATACTTCTCATATTGAGACGTAATTCCACAATCTTGGAAATAATCTTGCGGTGGGAAATAAGCTACTCATCATTTTGTAGACACCATGATTTCAGCTCTCGTTCAGCCCCTTATGCCATTACCCATTATCCGAAAGATCATACCCCTTAATCGGGGTTGATTTTGCATCAGCTTACTTCCAGCTGCCATTCGTCAAACCCGTCTGCGGTAAAGCTTACATACTCAGCAGAGCTGCTGGGAAATTGTTTGCGAACTACATAATAGGATGCGCCACATTGGACTTACTCAAAATAATACCTCGGTCTGACACACACACACACACACCTGCGCGGCTGAAGAAGGTGAACGCATAAATCCCCGGGTTTATCTTCCTTCTTTTATTCTCAGAGCCTCCCTTTTTGGAGGCACCGGAAAGCGAGCGTTCTCGGAACAACAAACCCATCTCTCCGGTCGGTGCCCAAAAGCTTGCCCAACCCAAGCGGATCAGCATCGCCGGGGACAGTCGCCGATTGGGTGGCGTTTGTGGTGGTGGTGGTGGACGTGGCCCCACGCAAACATCGTTCGGAAAATATTAGAACCGTAATACGTCGATGCTAAATTTACGTACGCGTCCGTCGATGTTGTGCTCCTATTTTCTTTTTTCTTCTACCTTATGCGTACCCGTGGAGATACCGGATACTGAGGTTTTTCCGAAACCCTTTTCCACACCCCCCTCGCCCCGCTCAACTTCCACCAGGTGGATCAATATTTACCATTCGCTAGCATCTCTCGCATACTAATCGGATTACCGGAACCGGAACGGGGAGAGAGGGGGAAGAGTTTTCCACCCTTCAGTTGGGCAGGTTTTCTGGAAATGATTCCTCAGCTCAGGGTGTATCAGGTGGGTTTTCTTACTGGTTCTTTTTTTATATCCTGCGCCGGTGATTTTGATGCTTGAAATGTTGTCACTGCACGAACACACGAAGTACGCAATTTGGAGTCGGGTAAAAAATAAATATAAAAAACAACATATTTTTCCCTGCCCAAAATATTCAGGTGGAAATGTAAATACGAGCTCGCAGTTTGTTGATCAAATTTAGATCGATAAACAATAATCTTTCCGTATGGAAACTCTCATCGAAAGGAAAAAAGAAGTTTATTCGAGTGAACATAAAGTTGATTATTGAAATGAAATTTCCAAATATTAAAGTAAATTCAATATGTGGCTTTATGCTATTTCCACTTTATGGTATAATCGGTACCTTATGAAGAAAATTGAGGGATAAAGCATTTTCCAACACGTTCATCCCGCTTTCAGAACGGGAACATCCGAGACAACCTCGCCGAGATTGTGTTTCCCGAGCGCGATAAATCAACAAATCAATCCTCATCAAAGCATGCCATGGATTGAACGCGTGCTACGTTGGCACTCGATGTACCGAAGTGATAGTGAGTGAACCCCCGTGCACGTTCGTGCACCATATGAGTCGAATGAACCGCCACTTCCTTCCACTAACCCATTAGCGGGTGAAACTTCAAACCCCAAAGCCGCACGCCTCAAAGGGTTGACACTAACGAGCGGTGCAGATTTTAAACGATTATGCTGTCAGTCAGGGTCAAGGGAAAATCTTCCCATTCGAGCGGACGGAGACTCGATGTCGTTTAGCGTCGGTGGTAAGATACCGGACGGGATCGCACACCGATCGCCCACGGAGAGGGTGGGATTTGTAGGCGAATAATTGGTACCCGACGATGGTCGCGTTATCTTGATAACCTTCCCGAGGGAAAAACTCTCAGATTACGGGAGCATTGTGTGCAGATGAACTTGCATGATTCATGGATAAAGTAAGGTCAATGCTTTAACGACACAGTTTAATTTCGTTCATAGAATTCAAATGGCGTGCCTTTAAGGATTAAAAGAACAATTAAATTGCATGTGAATTGGATGGAGATATGCGAATAAAGAAAATACATTTTATTCACTTTTCTCTCCTTCTATGTCACGCAACTAATGGAAAAATTATGTACTCTAAATGAATTTAAATTCTCGCCAAAACACCTTGATACTAAAAGCTTTAGTTAGGTTGCGCTGCTTATTGATTCATATCCGCTCGTGGACGAGGAAACAGTTCATTTCCTGTTGCGAATGAATATAATTCGGACTGAAATAGAAAACAAATGGAAATAAAATGAATGACCTTGCAGTGCATGGTAAATTCTCCACCTCCGTTCGGAAAACCCATGCTCCTACGACTGCATTCTCATTACGGTAATGGCAACGATGTCGCATGTCTGTGTGTGGCTATTGTGCAATCAAACCTCTTTTGTCTGACAAGAAATAAATGCTGAATGAAATGACTTCTACTCGGTGTCACGACGAAGCATAAAAGTAAAAAATATACGACTTGGTTCAGAAGGATGCGATGTCGAGATTAACAGATTTTAAATTTACCACGTTTAAATTTTGTTAGCTGTTCTTTTAACTGTAATAAATTGGATGTTTTAAAGTTAGGATAGACGACAAAGACTTTCCCATCGTCAATAACATCATTAGAAATTCCATCTTGCACTCAACATTTACATCCGATACGACAACGGAAATAATGTGTTACACATGGAAATGGAAAATTTGCAACATCAGCTGCTCCTCGCTGGAGGACGTGAAAATGGGAAACCTATTCCCTATGTCGTGCCAATCGATCAGCCCACGAAAGCCGATAAATGGGAGAAAATTGCCACATGGCCAGCGTTTTATGATCTCGGAAAAAACCGTGCACACCTGAACAGAGCGCTATGTTGTCCTCGTCCGTTCGCCTAATCGGATCACGTCCTTCCGTTGTTGACCTTGCCCGGAATCGCCAATTGCAGAGCCCATTTGAGTTGCTTATTGAGGCACGAAATTTCGTCCGGATGAATGTCCGGCACGGTGGCATCGTGCCAAGTCGTGTGGTTTATGCCGTGTTTAGCTGGTCGATGCCACGGGAAGATGTGAGTCCCGGTCCCGGTACTCTTTTTGCATTCTTTATCATTTTGTGCTCGTTTTTGTTTTCATCCATTTTCCGTTCGTTGCCGGAGATTGAAGAAGGTTGAAACCATTGCGAGTTCGCTTTTTTTGTATACGTCTCCCGGAGTTCCGACGACAATGACCGACGGCGTGTGATAAATGGATCGTCCGAAGCGGAAGTTCGGAGGGGAGGGACGGCTGCCTGTTTACTTTTGCCATTTGTGTCCAACGCAAACACCATCATTCAGGCCACGGCTGATGGCCATTAGATTGCAAGCGATCAAATTCCTTCCCAGCATGTTTTGATGCTTCTCAAAATGTACACATAAACTCCTTCTTCCTGCACATTCCTCGCCCATTTTTCGTTACAAAACGCTAGTGTTTTCCCTCCCGAAATATCGATGTGTTGGCGTTTGTACATTTTTCCACCAGGGGCCCGAGGGAAGGAAGGAAGTTTGCTGTAAAATTTGTCTCTGTCGAGCAGCCAAATATTGATAGTTGTCAAATGTACCTAGTTGGAGATTTTTATCCGTACGCGTGTTTGATTTACGAGTCCAGCGCCAGAAGGACTCCGAACAACACACTCGAAAAGGAGGAGCGAAAGAGATTGACGATGTATTTGCTTCTCTCGTTGCTTGGGACCATTTTCCGGGAATTCTCTGCCAGTGCACGACGTTGTTGTGCTACCGTGCACCGTAGATGGAAATAAATCGTTTAAATGCACCGAGGATCCCAAGTGGCCGGATGCCATCGTTTCGTGTGCCAGCTGCATAGGGTTGCAAATGTTCTTCTGCCTCTGTTTTTCGAGTGTACGGGAAAGAAATAAACTAGATGCATGGTGCTATAGTATTTTACCATCCGTTGCATTCCATTGTATCCTCTTATGGGATGAAGAGGAGCTCTGAGTCTTACCTAGAGTTGCGCTAAAGATTTCTTAATAGACATTCTTGAAGGAAATGTTTGGATTACATTGTTCTATGCTTAAGAATGCAATCAAAAGTTGTACGGCAAGATATTATATCAAAAACACAAGATGCTATAGTTAGCATCTTTTTGGTACTAGCTGTTTATTTTTATAATGTGATATAAGCAGAGGCGGATCAATCCATTCCGGGGCCCCAAGCGGAGGAATAATCGGCGGCCTTCCAGATCTTTCCAGTCTTCATGTTTTCTTAAAACCTTTTACTTTAAATGCATTGCTATACATTTTAAAGCCGGTTTGATTTGTATTGCACTTTCCGATGCATTTCACTTTAGATTCGATTTCCAAATGGTTCATTAAATTCATCAACAATATGTGGTATGGCATACGAATTTGTTTATCCAACCATCGTTTAATCTGCTGTTAAGCGTTCATTTTCGATGAATTGGATACATTTGTCAATCATTATTGTGGAAATAAATGGTCCCTGAAACCAGAGATCGTTACAAGCCCAGGCTAATTTCAAGACAATAGGTCCATGAAAATGGGCGATCGTTTTTTTTACCATCGTTAAAATCAAACAAATCCGTATGCGATACCACCTAATATAATGTGATCGGTAATTTATATTTCCTCTTCCCGTATATTCATGTTTCTCAAACGAAACTTTAAAATCATTGTATTCAGTAAAGCAATCTAAACAATTTACCACATCTTCTTTCTTTCATTTTATTATTTTTCTTCGAAAAATGCCTTCTTTCGTCTTTAAATAAATTGAAACCTGTTCTATTGTTGAAAGATGACGAGAAAAAAAAACTACAAAGTGCAGATAACTAACATGTGATATTTTTTTATGGTTATACAGTATATTTGAAATCGAGCGCAAATATTTGAATATTTTCATCAATCTGGATTGCACTTTGAGCCAAACGGCAAGATCTGACGGAAACAAGATGAACGAAAATATATTCTACTAAGGCTTTCAAGGTAAAAATTAAAAATAATAAAGCAATTTTAAAGAATACAAAAAAATACTTTGATCAAAGTATTTTAAAGCGCAAAATTGAAGTTACTCTTTCGGTTTTAGGTTTTAGTCCCGGGCCCTCTTAAGCTTGAGGCCCCAAACGGCCGCTCAGTCTGCTCATAGGTAGATCCGCCAATGGATATAAGGAATGTTGTAGAGTGTGGAAGCTCAATATATTTTCTCAAAATGTATCTGCATTTTATGACCTATGAACAATTGATATAAATATTAGAGAACTAGATATCAATGAACATGATGGATCACTTATTCATAAAAAGCACCATCAACCTATGATGAGCGTTCTACTACTAAATGGTGGTATTTAGCTCAATATGATAGGTTCGCTGTACAGTTTGATTGCCATCTCCGTTTACGTTCCCCCCAAAGTACCGACGTAATTAAGATCCCACGCTCTCGATTACATATCGTGCATCAATTTGTGGCCATGCGTCATACGACACCGGTGAAAGCCATTTTATTATTGCACACACATCGATTCAGGGAGGGGAGCAATCATTAGCTCGAGCAAACACACGTAAATGCTTTCATAAGCAGGCCTAAACCACAACCGAGAACCGAGGCAACACGATCACTATTCCATCGCTCGTCCCCCCATCCTCCGGACACCTCGATGCCGAGTGCATAATTATTTCATTAATCATGTACCCCAATTGGCCTCCTTCGTCAGCTGGAGCATGTGACGGTATTAGGACGTGGAGAGAAAAAGAGAAGGGAGCCAATGGAGCGTTTCAAACGTATCATCCGATACGAAATGGCGATAATCCAACTAAATTGGCACTTTCCCGTTGCCACTGGTGTGCCAGCACGTGTGTGCCGGTGTTTCGCCGGCGTGTGGGTTGGGTACGATGGTGTCCTTTCTCCCACCAGTTCCACTGATGAAACGTTGGCTGCACGTGCTGCCCGCCCGATAGTTGGATAGCGAATAGTGAAACCAATCACGGGACGCTGTTACAGAGCGGAAGGCACGGAAAGATTGAATGGTGTAGCTAATACTAGGAATGACACTGGGAATGAGCGACTACATCCGCTTGTGGGTAAACCAATCCCACCAACAACCAGGCGTCTCCACCGAGTCGATACTGGGCGCCTCCATCGGTTTCATCAGCTACTGGGCGCCTCCATCTGGTCCATCAGGTACTGGGCGCCTCCATCTGGTCCATCAACTACTGGGCGTCTCCATCAGAATCACGACCTACTGGGCGTCTCCATTGGTAACCACAGATCCGATTGGAACGAGTAGTATTGCACGCAACACGGTGAGTTTCGTAACGGTAGAACCCTGGTTCGGTTGTCAATCGGGTGCGTACGATTTTAACGCTGCGGTGAAAGACCAATGTCATCACCCCAAAAACAGTGCGAAGGTAATCCCGGGTGGCTCGAAAAGGATCATCCGACGCATCCTACATACATCCCGGTGAAAATCCAGGCTGTCAAGTGTCACGCACCGATGCGCTGACTTTTAGCAACCGACAATTTCGTCGTGCGTGTCATGGTCGATGTGCATCGCATAAATCATTCACTTGCAGATGGGGTTAACAACGATGGTGTTGGTTGGTTTCCTGTCGACGAACAATCCACACCAACTCGCCCCGGGGGGTCAGCTGGTTGAGTGGTGGTTGGGGTGGCGGTTTTTGCGGTACGAACAATGTCACCACCAATCCGACCCCGGGAGGCTACAATGTTCGCAAACGAAAGGCCTACACCGTGTCGACCTCGAGCAGCCGCTCGTTGTGGTCGACAAAAGTTCGGTCGACTCAAATATCAGCAGCTTCCTTTGCGCGCCACATTATTGTCAGTCGTTCACTGGGCGAAAGAAATCTGTCAAGGGCAAGGAAAAATGGTCGACTGCCCGAACCGAATGAAGGCCACGGATACAAAAAGAGAGCGAAAAAAACCCGATAGCACAACCACAAATCGAACCACACTCGAGGAATGGGAAAGAAAACAAAACAAAGTCTCGCTCGTCAAGGCTGGCACGGAAACGAGCTTTCCATTGTGTCGGAAAACGCCGGTAGATTGTTGGCTTCGGGCGGTCCCTGAAACCCCCGAAAATCTGTCCCCGAAAACCCCTGCTCGTTCATGCATTCTCGAACGAGGCCAAGAACTTGAACCTTCGACTGATGGTATGGGAATAAATCAAAATTCAATCTCTTTTTTCACAGCAGGCCGAAGCGAAAAAGACGAGGAGGCTGGACGTAGGGAAAACATCCCTCGGTGGGATGGAGTTTGGTTAGCTACGGATGAATTATTTTCTCGTGCCGAGGTGCCGATGGGTTGTTCGTATCGATTGGATGAAATGGGAGAGGGAAGAACATAGAAATATTCGGATAAAGCCGAGGGGAAAATGTTTGAATCAACCACAAATTGAAAATGGCTGCAGACAAAAGGTCTTCTTATGCAGCAGGAGATTCATTTGGTTGAATAGGTGAACGGTATTCTTATGTTACCTTTGAACGAGATCTGTATTTAAAGGGCAAATGACATTCTTCTGTGTTCTTTTGAACAGAAGCTGTAGAAGCAAAAAGGCACAAAATCAACATATTTTATTTAAATCTAATTTGATCCTTTTAGAGGGACGAAAAATTGGTTAAATTCCCTCTCATCTCAATGGCTACACTTTCAATAACAAATGCGTTCATTCCTTCCAACGAGAGAGTAATTACTTGGCAGCAGAAAGCATTCTGCATCAAATCGCATTCATTTTTGTATAAAAGCTTCGCACGAATGAACGAACGAACCGCTCGCTCCAAAGTGATTTTTAATTATTTTGCAAGTGCCTAATTTTCCACTCCACGGCGCAACCTTGCACGCTTCGGTAACCTTTTGCCGGGTGGTTTCTGCACTTTACATCTTGGTTACCGACCAGTCCTGCGCGCCGTCGCCCCTCTCCGTCGTTCTTCGTAATTTCCACGAGTCGAGCATAATTAAATGAAAGTTGCGGACAGTGAGAAGATCCCCAAGCTGAAGCAGGGAAGACGCACGCTGTTTGCGTGCGCTTGGAGACGTCCGGAGATTTCCCGACGTTCTTCCACTTTTCCTTTATTCCCACGCTTCCTCACCGAAGGAAAAAAAGGGTTACATAGCAAAGGATAGAAGTCACGCAAACAGATTATGACTCCGTAAAAGGAAACGAATGCTGAAAGCAGAAATTGCACGAAATGATCTGCTCGGTGAGAATAATAACAATCCACCGCAGTGCCCACATCCAGCCGGGGTTCCTAGGTTTTGCATCTGGGAGAAGGAAAAAGGGTTTTCCCAAGCGACAGATGCACACACAACCTTCAACCTCCGGTGCGAGAAACTCGTGCCCGATTCGTGGAACCTTTCTGTATCATCCCAGGATGTCTATACGGCCCAATTCATCCACTACACACACACACAAACACACAAACAAACACAGTAACAACCGGTGGGAAAAACTGTCACACCCGAATCGGTCGGCCGGGAAACGGCAGGTTGGGCGCGTGTCACCGACACGGGAAAATTTTATACTCAACGAAAAGGAATCTCCTTGCACTGGATGTGGGAAAATTGTGGGAAAATACATACTGTGGCATCCCATACGAAGCGAGCAGGGGTGGGAGCATTGTGTAATGATATCATTATAGGCCTGGCGCACGGTGCACTCGAGCATTATTCCACTTGTCGGAAATGTTTCGTCGTTGTGCTTTGGGCGCGTCACATACAGATGGTTGGTTGGTTGATTTCGAGACCCGTTATTGTACGCCACTCCAGGAGTGGTAGGGTGCAGCTAGGCTCAATGGAAAAGCAACGGATCGTCAATTGAAACTGGGAAATTTGATACCCAGCCCGTGAAGGCATAATGATGTTTTTAAATAACATGCGATTCCAATGTTTTTAAATAATTAAGCAGTAGGAAAACATGGCGCATTCGAATATGGAAGAAGATATATTTTTGCTGCTTGAAAAATTGGCTTACAGAAACGCGAAATATTAAATATTTAACTAAAAATGGGTTTTCAAAAACACTACATAAAAGATACAAATTTCTTCACAATAGTGAAAATCTTTCCCAGTTTATTTTATTATCCCAGTTTATTTTATTATCCTTCTCCTCAAACCTTGAGGTAATTAATTAATAATTACTTTTAATTACTTTTAAATAATTTTAATTATGTATCGACAATCTTAAAACACGTGATAGAGTGAAAGTTGAATTGAGTTAAATATATGGAAACAGAAAGTAATTCATAAGTAATCAAATGTAACTTTTGAAACGAGCATCTTACTTAGGTAAATTATTTTATTTTATAATCAAAGTTTTTTCCATCTTTGTTTGCAAAACGACAACAATTACCTTTAGGTGTAATTTCAACTATTAAGAATATTTTTTAAAAACTTTAATTTGTCATTTGTCTACTCAAACATTAAAGTAAAGGAGTCCTACAAGGTGAAAAAAGGAACAAACAATAAAGATCAAACTCATAATTCCTTGCAATAAACGAAAACGCGGTGAAGCATCATCGTAAAAGGACTCTTGAGTTTTATTTTTGATGAAAATTTAACAAAGTTGAATTGCGTGTCTTCCTCCTGAGACAAATAAAGTGGACCCGAAACCGAAAAATCTCTCGAGGCGGACACTTGACGCGTGAGATGATTATTAAATTGGACGCAACTTTCTCTACTTTGGCCCTGGGTTATGTTTTTCTATCCTTTTCCTACCTTTTCGTTTTTCCACTACGGCATCGGAAATCATCTGGTTCGATGGAAGTTTATGTGACTGTGATCGAATGAACGGTAATTTAAATTTTGTTACTCACGCCAATCAACGCCGATGAGCTGTTTAAAGTTGACCCTTTAGTGCCTTGAATTTCTCATGAATCTCTTCTCCCGCTGTCCAACATCGAGGTGGTCCCTTTTTCTCGTTCTTTTTCGGTTTTGTCCCGAGTTTATCCCTTGTGGTTGCCTTCAGGTTGAAACAGTATCTTATAACCCCCATTTTTCCCCGTTTTCTTCACAGGCCTTTGGCGGATGTCGCGCCACCCGAACTACTTCGGCGAGATCGTTATCTGGTGGGGCATCTTCGTTATCTCGCTGAACGTCATCGAGGGCATCGAATGGGTCGCTATCCTGTCGCCGATCTTCACGACCCTCATCATCCTCTTCCTGTCCGGCATTCCGGTTCGGGAGCGATCGGCGGACGAGAAGTACCGGGAGTAAGTATTTCAGGGGCCGGCGGTTTGAAAAGCCGTCATATAAACCCACACATATTAAGATTTGATAAGCGGCGCGTTGGGTTCGATTGAAGGAAACGTACCGGCATAAATATCATGTCGGCGTCCGGTCGGAACGAAAGGGAAATGGATGGCCTTAGGCGCCCTGCTGTCTGAGGATTTAATTTAACCTTCATTTCCCCGAGGGGGCCGGGCGCTTTCCCCGGAGGCGCAGTAATAGGCAACGTTAGGGCGGCCTTGGATCCGATGACAGATTGACAATGACGGGCGATTTATGTTTTTCCTGTCACAAACTTTAACCCTCGCGGAGTGGGTTTTTTTTGTCACATCGGCGTAGAACAGGATTCATTAGATTAATCGGCCTTTATGAGACGAGAAAAGGATTCGACCAAATATAGAAAACTTAAGCACGCAATGGCTTGGTTATACAACATAGACGATAGGATTTTATTTATTTTTACAAATGCAAACCGATACGATACCACCAAGCTTTTGAACTACAAGTAGCGGAATTCGGTGCAAGTGCGCCATAGGGGCAAGTGAGCCACCTGGCTTTTCTTCGTTAAAATTAAAATAAATGACCAATTAAGCACACAGCTACGTTTTTCTCTCTTACTAGATATACTGTACTAAATTTCATGCACAATAGTCCACTTTTCGCTTTTTTGTCATACATTTAAAGTTGCGCATCAAAATGGCATGTAATCTTATAATATTTCCACCAAATCTAGTAGGCATGTGTCACTACGCATTGCTGAGTAAAAGAGGAAGTGGTTCGTGAGGTCAGCCAAGAATATCAATAATTTTTCACGGAAATATCTAAGTTTGAAAAAAGTGGACAGTCCCATCATTGTTTGGGGCAAAAGTGCCACCTCTGTATTCGTTGTAATTCTGCCGAGTAAAGCAGCCAAAAACTCAAAAACTGTTGTTGAATTCACAGTGAAGCAGGAAGGTGCGTAAATACAAGGGGATTTCGTCCCAAAGAAGTTTTCCAGCGGCTAGAATGGAAAACCGTGAAAACGCTCTCGTGAAAAGGAGACTACTCTCGACGCCAGTTTGGAGTCAAGTTGGGGTCGTCATGAGACTATAACATGTTTTTAAATGCTCCATTCAACTACCCTTGGCAAATACAACCGCCAAATATGGTAAGATTTTTCAATTGTTCTATAAAATAATTAAATTTCACTAGGTGGTACTCTTGCCACCAAAGCACAAAATAGTATATGATTTTTTAACATTTTTAAAACAATTATAGAACAAATGGTTTTGCGGTTATATTTCTGAAACTCAACGATAAGCGTGAAATGTGAAATTGTACTAAAAATAAAGCCAGCGTTAAGCAAACAGATTTTAGTAAGTTACAGAACAAATTGCTTAACGTGGCGCACTTGCCCCAAATTCCGCTAGCATCTCTTACTAAACACGAAATACTTAATGGAGAACCTCCTTCTGTGGGCCACGTTGGTTTCCATGTTGACCTTGAATTGAAACTGTTCGCTCCGGTTAAAGGAAGCGGATGAAATAATCCAATTATCGGAAACAAAAATGGGTTGTTTTCAAGTAATGGGACTGTTTTTCCAGTTCCATTCGAAGGAACATTCTTTCTGTGCCCTGCCGACTGTTTTGGTGCTAAAATGCTTCCAGAAAGAACCTGACGCGACCAAAAAAACAAGCGGTGGAAATCGCGGAAAGCTAAGGTACAATGTAAACGAGCGAAGCACACATTTCGATACGAAGAAGAACACCATTATTTGGATATTTCCCAATAAACAGGAAAGGATAAAAACAGAAAGACAGAGAGTGAGAGCGAAAGTTCTCGTTCGCGTGCGTAGCGTCAATCGAACGTTAAACTGCTTTTTTCATGCTCCTTTGAAGCTTTTCATGCTGCAGACTGGTCACGCTAATCATACACACACACGCACACGTACGAGCACACAAAGCGGCCAGGTTTTTGGTCACGTGATAAATAAGGAACGGAACGGTCGTTAGACAAAATGGAAAACAATCCTACGGTTGATTTATGGCCGGAGATTACACGCGCTCGCCGTGTAACGGGTTGGCGAACTAAATGAACGGTTTAAGATTGACCCGATTAGCGTTGTTAATTAAATGTGGCCGTTTGTTAGACCGGCGACGCTGCAAAGAATAGAGAATGGTGCGAGAAAAACACGCTTTCAAAACACGGTTTGATTTATTGAACGTTTGTTTTTTCGTTTCGTTTGCTTCCTCCGTTTAGCGACTTGGAGTACCGGAAGTACAAGGCGTGCACGTCACCGCTGATTCCGATCCCGCCCGCCATCTACGCCGAGGTACCGCGGGCCCTCAAGTTCATCCTGTGCTGCGAGTTCCCGCTGTACGACTCGCTGGACAAGAGGCGCAAGGAGGATGGACCGTTCGCCATGACGACCTCGATCTCGGTGGCGCACTCGCACTCGACCCACACCTAGCAATCGGGTGGGATGGCCGCATCCGGCCACTACTACCACACGTACGTCGGGACGGGCGGGGCCGGTGGACCGGGAGGACCTGTGGTAGTCGCCTCGGGACCGCCGGGAGGCGCCTCGTCGAAGGATCGCAACTCGATCGGACGGGTCGCCAGTTACTCCTCGAGCCAGAAGAGTGCCGGTAGTGTGGGTGGCGGTGTGGGTGCCTCCGGTGGTTGCAAGGAAAAGTCCTCACAGCAACAACATCAACAGCAGCAGCAGCAGCAGTACTACTACCACCGTACCGCCAGCAGCAACAGCGACTGCGAGGACTCGATCGTGCCGGAGCGGATCACGTGCATCTCCGGGGCGGCACATCCGGCGCAGCAGCACCAGCAGCATCACCACTTCCACCACCACCATCACCACACGCACCAGCAGCAGCACTATCAGCAGTACCACCATCTGCCGCAGCAGCACCTGGAGAACCTGATCGGCGACGCCGGAACCGGCTTCGTGTCCGGCTCGGCCCAGATAACGACCATCTTGTGATCGTCCCGCAGCGGGGAGGAAGTCGCTTGCAGCCCGCACGGGACCGTCGAGGCCACTTCTGCCGCTTCCGGGGCTGCCTTGTTGTAGAGCGGGACCGTTTCCGGCCCCGTTTCGAGCTGTACATACTTTTTTGGTGGAGTTTTTCCCCGCAGCTGCTGGTGGCGAACTGCTTGGTTGGCAAAGAAGGCTACTTCAACGGACAATCGGTTCGACAAGAGCGCGTATCGAGGATAACAATGGTAAACGGGTTTAATTTACCCTTTTTTTCTTCCACCTCAAGTCATGTTGCAAGGTTCAACATTTATTTTGTGTTGTTGAATCGACGCTCGTTTCTTGGTTACCGCATTTTACGGTTTCTACTTGAAATTTTGCGGAAAAAATTATATAGGGGTGGCCGGGGTAATACGCACCCCCGAGGCATAACGAACCTTTTCCGATTTATTATGAAAAACGCCCTGCAAAAATGAACTAAAATAAGGTCACCTAAAGAGTTTAATACCTCAAAATAAACGAAAACGCGAAATAAAAGCAAAACAACAAAAATTACCGGTTCGAATCGATAATTCGTAATTTTGCCGACGACATTTGATCCAAAATTGATAATTTCAGGAGTTCATTGTACCTCTATTTTCTTGTGCATCTTGCTTCACTTTTATGGTGCTTTTTTTATTTTCGTTTTGGTGCGTATTAACCCTTTTGGAGCATTTTACCTCAACAGAGGTGTATTTTGCCTTATCCAGCTACAGGTCTATCAAAAATCGCACTTTTTTAAATTGAAAATTCATCTTTTTTTTCAGCAAAAAAGGCAAAACTTTCAAATTTATTCCAAAACTAGGCAAATTAGTAAGAACTAGCCAAGATCATTGAAAATTCAAAAGATTTCCTTAAGGGTGCATAGTAGCCCATCCACCCCTAGAACTGTTAAATGAATCCAAAACTGTATTTTTTTGTTTTTGATAACAATCCTTGATTGTTTATGTTCTATGCGTGTTGTTTGAAAACACTTGCTTACATCTTCGTTGCAAATATTGGATGCGTGGAGTTAATGTTTCTTCGTTTAAACTACGCTTATTGAATTTAACATTAAAAGTACTTCTTTGCGTTTATAAGGTTTTTTTTACATTTGTTTGAAATGATTCTTAAAGTTTACATCACATTCAACATAACTATTGAACAAAAATCATAATATTTTCAAGTGAAAAAAACCTGCAAAATACTCTTAATTGAATTTTTCCGATTAGACGTTATTGCTAAGCTGTTGCTTTTGCTTTCAGTTTGTTTTAAAGTAATTTTCAGAAGTCGCAATTTGGCTGGATTTTTTTTATAAAATCGTTTACTTCTTCCGTCTTTGAACGTGCTCTTGTCGAACAGGTTGTCAACCATGAAATCACTCGGGTTCGTCCGGCAAATGAACGTTTGTGTTGCTCACTGGACACACGCTGGTTAAGTATTGCATTAAGTAGTTTTACATTGAAAACAAAACCGGGCGACCAACAGCACACACGTTGACACGTTGGTTGAAAATTCAAAATTCCAATTTTTCCCGTTCCTGTTCAGCGCATAATCGGTTCCACTAGCCGTTTGGGTCGTGGCGTGCATAACCTGTTTCAATCTTGCTTGGTATTTATAAGTCTAGAGTTAGATTTAGTGCACACACTTATATATATATACACACACAACGTATTTAAAACGGAAAGCAATTTGCTTCATTGACAAAGCAGAACCGATGGTATTTGTCTTTTTTTGCGAAAGAAATCCGGCAAGATTTCTACAAAATTAAATATTTAATAAAAACAAAGACACGTGAGCAGGAGGACTTCCAATGCGTAAAAGACAACAACAAGCAATCAGAACGGCGTCGGTGTGGCATTCTCAACGCCGTGCTTCCGTTTCCGCACAAGTGCTTCGCTTCCGTGGACCGAACTATTGTTCCATCTGCGCCAGAAGGTTGGTTTTTCGCAGTTAAGGCAAACCCATTATTGCCGTTCCGACGGTTCCGATTCGTTTGAAATCAACCCCAGAAAACTCATTCGAATATCGGCAAGCCCTTTCCGGGTACTGGTGTTATTGTTTGTTTGTTTTTTTTTGTGTATATTACATATGATTCAGTAGTGCAAACGACCTTACAATTATCGCTTATTCTTCCAATTCCGCCACCCTTTTTCCTACTTGCTTTGAGTTCAAAATTCTGCTCGTTAACCGAACCGAAACGCAACAACAAGCATTCGAAAGCACCAAAGTTTAAAAATCCGTTTCAGAAAATGCAATCACAAGCGTGGCACGAAAACGGGTGTTCCGCAGTGCTTCGGTGAATTCGAGTTGGCCCCTTGAAAGTGAAATTGAAAACATAAAACAACCCTTAACGAAATTAGTATTAATGGAAAATTATACCGCTCAGAACAACACAGAACGTGCTTAGCGAATCAAAGTGAGATTTTGAAACTAAACAAACATATTAAAACCATTTAAATATCTGAACCACTACCAAATGTCAGATGTCCAAGCTACCGTTATAATAAAACTGAACATATAAGGAAGTATACATCCAACAGGGCGAGCGAGTGGAAAAGGGAAAAAACGAGAATTTGCAAAACAAAATTGAGCTCGTAGCGTTAGGCATTAATCACACACTTTACCGTTAATAGCAAATTGTACCACACAGAGAAAGAGAAAAAAAAGAAAAACTATAAAGTAGTTGGAAAGTGCTACAATTTTTCACCACTCGGGACGACAATTCTCTATTTAACCCATATCTATTTAACCCTTCGAACCCGGTTTTTAGAAACATGTTTAACCGAAAATCGAGTAACCTGCATTCCACTTTCCGCCGGACTGAGGAAGTGTGCAGTGTTGTTTATCTAACTCTTTTTCTACAACTGTCAACTTTTATCTATCCTATCCAACACATTTCCTCGACTATTTTACTCAACCACTATACTAACCAAATGCACTACTACGATCCGATATCAGGCCGGGAGTAAATGACCAGCAGGTAGATAAGAAGATTGGGATAGAAAAATACGATCGAAAAACTACTAAATTATGTCCACACACTGACAAACACCCTTTTACCATGTAATCCTTATCGAATTTTGGTGGTGTTCAGAAAATAATACAAAAGTAACATTCGTAGTGATTGCCAAGAGACTAACGGCTCGCCTGTAGTGAGAGTCGTTTCGTACTCTCTTTCGCACCTTTTACCCTATCAAAACCGATTGTGTATGAGAGGAATAAAACAGAAAAAAAATCAAGAATATAACAATTTACCACCTGTTCGACCTTATAATCTTTGCTCAACCGTTCCCATTCAATGTCTTTGTAAAAGGGGTTTTTATTTTAACATCGCACAAAACATTCGGGTAGCTCGCGTAACACGTTAATAGAAACCAGAACAAAAGGTATACATTCACGAAGGACCTCCGCTATCCATCAATACGAAAATGTCAATTTTTATCCCACTTATCAAGAAGAATAGCAAAGCAAATGTTTAACGTCGAACGAATACCAAAAAAGGAAAACCGTAAAACCACTCTCAGCATATAACCGCGAAGCACAAACATCCCACCCATTAGTCTATGAATAACGAAATTTATTCGTGAAGAAATGAAGCAACACAACAAAAAAAAGAAAAACATCAGCACGGTAAAGAAGAGACCAGCAAACAAGAGAAAACGAAACACGGACACATTCATCATGAGGTTTCGAGCGATTCGAAAACGTCTCAAACATTTAACCGCAGTTCAAACGGATCCAACTCAACAACAACAAAACAAAAGTATTAAACTCGAGACAAAACAAGTTAACCAAGTTTACTAAAACTTTAAACAGTGTGTTAAGCTAGCTACAAGCCTGACCGTTCTCGTGCAAAGTAGGTAGAAATGTAGCATCTCCGGAATGTTGAATGTTATGAAGAGATTTGAGCGGGAAAAGCGATACAATCGTACAGTTTGAAAACGTAATAAAGGTGGTTGAAAAGAAAGGACATTATTTTATCGAAGGATAATAGCTGTCTGCAACGGTGGGGAAAGAAACCAAGATGGTGAAAGATGGCAACGTGGTGCATATTGAAGTTGATTATTGTTCAAAGAATCTAAAGTGACGGAAAGTTTTACCTTCCATCGTTCAATGGAGAAGAACGGCATAGGGAATGCTAAACAATAGGACAAACTTACCGCAGAATGGGTGGATTTAATCGATAAAATATTGAAACGTAGACAAGATCAACCAGAAGAATAATTTATAGCATCTAAGTGAGAGCATATATACAAAATAGGAGGTACGATATATTTTTAGCAAATACAGATAGGGGAAAACAAGCAGCCTGTACTTATCTAATGAAATGGCTGCCGCTTAACGTAACTCTACGGAAATCATGCACACACGAAACGAACAACAAATAGAAAACTGTAACGCAAAGGTGGGTGTGTTATGGCGTGGTTAAAAGTGGAAAAAAGAAACACATAAAATACGGTAAGGAAGTGAATTCATTTAAGCAAAATACTAATCAGTGAAACGACACGCAGAACAGAACAAAGATTCCAGAATAATTAAAAAAATTAGTGCGCAACAAAATGCATGAAAAACAAAACATTAAAAGACTTACTACTTATTAGTATAGTGTTGCAATATTATAATTATAAAAAAAACCAAACGATTATTGAATCTTTCAAAAAGAAATATGACCGCTAGCACTAGCAGAAGCGAAGAATTATGTACCTATCCGTGCGTAGAGCACGGAACCGAAAACGTAATAGAAGGTGCGCGAGCAGAAAATATAAGGGAACGTATAACCTACGGCCACTGGTATCAGGACCAGCCGAAGTAAACTATTGCTGAACGAAGAGGACAATGTGGTGTCGTCATTTTGTTTCGTGCTCATCCGAAAGCGATATATTTCCCCATAGGCAACGGCTTTGTCATCATCATGCTCATTCAAATTTTCTCTTTCGACTTGTTTGTGGATACGAAAATTTCGCCCATTTTTATTGGAGCGGTTTGAGTGTATGTGTAAAAAAATCTTATCAAAAAATAATTCGTGTACGCTTCGAAACCGTTATTCAAGGCTGGTCGCCTTTCTTAGTACGAGATTAATGTCCATGAGAGGAAAGTTCTGCAGCAGCTTGACGTTGTTCGCGAAGTCGTTTTCGAGAATCTGATCCCGAAGTAGGCTATCAAAAGGAGAAACATCGAGATTGAGAAAGCACGAAATACAAGGTGGGATGGAAAAGACCTGCCCGCCGCCTACTTACAGTATCATAGCGCAGCAAATTTTGATCAGAAAATCGTACCGCTTGTCATCCGCAAACACCGAGTCCCAGATGCGCAGCACGTCCGGTAGTGGAAATTCTTGCGATAGCAGCAGCGTCAGCCAGCGGAAGCTGTAGTACTGTGGGTAGAGTTCCTGATCCCGCAGTTTCTCCCACACCTCCACGTCCTGCTCGTGCAGCAGGTTCGACAGTTTCGCCATCATCCCCTTGATGCCGCCCTCGGACTCGTCGAGCGTTTTGATGAAAAAATCCCTGATTTCGCCCATCAGTGCCGTGAAGCAGAAGAAACAGTCCGCCTCGGCGTACCGGCGATACTCGAGGTGCGGATCGGAGGCGAACACGTAATATATGGGACCGATGATTTCGTTCATGCCCTGCACGTAGCCCTGGCCGGGGTTGAGCTTGGCGTACAGGAACAGTATCCGTTCTACCACCTCCCAATGCGCCTCCTGTCCGGCGTCCATTGCTTCATAGTTTTCTGTGGCGCGTTTTGTGATGAGATTTATCTAGAAGGGGAAATGTCGGGCGTTAGTTAGGCGGCTCCGAAGCACAATGCAGTTTCACCTACTTGCTTTTTGCACGATGGGATAAGGTAAGTAAGAATGCTCGGTTAGGTTAGTGTTATTGCTTGCGGGGAAGTATTAATAGTATTAATATTCTGGGAGTTAAAAAAGGCCTCCACCATTCGCACATCCTACCTTCGTCATGCCGATGCCTTTTCTTTCGACATTTGCCGAACTGAGTGTTGTCGGTGCGACCCGCACATGAAGCTTACGTTCCCGTTCGTTAACGAACTCGCACGGGAATTCGGTCGCCTGCTGGAAGAAAGAAATATCCGGACACAAACGACGCACGTCCTTATCGATCTGTAACAGCACTTCGTTGTCTTTGAAGAAGGTACTCCAGTTGCTTTCCGGTCCGTCACTCAGTGGATGATCGATACACTCGGGACCGTCCTGTTCCCCAGGGGAAATAACCATTTCCTCTGAAATCGAAAATTCGATCCATTAAGCTTCTTGAACAAACCGCGAGCCGTACGGATGGCGATACCCACTGACAAACTGTTTGTACAATTCTCGCTGCTTCGCTAACTTTGTAGGCCAGCTCACTTTCCGTGGTCCGAGATAGCCCAGAAGTAGCTTCCAGGCAAGGGCACGGAATCCATTGCAGTCAGGAATGCCTACGAATTAGAAGGACAGTGTTATCACTTATTGTGCCTTCGATGGGCGTCGTTTTCTGACCATTGAAACAAAAGCTCCTAAGCGCCTTAAGGTCGAGTTCTTCCTGCTCCAAGATGTTCTCCAGGTCGGCCACACTGCAAAGAAGCACCACAGTTCAATTAGGTCTAATTTATCGAGCCCCCCTACCAATTGAAGCCGGCAGCACAATTCTTACCGAATTTTGTACAGAGACATTCTATCACTACTATCACACACCGACACCCACCGTGCACTGAGTGCGTTCCGCTTCGATGATTCAGATTGTCCCACCCGCAGTTTAAATAAACGAAGTATAAATGCACGACTGATAGTCACGGATGCGTTATCACAACAAAACCCGATTTGTTTACAATCTTTGCGAAGCACTTTTGTTTTCGTTTCCGTTTGACAGCTACTGTCAGCTGTGCAGTGAGATTGCTGTCAGATGAGAAGTGAGATTGCTGTCAGATGAGAAGTGAGGATATCTAGTCGTTGGTAAAGTGAGAAAATTCTGAGGGAAAACTTGCGTTGTTTAAAATTTAAATCGAGATTGATGAAAAAGTTAATTAAACTTAATTATATTTCATTGGTGAAAAGGCTGTTTCAATTTAATGTGATGATATCACGAGAAAAGACATCAGTTCTTGTTGTGAAACTTTTTTCAAATCGACTAGTCATTTTTATTCCTGCAGACACATCTCTTGAGTTTAAATGAAACCCAACACAATGTTGTTGTTTTTTGCACTCGGATCATATTATATCCTCATAATTTCAAACTACTCAATTAAATATGATCTCCCTGGTAACAACCCAAAGTTCTATATTTCCCGAGCATAGCGGCTGTATTTCTTTCTTATCTTTCTCTTCTGCTCTCTCCTTCTCTTGAAAATCCTCTTCCACAGTACAAAAAAGTCGGATGTGAGCATACGATTTTCCCACTCGTGCAAGGAAGAAAAAATCCCTTCTACCGAAGCGGGCAGCTAAGAGATCGCGTCGGTGGATCGTACGGTCGTCCGACTCGACTCACTCCGTTTCTTCAGGCGTAAAGATTTACACCTATTTCGAACGCGGCGTTCGACGGCCGGTGCGCGATCGGGATTAGTTTTCTATTGGTTTGGCCTCACTCCGGCGGCACTTTGTTTTGTAAACCGTTTTTTCCTACCTTTGCGTATATTTTGGTCTTCCTTAATTCGCTCCTATTTTTCCTGTTTGTGTCTCGTTTGATGTTGCACCCGTTCTTCAGCTTGCGGCTAAAAAACACTGCGAGTGAGAGTTTCCATCGGAACGGCCCAAAACAACCGACCGATTCGCGTATCCGTTTGGATCCCGCTCACGCATGGCACGCGCACGCACGGTCGTGAAAGCCGCAAGCGCATATCAAACCCCTCAGTTGCGATTGCGATGCCCGGCCGATCGCGTAGCCGTTGGGAACTAGTTGTGTTCGGTGGAAATCGGAAAACCCGCGCTCCGGTTTGGTAAAGGAAAACTCCAAACCCATTATCCTCGCTACCCCGGGGGGAAGTCAACGACGAAAAGTGTCCACGGCCGAATTCTTCGCCGATAAGAATTCCATCGCTTCTGTGTGACATTGGAAAAAGTGGATAACGAAAGCTAACGACGGTAAAAATCCACAATTCAGTGATTGATCTTCCCAGCGGCCGGAACCCAAAAGGGAACGAAAAAAGCCGCGATTTAAAATTCGGGAAAAAAGTTTGAGCCGATGCGTCAGCGTGTGAGTTTCCGCTATAAATAAGTACATGATACTACGAGTGGTGCAAAAAGTGGGCAGCGTCAAGTCAAGAAGGAAAAATATATGAGTGTTAAATAGAGCAAGCAAGTTCGGAAGTTGAGCGAAGGAGGAACGCGCGACACGCAACCAACCTCCTGTCCGGTGTGTCGGTGTGGCGTCGACTCCACATTGACAAAACGGTCGCCAAATATTGGCCGTATGCTGCGCAAACGTGTAAAAAGGTCAGTGTGAGAACAAGTAGAAGTGAGGTTAATTTGGGAAACCCAGATCGTGCACTGCGTCCGATGGGACACTGGCCCGCGGAGGCGTAGAGAAGTGTGTGTAGCTTGTAATTGTTGAAAACAAAATAAACATGGAGACCAGCAAACCCACAGACTCCGAAGGAGGTAAGTGTTTAGAGATGGAAGAGACACGATCCTTGCAATGTTTGGCATCCCATAGACACAACCTTCATTATTTTCATACGAACTCCTTAATATTTTATGAATTCTAGAGGATCCTAGTCAAACTCTTTTGGAACAACGTGTCTGGTATGGAATACTTCCAAGAGCTCCGCTCGTTGACCTTAATCCCTTTTCCCTTTCCAACTCTCCTCTACCAACATAACCGAGATGTCATCAAGACATGTTCCCTTCAAGAAACGTTCGCTGGCCCACTTTTTCCTAAAAGTGGCACCTGTTGTTGCCGGTAAATATGATTCTGGCCGGAGTGTTATGGGAGCTACCTTAGGGAAATCTCTACTCGATCACACACCGTTCGTTCTCCATGCCGTTGGCATCGTATCGTGTCACATTATTAATAAGTTTGACCGGCTGCACCTCGCACCAACGACGGTTTGACATGCATACCTTGCCGAAGGACCCCACCGATTCGAGGTGTTCTTGCGCACATACTCAACTCCCCCCATGCGCACACACACAGTATCGGAGTCGCAGTCTACAGCCATCTCTCAGCTGCGTGTGACTTGGGCCACTACTCAAGAAGATCGTCTCAGGAGCCGGTGTCATCTCGCCGTGCACGTTACACAATTTTTCGAAGGCTATATTTATCCGGTCCAACCTGAGCCCGCTCGCGGGAAAGTGAGGTTAAATCGAGCAAGCAGTTCGGCCGATGAAAAGGGCTGGTCGAAGGAGGAGGGAGTTAATAGAGCAGCAACATTGCTGAGCTGGTACCGAGCGATCGATACGAAAATGTGAAATTTATTCTACCAGGTGTAGGTGGACCGAAGAACTGAGGCGCAGTTGCATACGCCACCTAGGTGCGCTGGTGTCATTAATTCCAGTCCAGTGTGTCCTCTAGCGAAGAAACACCAAACAGCACGAAGAATCAGCTTCGAGATCGAGGTTTGCAATCGCTTCCTCTTATATTCTACACACAAATCACTGCATCCGAGCTACGGCGGGATGAGAAAAAGTAAAATAAAACGACCTAATGGCCTCGGTTCCACCATTGCGGCACATTCTGATCAGGGACATTCCTTCTAAATATAGCCCCCGTACTGATGGGAATTCGAAATAGCGGCTACAATGAGAAATTTGGAGACTTCACGATAGAATTTACGAACTACACCGAGGATTCCGTTGCAGAGAAGTAACATTTCTTTCCCAACGGTTTTAAACTAAACCCTGAAATCCGGTTTAGGATGTTACGACTTGGTACAGCAGAAGGGTACGTCTGTTCTTAAAACATTGCACTGGTTTCGATAACCGTACGTTTGTTTAACTCCGTTCCACTGTCCCTTGATTCCCAAATCACCAACCGACCAACCTCTGAGCGTCTTTCAAAACATCGTCAACCCCTTGACAGACGGAATAGAAGGTTTTTGTTTCTCCCTGTCAATAAATAATGGCTGCATCAACATATGGATGCTGCCATAGCTACCAGAGAACGATCGTGTCGGCGGGACATTCATTTTTCGTGCTCATGAAAATAAACCAAACTCAACACATCTGGCCGAATCGATCCCGATCTCGGTCGACTGAAGACCGTGAAAAAAGGGCGATGCGACTGAGGCCAAAAATTTATCAACATCTCGCTTCCCCAATGCTCACCCCAAATGGTGGGGCCTGGGTCTGCGACGCCCCGATGTCACGACATGTCGGAGTGATTTATGCGGAGTTCTTGGGACAGAATCGAGCAGCAAAACGATTCGTCTCCCGATGGTTTTGAAGGAATATGGGACACAGTCACACCAAGATCACTTTCGAAAGACTTGCAATGACCTTGACCTTAAGGATGATTTCTTTGTTGGATGGGTGCATTCATCGTTCGGAAATAATTCAATAGCTCTT
The DNA here is from genome assembly GCA_000441895.2 of Anopheles sinensis. Classification (NCBI taxonomy): domain Eukaryota; kingdom Metazoa; phylum Arthropoda; class Insecta; order Diptera; family Culicidae; genus Anopheles; species Anopheles sinensis. Next base: position 1,138,802 of record KE525348.1, read on the forward strand.
CAAAGATTTGGAGATAAATGATAAATGAAGTTGTGCTTGGAATAAATTCAAGCTGAACACTTTATTTTGTGGTAAACATCCCTAGAAAATGGATTATAAAACATCGAACGCAATGCTTCTGAACTTATTTAATGCTTAAGAAAAGAGGGTTTTAGCAATATATCAGCGTGCTTTCTAAAGAATAAATTAAATGGAATAGAATAAAAATCTTGTTAAAAAAATCGTTTAAAAAATTAACAGTAATATTAACGCATTTGCTAAATACATTACTGAAAAAGTACATAACAAAATTCGAAAACTTTTACCAAACTTTTACCACTTTTCGGAATTAAAGTGCCGATTGATCTGCTTCAATGAAGAAAAATATTAAACAATTGGAAAATATATATTCGACAAGAATATACTATACTGAAGAAAAGAAACATTTGCAAAACAATAATTTAAGATTTTTTATTATTATTGGGTTATATGAATATTATTTTACGCTTTCCAACATTCCATAGGTTGCAAGCGAAGATACACATAGCATCTGTTTGTTATCGTCTCGTTGGGAAGACTTTTTATGGTTGGGTGACGACAGGGAAGATCATTCAAACGGCGCATCGGATAAACATCGTTCCATCATGCGCTGCTGAACAAATGGTGTACTTAGGGAAATTATTGAACACAAATCTGTCGATAACTCATTGGCCAAGCCTCTTCCCGGGGTCTCGAAGATTTGTCTGATGTCTTTGGTTACAGTTGGATGATTCCAACCCATACTAGATAGCGTTATGCTTGATCGCGCGCATTGCTTCCCATTGGAAACGCCATCGTCCAATGTCAGCTGAAGGAGGATTGACTGTTCTCGCCGGGAAAAACGCTTTTCAGTCTCCTTGAAAACTTTCGCCGGTAAAAGTGCGTTTTCAGTGCGTGGAGTTTGGTTTAGTTCTAGCATTAAGGTACAACGCAAGATGCGTAACGTGCTAATAACGATCGTGACGATCCGTTATCGGCCTAAAACAACGACAACGTTGTAGGGAAATTTTTCGGATCAGTGTGTTGCGTTTCTGTTAAAAATAATCGAAAGCTTTTCGTGAGAGGCTCCGTGTCAGAAACGCACTTTACCTAAAGATACTAGGTGTGCGACAACCCGCCCGCCGGATGCTGCAGATGGTGCGTTCAAGGACAGTAAGTAAACGACAGCCGATCTGTGGTTTGCGGAATCACGGAAGTCGGGACAGCTTTCAACTGCGGCGGAAAGGAACAGCGGGTAGGAAGAGCAAACACTAGGGGAACATAAAATGGGAACCATTCTAAGAATAAAATATATACAACCGATTTGGCAAGCGACCTTACTCTCCATCGGTTCACCGTGGAGCGGGACGAGCATCGCGATGACGCTTGCCACTAACGGATGTAACGGGCGTTACGTAAGGCGCCACGTCATTCGAGCCGTTCGCTCGATCACTGTTCGGCTTCCGGAAGGGTTTAGTATATTTTTTTTTATCTTGTTTTGTTTCCGAACCGAAGTCCCTTCATTTTCGTCCTCCCGACATATCGGCAATGGAAACCGATCGTCAGTCGATCGACGAGTGCCGTCCCGATAACGTTACGTGGGGGCGCCTGATCATTTTACGACAACGATTATCGAACATTTTTTTTTTCGAAAACAATTTGGAAACAAAACATTTTCCACTCGCAAGCACTTTTCGATTGTGCGTCACATCGATTGGACAATGTAATTAGCGCGCGTGTTGGACAGTGGATGGATTTTTGCTGCTTCTCACACACCGATTTGCCGACCGCTACTACAACGTAACGGCGTTTCAAGGCGTTACCTGTCCAAAAATATCAACGACACGATACGGCCGCCCGCCATGTCGTAGTAGTGTACGACTCTGTCTGTTCCGAGTTCGTCTTTTTTCCCTCAACATTATCCGCTTAGACACGGACACCCACGAACCACGAACCGGTTGCTCATTCACGCATACCGGCGAAGGTTTATCATTATATAAATATTTAGCGCCGCAGTCGGAAACCTGCCGCGACCGGCACCGCTCAGCAGTGTTAAGAAATTGCTGATCAAAAACTCACACACGACCTCTAAATCTAAACGCCCGGTGCTATTCGGGACAGATCGCGTGTTTTATTTACTATACGAGCGTGTGTTGGTAGAAAAAAGAAAAAAGAGGTCGATTAGATGATGCATTTTTAGTGGAAAAGTTATTAAGTGATTGCAACAACTAGGAATCAGGAAGAGAAATAGCAGCAGTAGGAAATCGGACACAATTTGAGTTAAAAAACCACGTGTCTCTAAAGCTGAAAAGGGGAGCGAAAACCGACAGTTCGAAAGTTGTCACCCAGCGAGACGCGAGAAGTGGAGATGAAATGATCGTTTTATTCTTCGCCGTGATGGCAAAATATGGTAAAGTTTTCCGTGCAAGTGCATGCGCATGAGCTAGTGTGTAGGTGTAGTTTCCCTCCAGTTCTAGCGGTCCAGCAATTTTCCGGTTGGTTCCGGAGCGGGAACGCACTATCATCTCTCCACCGTTTCATCGTAGGCGAATGCAATTTGGGAGAATTTGTACCTTTGCGTTTCTCTGTTTATATCTGAGCACCGGCGAGATATGTGTTTTTTTTCGTTTTCATCCCAAAATGCAAGAGATTCTGCAACTCCCAGTTTTTCCCAGCCCAGCACAAAGTGCATCGAGCCACCGACTCGCGTGGACGGAAGGTGGACGCAGTGTTTATTCCACAACCGAAATGAGCCCTAACGCCATCAAACAGCGGATTGTGCATGCATTTCGCAAATGTAAAAACCTCTCAATATCTAGTAGTAGTTCGGTGTAGTGTTGTAAACAAAATGATTTCCCCGGCGTGCGGCGAGTGATATTTGCTAGCTCTATCAATCATCGGCCTCGGGAGGTGCTTACTGGTGGTGTGAGGAAAATAGTAGTGTCGTAAACCTGCATTGCCATACATTTCCATCAGCACGACGGCCATAACGTTTTTTTTTTTATTTTCCAACCATTTGCTGGAAATGTTTAAATCATTCCCGTCGTTCGTATGGGGTCGTTGTAAAGCGTACGGTGTTAATTTGATTATCACTTGAATGTGCGGTTACAAGCGATAGTTTACTGGTGTTGAGTGAAATATAGGGCAAATGTAGTGCGCGGTAAAAATTCATGAGCGCGAAAAAACATACCGACGAATAATTTACCCATTCCAGGGGTGGGCAAGCAATGGTTCTCCGTGGCAGAAAATCATGCCATTGTTTCTAGCAAAATGCAGTGTTCCTGTAGCATTCGAAGGGCAATAGCATGGAATCATATATTTTTTGGTTCTTAAATATAAATTATTGAAAAAACCTTCAAAGGCACTCAGTGTTAAAGCTTATTATTGACCAAAACTCATTAAATTATTCATTGGGAAAAATAATTAAAATTTAAATCCACAAAATTTTTAAAAAGATTTCCAATTTTTTATCAAACGTGTACTTAATATGCATCACTTTCCTACAGTTTTGGTATTTTTAGTCAGAGTTTGTCAACTCCTGACCTACTCCAACTCCATCCCTAATCATTCTGTTCTCCGCCTTGAAGCGCCTTTGTAGGGCAGAACCATTTGAGCTTAAGAAATTTAACAACCACTCGTTACGAAATAAAATATGTGGCTCAATTTTCAGTCCTATTTTCACTTTCGTAAAAAGCGTAATTATCGTGCCGCGTAGTTGTAACGAAATGCAATTTTCTCGTCCCATTCTCTACCCATTCATCGTAAACGTGTTAAGCACGTTTCAACACCTTCCCATCTGCAGTCCAATTAGCATTCATTATTCTCCAGCGGCAGCCGATATATTAATGATGTGTGCTTATTTTATCTTCCTTTTTCCCCTTCGCTTGGTTTAGTGTCACTGCGAAGCCCCGGAGAGCCGGAACAGACCGCCCTCGAGGAGCAGCGGGCGGGGATCGTGAGTGAGCTGACGGCCGTTTCGGTGGCGGTCGCTGCGGCCGCCTCCACCAAGTCCACCACCGACCGGAACTCGTTCGCGGGCAACTTGGAGAGCACGGTCAAGGAGAAGAACATCCCCGTACAGAAGAAGCTTTCCGAGGAGGAAGCGGAAGAGGAAGAGGAGGAAGTGGACGAAGAGGAAGAAGTAGACGAGGAGGTGGAGGAGGAGGTGGAGGAAGAGCAAGAGGTTGAGGAGGTGTCTGTGGAGGAGAAAGTAAAAGTTACCGACGCGCCAAGCAAGGCGCACGAAACGTCAAAACCGCTGTCAGTTGAGGTGGAAAAGGTTGCTCCAAAATCTTCCGAAGACGTTGAAAAGGAGGTGCAGGAACAGGACAACGAGCCCGTCCCAAGCCAAACCACCGAACAGGAAGTGGTCAAAGAAGAGGTAAAGGAAAATCTCACCGCAGAAGAAACAGAGTCACCAAAGGAGTCGAAGGGGACGAACGAAAGATCGGAGGACGAACGACCGAACTCGCCCAGCAACGCCAGCAGGTTCACGGTCGATTCGAAGGATCATGGCGATAAGCCTCTGGTGCCCCCGCAGACGTACCTCTGGGAGGAGGTTAAGAAGGCCAAGGAACAGGTAAGTCAAGATGTAAGGTATCGGCCAATTTGTAGGGTGTTTCTTCTGCTCGAGCTGATCATCGAAATTATTGCGCCGTGCTGTGCCATTTCGCCTCAATGCCAAACATAACCGCTACTCACTCGCCGATAACTCCAATCTTTTTAAACTTTAGACCGCAATGCTTTAAGTATCTTTAGGTGGAATCATATTATCGATGGCAACTAATTCTCTTCTACCTTTCTATGGTTGTTTTGTTCGGGTCCAATTCTTTTCTCTCAATACGTAGGGTGGCTATCCCTGGACTCATCTGTACAAAGGAGAACCGGGGGAGGAAGCGACCGGCGGACCGTCCGAGTGTACCGACTCTCCTGCGTCGAGCCGTCGACGTAAGGTTGAAGAGCAGACCGTAGAAGAGGAGTCTCAGGAGAAGAAGAAGATTAAGGTTCAGAATGGCGAACAGCAGTCGGCAGCTACGGCTACCAATGGACACTGTGCCGAACCGGAACCGTCATCACCCTCGGAACCGTCTGGAACAAGCGAACCGAAGGTGGACTCGCCCCGACGAAGCAGAAAGCGTGCGGCTTCCCACGAACCGGAAGCTAGCGGACGGCACTCGATGAAGGACGAGATCAAGCACTTCCTCGACGAGCATCCGAAGATTCGCAACTTTAGCAACAGTCTTACGCGCCAGGGTAAGAAAACGCGCACCTTCGTCAGTCGATCGCTGGAGCGGGCAAAATCGATGGCGGATCGACAGTTGGATAAGGCGCGCGTACAGATGAACACGTTGCGTCGCAAGAAGGCGGCATCGGAACCGCGTGGATTCCCGGAGCAGAAGATCCTGAACCTTAGGGAATCACCAAGGTTTAACAACCGGGAGATTCCAGCCTACGTCGTCCGACAGCCGAGCGATGAGGTGATCGACGCGGTCGGCGAGGAGCAGATAGCGAAGGTTACCGTGGAAACGGAAGTGGCGAAGAGTACCGTCGTTGTGCCGGATGAAATTATTGAGATTCCTAAGGTGGTTGACGAACAGCAACAACAGCAACCATCTCCGGAAGATGTTGAAGAGCCTATGATGGTGGTGGAAGTGGTGGCACCGACGAAAGCTACTCCTCCTGAGGAGCAGGACGATCGGTACGAGATCATTGAGCCGCCGAAGGAGGAAAAACCCGTCAACGTCGAGCCACCAGCTCCGGTCGAGGAACCTCCAATAAAGCCTGTCAAGGCCAAACCACCTCAGAAAGCCCCGCGGAAGAAAAAGGAACACCACTACGAGGACATCGAGGACTATCTGCCGCAGGAAGCTGCCAGCCCGGAGTCCACCACCAACACCGCAGATCAAGCTGCGGACACGAAACTCAAGCGTCAGGATCATATCCGCGAGGGCATCGATCCGATCCTTGGAGAAATGTTGGGTAACGAGAAGATCAAGATCTCGCTACAGCTACAGGACGAGAACTTTGTCGACGACATGTTCGGCCGACGCCGGAAGCACCTCGACGAGATCCTCCAGCAGTCGTCCGAAGATGAGCGCGATAAGGAAGTCAACCAACCGGTTATAGCCAGCAAAGGTCTACTGGCTCCACTGTCCTCCATCGACTCGACCTCTTCGGATGAGGAAGCTCGCCGAACACATCTGTCACCGTTGGCCGAGGAAAGCGACACCGGTAGCATGGACGGCAGTGTGACATCGCCCTGTCGGAAGCAGGACTCGCTGAAGGAAACGTCCGAGTTGCCGCCGGTCGCGGAGTGTAGCAAGGAGCTCGAGCTGACTCCCGCCGAGGAACATCTGCTGATGGAGCAGGGAGCTTCGAAGGAGGGCACAACGGGAGACCTAGAGAAACCGAAGGTGGAGGGCACTGAAGCTGGCGAAACGCTGCAGGAGGCAGTACCGGTGGTCACAACGGAGCAACCCAAGGTTGACACACGCTGGTCAAAAATGAGGTACGTAAAGAGCTGCTTCCGCTTGCGCCATCCTAGCCTTAAACCTAGCGTGTGCTGCTGTAGACCACCTGAGCATCCTTGAAGTTTACCTATTCCAACTAATGTACATTGTAAGAGAGCCTATCCAAACCATGTCCAGTGTGTAGACAGTCTTTTAAAGAAATGTACGTCATAGTCGTAAGATGTCGATCCCAGAACTCCTAGGAAGCGTACTCGCCTCCTCAACGATGTCGTACAAGATCCTGAGCAATTAGGAGGTTTGCGTCAGCACCCATTTTCGCACGATCTTGTTAACCATCCACGGGACCGAGGAGATTAGGTGCGCGTCCTATTCTCTTCCACCGTTCGGCAAAGAGGTTCGCTAATAATAGGTGTGCCAATGTATCCCCAAACAGTAGACCAGAACGGCGATGATCTATTTTCGTGGTTGAGCGAAAAACAAACACATACGCCGCGATTCGACTCGTCGGGAAGAGGGCAAGGGAAGTGTTTTTCGCAAACCACGAGGAAATCCACTTAATGGACTCGAGAGGAGTATTCGGGTACGTCGATGAAAGTTTGCCAAATACCTAAAGCCCCGAATTGTGGTTTGGAAGCCATCCGTTGTACCATGAGCATGAATGGGCACCGACGCGTTAGAATGCGGTGGGAAATTTGAGAATCATTTTGACGAACCGTTGACACTTGCCAGAGTGGGTTTGTTTCCTTTGCTGCTGCCTCGTTTCCATTGCTTTTACCTCCATTACCCGGGGAAAGGCCTCAGTCAGTCGACATATGTAGACTTTGACTGACTTTGGGCATGAGTCATTCCGGTGCAGCCGGCATCGATGCCAACTAACACATTCGTTCGGTTTGGCACGAAAATGATTTTTGGTTGCAGTTCTCCTTCTCTTTACGAAATTTGCGACACATCGATGGCAACGGGTGTATGCTGGCATTGAAGGATTAATGGATGTCAAACGGAAGTAACTAGTGGACGAGTACGATGGCCCTCATTTTACATGTTTCAACCTCAAAGAGAAGAGGCAATTATTCTATGTGGTGTTGATGGATCACCAATCGAGATCAGTCACTTTTGCACTGGTGTTTATCACTATTCTTTTTATATGGTCAACACGGACCTTCTAGAATGGATCGTGTGGGGCTCTTAGAGTTCATAGTTTTGCCTTCTTTGAATTCTATGGTAAGAAAACGTCAAAAGAAAACACTTCTCTTCAACAAACCATATCTATTTTGCCTCGATCGATTTTGTCGCAATTTTTCTTCTTGTTTCTTCTGCCAATATTGCAATAGTTTACCCGTATCTATTTTACCTGTAATATTTTACAATAATTCTGTTTATCTTTTTACAATTAGTAAATTAGTTTTTTAAGTAACGCTAAGTCGCGCGTAGTTGTACACAAAAATTAAATTCTGGATTAAAGTTCCATTTATTTGTATAAGCTGTTATTATTTTCGTATCCTCTCGAATTTTGCCTAGTTTTTCTAAAAACGGACTGTAGATTTAACTTTATTTCTAATGAAAGCGTTAGAGCCCCAAACTGGTAAAACGAGATTCTCACAATTCAAATTTGACCGATCGCAAATCCAATCGTATGAACATAGCCAATTTATTAAGCTGCTTAACACGTTAACTGCCAAGTGGTTCTAGCACACTTTTTTAAAACTTTTCTTTCTATTTTCTTTTCTTATTAAATTTGGTTGTAATATATATTTAACCTCCCGGTTTCTAAGACCAAGCAAGTACTTAGCTTCCTAAAGAATGAGTTTTTAACACTACCGTAGTTTTTACTTAGCATTTTCTTTTATTTATGGGGCTTAAACTTTTTAGCACTAATGACAGCTGGCTATCAAAAATGATAGCCATGGCAGTCAACGTGTTAATATAAAAATACAGACCAACAAAACAACAGTCTATAAAAAACGTAAAAAGCCATACTATCGATAAATCAAATACTTTTGTGCATTAAGTATAATGGAAACTTTTAATCTCTTGTCGTTTTAAAGATTAAAATGATTAATCAAATCAATTAAATCAAGGTAATTAAATGTACTTATGTTATCACAATTGTTGAAGTTAATTTTTATGAAGAAACATGAAGTCACCCTTAACCTTGATACAGCGTTCGTGTATCTTACCAACTCCTAAAAGTATCCAACATTCCGAAACATTACATCCGTCGGCCTTCGTTACTTTTCCCGTCAAGAAATTAGTTTTATTTACTGCTCAACACCTGCGTATTTTATTGTCCTATTTTGTATGGATTTTTAAAATTAACAACTCATCCCGAACAGGAGAACGCAACCAATTTTCTCTTCGTTTTGTTGAGAAATATTTGCTTGTGGTTCGCCAATTTCTCACTGTTCTTTCGAGAGCTTGTTGTGAGATCGTGCAATTGTTTGCTCGTTGTTTTGCAGAACATCGCGTTTTTGTTTTACCTTCACTATTCTCGTTCAACAGACTTCTACTCTGCCTTACGAAGGGGATCTCTCGCGTGTTAAATATTCTCATCTTGTTCGCGTGTTAAATATTCCCATCTCTATTCTCAAACCACATCCACCGTGACCACCCGTGGTGGTGTTGTTGTTGCCCACTGGTCCCTTCTGGTGACCACTCGGCGCTCGATGGACAACACCACATTTCTTAAATATAGCTACACGTTCGCCAAACACGACAGGGAAAAAGCTAAATGGGAAAACCAACTTGAACCAGCGCATGAAAGGGAAGCCGCCAAACCAACGACGACGAAGGCGATCGTCGCTCGGTGAGCGGGAGTTTTCTCACTCGGAATGTTGCGATGGGGGTTAAAATTTGTGCCGCCTGCCAAGGCGCAAGACCCGGCCCCAGCACGGCCAGTGTCGAACGGAAAATGTTGGCGTTCACAACAACGACGGGGCCGCTGCTACGCTGCTACTGAACCCATCAACACAGCATCCGAGCACCGAATTCGAACGATCTGTTTTTTTGATTTCGCGCTCGCGTTATTAGTTTTATTTGTTTTGTTCTTTTCGCTTCCTGTTCGCTTCCAACCGCTCCATCGCAACGTCTTCCGGTTACGGGTTCGCTTGGTTCCAATTGTACGAGTGTTTTTTACTTCCTGTTGCGACATTCTTAACACAATCGGTGTGAAGTTCTAAGTGAAGTTGATCGTGGTGATCGTATTTACATCGTGCAATTATTTTGTTACTCTTATTGTCGTTCATTCGAAGCAATTTACTTGCGACAGGTGTTGATCATCACATCACGATCCGCTAGAAGAGTGGGAAATACATTGTGTACAATGTCCTCCTTCGTTGCATTTTTAAAACGGCATATTTCTCTCAGAAACCTCCCGTGCAAATCAAGTGTTTTCCCCGGTTGAACGCTCTCGTATGTGGTTGATCGGTCCTTCAACGGGAAATTTACCGATCGTTTTGGAAGGCCCGAGTTGAGGGATAAATATTTTAACACATATCCTCTTGCGATCGCGAGTGCAAAGTACGTTCCCCCTTTGGATACGTTTTCCCTTGGCATCCGTTTGACGCAATGTAACCTAGTGTCCCGTGCGAGCTCGAGGGAATACTGTGTTTTTCTTTAATTTTTTCCGCCATGGTTGGTTGAACCTGCCTTTACCTACTTGAAGGCAATGGCCAAGGAATTGAGACAGTTACAAATAAAAAATGAACTATCTTCGTGAGGAGCAACGCAAAGTGAAAAGCGCAAAGAAAAACAGCGTAACATCAACCAAATCTTCCGGGACGGATCGTGAAAGTGACACAAAGACTGTGCGTGTGTGTGTGTCGGGGTTTGTGGTTGAATGTTCGTGTTTTTTAGTAGCGCTCTGGTGCGATCTGTGCTTCGGCTCCTAGTAGAGAGCTGCCCTCAACGATCCAAAAATAAGTCCCCAGTAGAACCCTGTCCGGTTGACAAGTCGGGCCCGATCGAGAAGGGGGATTTTCTTCAAGCTGGGCACGAAAATAGCGGTCGACCTGCGCCAGCGACACCGACCGCCAGTTGAGTTTTTTAAGGTTTTCGATCGAAAAGGGATCAAAGAAAGGGGTTTCTTTTGTGAAAAGCCCGTTTGATTGAGCTCCTGTCGGTTCTCAAAGGGTTAAAAGAGTACTAGGAAGATTTCTTTTGAAGGATCTTCACAAACTTTTGTTAAGTGTTGTTGTTTCTGAGAGAAAAGAAAGGCCATTAAAATGTGACAATGAAAAGGACAACTCAAGGACTGGTGATTAATGTATGGAAGTTGCGTGTATCTCCTTAGCCTTAAGCGCACGAGAACTGTTCCTATTCCCTGCTAAAGCACGTGCAGGTACGTGAGTGAATAGTGTAGCCAGTGTCTAGTGTTAGGAAAGTGAACCAAGCACCGACACCGGGCAGCAACAATGTCCCTTCAGGCACTCAATGGGCAGCCCGTACAGCGAAGATCGTCGCTGCTGCAGCGTTACCAACCGAAGGCGGGCTCCCAGGACCCTCTACATCAGTCCACCGTCGATGACACTTCCAGTCCACCGATTGCAAAGTCCACGAGCCAACGAAGCCTGCAGAACTCGTCGTTGCTGCAGCGCTACCAACCGAAACCGCTGGGAAGTCAGGCCGGGCAGTCCGGGAATCGCTCGGAGGCCGCCAGTTTCTACGATGCACCGAAACCAACCTCAAGCCAGCGTAGCCTGGATCAGTCGAAGCTGATGCGGCGCTACTTTAACCAGCCGAACTCGGTGGAGGACACACCAACCGATGATCCGGCGAACGATCTTCGGCAGCAGCTGCAACATCAGCAGCAGCGCTACAGCAGTCAGAAGAGTTTGGAGAACTCTAAGCTGATGCAGCGCTACAATCCGATCAACAACTCGCAGGAGTTTACCGGACTCTCGGGACGGGAGAGTACGCCCGTGGCCCGGTTTAACCGCGGTGGAAGTCTCGAGCCGGAGCGTGTGCAGCGATCCTCGTTGCTATCGAAGTACACACCACGCTTCGGGAAGTCGCTCGATCGTCATCAGGCGTTGGAAATGGCTGGACGTGGTATGGCAGGGTACAGTAGCCAGCAGAACCTGCGCACTCCAACCTCCTCCCAGGGACCGCCGGAAACATCTCAGAGTTTGGCCACGAGCCGGAGTGAGATTGCCGACTACGGGGCGGACCATTACGATCAGTACCAGAACATTCGTAGTCGATCGTCGAGCTTATCTCGGGGAGGAGTCGGTGCTGCACGTAAGGGTATGCAAAGAGGTTCTCAGAGACTTGAGCCAGAACCCACGGAACCGGTTACACCCGAAACGTTACCGGTCGTTACAGCGACTGCGGAGCCGGTAATGGGTAACATTGCTTCCGCCCTGCCGATGCCAATGTTGAGTGTTATACCACCGACACCGGCCGCGATGGAAGTCGGTAAGCCTTCGTTCGTAACTCCACAGAGTGCGGCTATGCAGCAGGTACCACCTCCGGTCACGAAGACCGTTACCCCGTCGCCAAGTGTGACGACCAGCGTTGGCGTTACGCCAACACCTCCGGCTAAACCGGTCCGCAAAGATCTGCAACCGAAGGCGGCGGCACCGGCGCCGGCAGCGAACATCGTGAGTATAGCCATTCCCTCCATCACCGCGACACTCGCCGCACCATCTGTCAAGCAATCCGTATCATCCGAGCCACCATCCGCACCGAAAGAACCCTCACCACCATTGTTCAGCACCCGCGATCGCATGGACCATTACGGAAGCGCTTCGAATCCGGATCCTTCACCCGACCTCACCCATCAGCGACCGACGAAACCGCTAGCGCGGACACCGACCACGACCCTGCAGCTGCCGCTGAGCGACATCAGCAGCCGGCGCAGCATGACCGACCTACAGCGGTTGGACCCGTATGGTGATCGACCAGCGGCGACGACCGACTTTGACGACGTGTCCGAGTTCGCCGATCGTGCCGAAATGCAACGGATTGCGGCACAAAAACCTCATCCGGTGAAGCACACGCTGGCGAGTGCCTTCGAGCAGCTAGCCGCCTTCACCCTTCCCAACGCAATCGAACCCTTGGAGGACGAAGAACGGATCGAGGCGATGCCTCCGAACAGGAAGCTGAAGCGTCGCGACTACACCTACCATCCGTCGTTCGTGCCAAAGCAACCGGTTGTGCCGTTGGAGCAAACGTTATCCACACCGGGCGGCACCACCGTCGACTCTCGCATCAGCACGGGTAGCAGTGCGGCGGAAGAGAAGCGCCAGCGGGCGGCCGAAGAGAAGCGCCGGCGGGAAGAAGAACGCCATCAGAAGGAGGAGGAAAAGCGTCGAAAAGAGGCGGAAAAACGTGCCCACGACGAGGAAGAGAAGCGCCGCAAGGAGCAGGAAAAGCACGCACGGGAGGAGGAAGAACGACGCCGTCGGGAGGATGAGCGAAAGCATAAGGACGATGAAAAACGGGCCCGCGAGGAGGAAAAGCGTCGCCTTGAGGAGGAGAAGCGGCGGGAGAAGGAGGAGAAAAAGCGGGTGAAAGAGGAGAAGAAGAAGGCGGTTGCGGCGCTGAAAGCATCGATCACCGGAGCGAAGACCGACGCGCCATCGGTGGAGGAGTCTAAAGCGCCCGAAGAGGAGATGATAGACCTCGCTAGCCACCTGGACCACTACAGTGTGGCGGCTACGAAGCAGACACAGCAGCAGCAGCAACAGCGTGGTCATTCACTCGGTAGGCCACGCTCTGGAGGCACTCCTTACGGAAGTCAGGGCGCCTTGGGATCGTCGACACTCGGTGGTCGCACTTTGCTTTCGAACAGTCATCAAAGTTTGGACCGGAATGGATCCACCGCTTCTGTGCGACAGTCAAAGCTTCTTCTCCAACGGTATGGGCCGAAGTCTGGCTCTCAGGAAGTGATCAGTAGTGGGACAGGGTCGGCCGCTCCGAAGGAGTTCCACCGTAGTCAGGGTAGCCTAGACTATCGTCGACCGATGCGACCAGGTTCACTGTTGGATAAGTACACACCGCGACCGTTGAGTGCGTCGACGGCCGGAGGACAACCTCAAGCAGGCTCGGCCGCTGTTGGATCGACGAGCCAGCGAAGTCTGGAGAGTTCCTCACTGCTGCAGCGTTATAAACCGAAGGGTTCCGTCCCGGCTAGAACGGCTGTCCCGGGATACGATCAGTATGACCATCGGTAAGAACACTTGGGAAAAGGGAGGATAGAGAGGGTATGCAATCCTTGAAGGAGGGAAGGGTTTTGGGATGGAAAAATGGTCTACAGCATGTACTAACTGCCCGCTTGCTTTGCAATTTGTGAACTGAATGTGGTGACGCCTTATATGGGTATGTTCTTTAAAACCCCTTTTCCGATGGTTCTTTACAGTGATCACGAGTACGAGCCCATTGGAGAGCCAACGGTCGATGCCAGCAAGTTAACCCCCGCCAAGGATGCACTGTTAACGGCATCCAAGGATAAGGATGGCCAGGAGCGCAAACTATCGAGCGCTTCGTTCCTGCGCGTTCCGGGCGACGAAGGCGATACGATCAGCATGGAAGAGTTGCAAAAGTCGATCGAGGATCGGTACTTTAATCTTCCCACCGACGCGGAGGCTCCAGCGGGAGAAACCAACGACGCGGCGGCTGCAACCGAGCCCGGACAGGGTGAGAAAACGAACAAGGTGAAGGCGGCCATGGCGAAGGCGCAAAGCAGTGGCAAGCAGGCGATGGCGAAGGCCCAGGAAAGCGGTAAACAGGCCATGGCGAAGGCACAGGAAAGCGGTAAGACACTGCAGAAGAAGCTGATGCTGCAGACCGATCGGCTCAAGACGAAGATGTCCAACATTAAGCTGAAGAAGGACAAGGATCAGCCGGCCCCACTGGCAAGTCCCGAGGTGGTCACAACACCCGAACTAGAGAAGCTCGACTTTACGCTTGCCGTGCCGAAGGACGAACAGGAGCAGGAGCAGGAGGCGCAGCAAGAGAGTGCCGCTGTTGCCGAGTGTCAAGAGCCGGCGGTGCAGGACACAGCTACCACCCCCGAAGAAGAGCCTGCCAAGGGAGGTCGGAAGCTCGGTGATAAGCTAAAGAATATCCACATGCCTAAGATCCAGAAGCCGGACTTTAAGCGTCCCGAGTTCACGAAGATCTCCAAACCTAAGATGCCAAAGCTGAAGGCACCGGACATGCCGAAGTTCCTCACGGAGAAGCCCGACTTCAGCAAGATGAAATCGGACTTCGCCAAGATGAAGCTAACGCGCAGCAAGTCGATGAAGGAAGCGTCACCATCAGCGGCCACCAGTGCCGCCTCACCGTCGGACGCTTCGGTGGTTGGCGATGCTCCGTCGTCGGGTCCCACCAAACTGAACTACACCGACTTCAGCACCTACCCGCGGCTGTTCGATAAGTTCAAGCGTCAAAAGTCGACACCGAGTGGACAGGCCAGTGTTCGGGCTGGAACGCCTCCACCACTGGAGTTCACGAAGACGACGAAGACTACACGGACGAAGGGCCCTTCGTTCATTTCGCGCTGGGCTTCCGATAAGTCGGAGGATACGGAGAGCAACCGGTTCCTGCAGTACACCGGTAGCGAGTTGGATGACCGTGAAACTTCCGTCGAACGTCGGATGCGCCAGGAGCTCGAACGAGCCGAGTTCGAGGGTCCGGAGCTAGCGATTACGGAGGAACAAAAGCAACTGGAGGAGTACGATAAGGAGAATCGGGAGATTCATCTCGCCTCAGCCGCCCGCCACGAGGAGTTCCTCAAGCGGAAGCCTCCGATGGAGCGCCAGGAGTCGGACCTGGCCTCGGAAGAGGAGAAACAGTTCTGGGCCAGCTCGCTTGGACAGAAGATTCGCCAGAATATCGACATGAACAGTAACGATTTGGACTTCCTCGACGAGGAGGAGCGTCTGCTGGTGGCCAAGGAGAACTTGACGATCGACGAGGAAGCGCACGAACAGGCACGGATGCTGTTGAAGCTTAGCAAGGAACGCTCGGAGAAGGAGTTTGAGCGTCGCTCGTCCACGCCCTACACCGACAAGGAGTGCCAGTCGTCGGGAAGCTCGAGTGCCCGTCGCCGCAAGGGCGTCTTGGAGGAGATAGACGACGATGAGTTCTTCCTGCGTCAGAAGGGTATCTCGAAGGATGACATTCAGATGGGCGAGTACATCAGTTCGGCCATCAAGGAGGGTCTCAGCCATCCGAAGAACGCGCTGGCTGACATGGGACGGTACGACTACTACGACGAGGATCGGGACCGGGACGGCCTACGGCGCTACTACCAGCCGAGCTTCGAGTCGGACGACATCTCGAACCGGCAGGTCGACTCGACCGACTTCTATCGCACCTTCCCACCGGATCGTCCGAGCCGGAAGGGAAAGAAATCGACACGCGACGAAGACGACCAAGCCGTACCGGAGGACCAGGACTACGAACCGGAGGACGACGAGGACGATCTGGCGTACTACGACCGTCAGCGCACTACTAAGTACGGTAGCGAGCAGCCACAGTTGCTTCAGTCGGCCACGGCCCGTTACATGGACGACGAAGATCTCGAGGACGAAGCTAGCTCCCTGCGACGGGAAGCGATGCTGGCCGGTTCGGTCGTTCCACCGACTCCACCGACGCGCCGTCGCAAGAAGCGCTTCCGTGATGTAACACCTTCGGACGTGAACGGTACCGCGCCGTTCGACACCACCGGAAAGTCCATCTCCAATACCTTCATCGCCGGGCCGCATGTCACGGTAACCATCCTTTCGCCTGTGTTAACCTAAGCTAACCTAGTGTCTCCTCAACCAACTTCCCAACAACATTTCACGCACGACGACTGGAGCCTTTTGTTGTGGGGCACGTTACAGGGTCATGTCCCCTTTTGAAAGAGTGTTGTCCAAAACGGTTCTATTAATGTACTAATTTCATTTCATTTTCTCCTTCTCATTATGCTGCCGTTCTCGGATATCCTTATCTTCCCACAGTCTATGACGGTTAACCGCGTGGAGGTGCCACTAGCGAAGGAGGAAAGTTTCGGTACACTGCCAGCACCGACCCCGAGACGTTCGCGTTCCCGGTCGCAAATTTCGAAAGCCCTCGACGACGACGATCGTGTGTCACGTGGCGCGGAGTCGTTGATCGTCGGTATCATCGATCGAGCGCCGATCCAGAGGGAGTCGTATCCGTATGAGGTTTCCGAAAGCAACGGGTGAGTCCCATATATGATAGTTTTTGAATATATGAATGTTATTGCATAGTTACAGAAATTGCAACATTTTTGTTGTTGTTACGCACAAATGGTTGTTAATCAAGTGCATTTGACGGAAAGATTTCAACATGAGTAGGTGGTAACACTTAATCCTTCTTCACTCATAAAGATTCCCTGAAATCCTTCTGATATTCCCGGACAAGCAGCGAAATAAACTTCAACAGTGTTTCTTTGCGAGCCGATTCCAATCCAATAGGGTTCTTCTCGATTTTTAACGATTCTTTCAAGTTGAATCCCTCAGCCGTGACTTTATCAGAACAAATTTTCCCGCAGCTACAGGTTTCAAGTTTTAGTGGATGGGAACGTTGCCAGTTTTTGGCAACAACAGCCTTACTTTGCTGATTTTTGATCCCTACATTGCTCGGAAAAATAGCTTCCTTCCGAGTCAATCCTACTATCGCTTGCCATACTTACAACTGCAGTGGAGGTCTTACATCAAGAGATGATTCCACATACGATGCCCATCCACGGGACACTACCGGATCTGAAATAGCCTGCATCCGGAAAATTGTAGGACTCATCGTCATCACCATAACCAGAAGGGTCTCATAAATCATGGTCATCTTCCCGTAGCTTCTCATTGGAATTTTTCATTGGAATTCGGATCACCCGATTCATATCCGTGGAAATCTTCCTCTGAATCGAATCTTTCGACGTCACCATCATAAAGTTTAATCATGTCAAGAGGCATATTTGAAATCAATGATTCACTATTGACAGTGCAACTATCCGTATCGAATGAAAACCCGAACTAAAATGTTTTGACGTGCAAGGTTAGCAAAGCTTGCTGTGGGACTGATATGCGATTACTTTTGCATTTGTCTTCGATAGTACCAGCATAACGTGTCCCATATTGTTTTATGACCCTTTTAATATTAAAAAAAACTGTATTTTATATAAAATGTCACTCTCCACGAAATGTTTATGTTACAATACATAAATTGTGCATAAACCAATCATAAATTTTATATCACTAATAACAGCAAAACACAATCTTTAGTTAAATTGTTCAATCGCTGTTTTCACAATATGGTGATTTTGCAAATGGGACACATATGCGAGTATGGGCAGTATATGGTCCGATCAAATTTGAAGTAATGGGCCTTTGAGGATATTGGGATTTTTGGCCTGTTTAAACATTCCAAAATACAAGCAAGCAAATAAATGTGAAATATTTCACGTTGCCATGGTAATTTTCTTCAGGAAGCCTTTGTCAGTTAGCGTTAAATTATAGGGTTTCAAACTTTGATCCAAATAAACAACCATATTTGACTGTTTTAATAGTTTATGTAATAAACTGGATGCCAGAAATGCCGCATAATAACTACTCAAAATACCTTCCAGATATGCCACCGTGCGCAAGGAAGCTCCACCACGTCCACCAGCGCCGACCATTCGCCGCCGGAAGTCGACCCGCTCGCTCGACGCTCAGCCGCAGGCGACGAGGGCTTTCAATACGCTACCAAACTACCATCACTCGGTGTCACCGGTCCGTCCACAGCGCAACTATAGCACGATCAATCCGAACCGTCCGCCACGCAGGAAGTCCGTCACGAGTTTGACTGGTGAGCAGCAGCAGCAGCTGTAAGTATTAGAGAGTGTCTTTCTGGGCGGGTTCTTCATCCTAATCGATCGTTTTGTTTTAGAAAACCATCCCGTCGGAGCAGAGATGATGTACGCGGACGTGACTATGAGGATGTGGCACCACCGGTCGGACCGAAACCTCCAACGTTCCACTCGGACGATGTCGCGAACAAGATGAAGGACAGACCACTGCCACCGCCACCGCGTCCCACAAGGAAACCACGCCGACCGGATGGTAGCGATCACCAGGATCTGGACGGAGGTGCCGAGCGGCTGGTACCGATGGGTGTGGAGGAGGTCGAGATTGCCATCCAAACCGATCCGGTGTCGGAGGAGTTACGGCTGGACGCGGAGATAGCGGCCGTAACGGCGCGTGCTGATCGTGCCCAGGATGGAGACATACTGGAGGGCGCTCTCAGTCGGTTCCGCGACGGAAATGCAAAGGCCCTTTCGGATCGCCCGAAATCGTCACGCTCCGGAAGCCGACCGGAGACGCCCGCATCGATTCTGATTGAGCGCAAAGTGTCAACTCCTTCGCTGACACACGAGTCGGTGGTGGAGGCCTCGCTGACCGTGCAACCGCTGGAGGAGTTCGATGACGATCAATACATTGCCGAGCTGGTGAAGAAGTACGTCTCGGAGGAGCGTAAGCCGGAACCGTCGCGCAAGAGCGATACCTTCGAGCGGCGCTTCCGCAAGAGCACGAACAGTCTCACGCGGGAGGATGAGATACGTCCGCAGGAGGCAGGAACGACACTGCGAACGCCAACGTTCCGCTCGAGCCGTACGTCGGTCGATGGACGACTGTCGGCCACCACGCCGGAACCACTGAGAAACGTTGAGATCGCACCGAACGTGATCGAGGAGATCGTCGAACGGCTGCGAACGACCGAGCAGCATCACATCGATGAACTGCAGAAGCTGCACCAGGAGCAACTCGAGGGTTTGCGTCGTCAGCACGAAGAACAGAAGCGCTTGCAAGAGCAGAAGCTCGAGGAACAGCAGAGGCAACTGTTGGAGCAGCAAAACCAGCAACTACTCGAGACGCAGCAGTTGAAGGAGCAGATCCTTCAGCAGCAGGAACACCAGAAGATGTTGCTGGCTCAGCAACAGAACCAACAACAGCAGCTTCTGATTGCGCAACAACAACAACAGCTCCTGATGGAACAGCAGGAGAAGGAACGTGAGCTGCAGCGCGAAAAGGAACGCGAGCTACTGAAAGAGCGCGAGCAGGAGCTGGAGCGAGCTCGGGAGCGCGAGCGAGAGTTGCATCTGTCGAGGGAGCTGGAGCTGCAGAGGGCCCGAGAGGTAGAACAACAGCGTGCCCGTGACCTCGAGCAGCAGAGGATACGCGAGATGGAGCTGCAGAGGGCTCGCGAAATGGAACATCAGCGCTTGAGGGAACTGGAGATCCAGCGTGCGATTGAGGCGGAACAGGCACGCCAGCGGGAGATGGAACTCCAGCAGAAGGCCGCAGCGGCAGCAGCAGCAGCAGCAGCATCCGCCACCGTAGTTACTAATGTCAGTGTAGCGCCATCGGTACCGGTTGTCTCCACCGAGACGCAAGTTGCCACAGGAGAAGAACCAACACCTCAGGAAGAGAAACCAGCGGAAGTCACTGAAGGCGCTGCAGTGGCTTCGATGGACGTTGTAGATGGAACATGTATCGCTCCTCCCTCGGTGACGGTGGCGTCCTTGACCTCGGAACAACCCCCAGTGAGACCTCCTCTACCATCGATGGCACCTCCACCGCCCTTCGTGTACCATCCGGACTATCTGTCATACGGGTTGCCGTCAACCTCCGCCGCCGGTTCCTACCTCACGCGACCCAACCCATCAGACGACGATCCCAGCCTGACACCGCTGGCCCCACAACGTCGCCGCCGGCACCATCGTTCGAAGCGCGAGTCCACCTCGGAGGAGGACTTCCAGCGTGACCAGCATCGTCGCCATCGACACGGTACCCGCTCGCCCGAACCGTCCATCCCGTCGCTCGGTGGACAGCTGATGCGAGCCTGCGGCTCATCACTCGCACAGACCGGCGAAGATCTGATGGCGATGCTGCGCGCCAGCAGCAAGGACGAGAACAAACGTGATCTACACATTGCCATCCTCATCCTGATCGTGATCGTGGCGGGCCTGATGGCGCTCGGCATGAGCGGGGAGAAGGCCGTCCACCATCACCACTGGGACTACTTCAGTCCACCGGGCCACGGTAGCAGTGCGTGAAGCGGCCGTTGTTTGTTAGTCATGGATTTATTACGAAAAGCACAAGAAGAGAAGGAAGGATAGCTACTTACGACTGCTGTCAGTGGTATCACCATAGTAACCAGCCACTACGCACGCGCACATCACACCACGCACACTTAGGGTGTTTTGTTTGTATACTTTTCTGTTCGGTTGTTTTTAGAAGTAGTAGCTTAAACTACTTAAGCTTTAACTTTGTCATTCTACTACTCGGAATATATAGAGGAATGCTGCATTTGACACTGATACATCCGAAGCACACATTTACGCACCACACACTAAAACACACACTGAACCAAAACGTCCAAACGCACACACACACACCACGATTAGTACTATTTCTCACGAGTCAATACGAATCAGATGATCTTACCGAGGGATAGAGATCCTTCACCGTGTTACTATAGTTACGATTAGTGTCCTTTCGATAAAAGATCAAATTATTTATTCAAGCACCAAGTCACTTTTTACTTCTCGCACGTCACGTCCCTTTGCGACTTATTGTTCTGCGATCGCTTAAGCGTATTTGAGTTTGCGTTTCGCTTTTCGTTGATATCTGCAAGTTTGTACAGCTGTTTTTATTATTTTACAATATTTTCACCTGAAGTCTCCGCGTTCCCGGTGAAGCTCCTCGTAAGAGGCTCTGGGGAAACGGCCCTTCCGGACTACAGCTGCGATACCAAATATGAGAACTAAATTTTAATTACTACTTTGAGCCCGCTTTGGATGTTGGGGACTGCAAGTCAGACAGACAGCTCTGTTTAATACCTGCCAAATGAAACCATACAACCGTTCTTCCCGTTTGATATGCTTAGTTTACTTACTTTTGTTCGTTTTGTATATCCGTTTTCTGTTTTCCATTTTTTCGTTTTGTTTTGTATCGATTCGATGGGTCTCACACGCGGGTATGTTTTCGGTGTTTGGCTCTTGTGAAGATGCCCTCCCGAAAAACCCGCCCGGACTCAGCGAGCAAGCGAGAGTTTGTGTCTAGTCATAGTTAATACTGTCATTTAATGTTACTACACAAAAAAATAACTTATTGTTGAAAAACATGGAATGAGTATCGAATCGACCGGAATTTGTAAAGGTTCGGGAGAAAAATATTCGCTTGCGGAAATTGCGATCAACCTTTGCGAGGTCCTTCTGCCTAAAACGACGTAGAAGTTTTTCCGTTTGTGTCTATTGTTTTGACGTTTCATTTCGACGTACGTTTCTGTTAGCGACTTTTAAAGCAAAACTATTGAACAAAATTCGAGTGGTGGAGTAATTTTAAAAGGAAAATATATAGTTGCATTATGAGATCTTATTGAAGGTTAAATGAAAAAAAAGATGTTTCATGCGTTTTCTTTCACCGTGTATCCGAAATTGGAAATCAAAGAGGGAATTATTTTTTATTCACTTTTTATTCAGATCATCGAATATTTACAATACGGCCTCATCATCTGTATGTTCGTCTCGGGATCGCTTATAAACCTTACCACTATCGCTAGGCATTAAAGTATTACACTATTTCTCCGTCGGTTACGATACGTTCTCTTCCTAAACTCGTCCTCCACTTTTCTCAGGCACAAACTTTTACTTCATCACTGTCACTGTCGTAATTTGATCGGTCCTTGGAATCCTATCGAACTTAAACTTGATAAGAATAAAATTAAACCTGTACCATCCAATCGTAGCACATGCGCACATTCTTCACACACACTCAACATTTACAACACCGCTTCGCGAAAAGCTGGGTCAGAAAACACGATTAAAATTATGCTTTTCCTCGTTAGGGGCTAAATCTATACGATAGCTGCATGCTGATAAAAATATGATTGCATCCTTATTCGAGACCTTTATCCTCCCTTGCATCATGCCATACGCAGCTAAAATCCTTACTACTTACACACTAAGCAAGCTACAGTATAACAAACAGACATGTGCTGTTGAGAGCAAGGAGAGTGAAAAAAAGAAACGTCTAGGCTCGAAAAAAATAATTAAAATACTCATTTGTATCACATTGTTTCGCCTGTTCCGACCGCTTGTTCCGCTTGCGTTAAGCTTAACCTAGTCTGCGTTAATGCACGACACTAAAACCTATCCATCGGGGCATTATTAAAACCGTTTTGTAGAGTTTTGCCAGTGGTTTACTACCGTGTGGATGCGTTTGTTGTTCGATGGTTTCAGATAAAAATAAAATAAAATAAAATAAAATAAGGTGGGACAATGTGTGGAAACCGAACGACCGCGATCGGATGGTAATAAAATAAAAAAAAACAACAAACAATTATCTAAACGCTACGTACTATATGATATACGGGGGGTTGGAGATTCGCGCGGAGAGTATTGTAATTGCTTGTTTGTTACCGTTCGCCGCTTATCGACGGAGAGAGATTCTTGAGCAAAAGTTAAACTAAAAAAAAACGGAGCTATTATAAACGGGCTTGAATGTTTGTTGTGTTGAATATGTCGACAAACTTGCGTTATGCAAATCACGTACGCCACTGTGCCGATATGCGGTACCTTCGTTCATTCCTTTCGATCGGCGGAAAGGCATAAAAAGAATCGCTCTAAATTGGCTAGACCTACTTCCAGCTTCACCTAGTGTTTTCCTAATCGATCCCGATAGTAATTGTAATAGCTACTAAATAAACATAAACCATTCGCACCAACGTTAATGAATGTCATTAATGTAATGAAAAAATCGAAGATCCAAGTGCGCTGCGCCTCCAATCGAAACGTAATGTCTTCGATCGGAGTAGGCGCCGGGCGGATGGTGGTTTGTTCAACGAAAGTGCATCACCACATACATACACGCACACACACACAAACTCTTTCATTCTTGCACACATGATGATTTTTTTTTCTTTTTCCTATCACCCATCACCGCAACGCTGACCGATACTGATTCGGGGCCCGGCCTCGAATGGGGTTCAGTTTCGCGCGTTCGGTGATGGTATATTTGTCCTAAAAACCGATATTCCTCGTTTTTCATCATCCCTCCTTAAAAAAACAATTCGCCTACTTTGCCTTTTTCGACGATAATCCTGTTCAATTTTTCCGTTCTCTTGTTTCAATACCTAAACCTACGCACGAGCTCGGCTCGATTTTAGATTGGAACGCATACGATCGATTGGGGGAGGGCGCTTAGCAATAAGAGACAAATTAAAATACCATAATAACTGCAACAGAACGTTGAGGTGTGCATTAGACGCTTCTCTTCTGCTATATAAATGTACAAAATAAAAACCCTACTTTACGCAAAGAAGGTTAGGGGAGGGTTCTCGGGGAGGGGGGTCGGTCCTTGTTATTTCGACTAAACTTGTTCGTTCTTTTTTTTCGAAAGCTTCTTCATTGATTCACAAGGCATTTGCGTCTTTGTATAGGCGGTGAGTCTTGAAGCGCACCGCGGTTTTTTTTGGAAGAGCACTTTCGGGATTGCTTCTGGGTTTTGTTGTTTGTGTTCCGTTTTGAAAGGCATCTTAGTTTCCAAATTCCCGGGCGATGGACCCAATTAAGGTTTATGTTTTCTTTTCCTTTTGTTTTTAGTGTTTGTGCTAGGCACACAGTCTCACTCTCGTGTCGATAATATGTCGTAAACGCTTAAAACTGATGTATCTCTAAACGCTCGTAGCACATGTACTCTCTTCTTAAAGGCTTCCGTTATCCTCGGTTTTGTCGGCCACCACACTACCGTTCCACTCTGGGACATCTGGGTCAACTCCCTCGATACTGTACACACACATATTAAGGACTCTGGGCGCTCGGGTGGTGGAGGAGGGCATTGATTCGGTTCTATTCTGACCAGAGAGGGTCCAACGACCACCCACGTACCGTGCATTACAACACCCAACATGCACCACAAACACTCATCGATCGTTCGAACATGAAATTTTGGCACACATTGGTGGTGCCAAATTGGAACTTCCCAAATCCGATATTCCCAATCCGGTTGGTAGTTTGCTCGTGCCTTTCACGTTGTCACCCTCTACGGTTTAAACGTCTTCAAGTGGCGCGTCTGTTTGTGGGTGAAGGGAATGGAGAGAAAAAGAAAGAAAAAAACAAGGTTGTGGAATTGTGTTTTTGGAAACGCCGTATTACATATCCGTTCGTTAATCATTTCGACCGGGGTTTTGGGCAACTGATTAGAAGTTGTTTTCGCCACAGCACAAGACAATCCTTAACCCTGGGGTTTATAGAAGAATTCACCGTGAGTTACGAAGCCACGAGGGTCAAGAGCTTTCCGTAAAATGAGTAGTTATTAGCCATTTGATCTCGACAGAAATTTGGGTGAAAATAATGAAAGAACCGCTGTTAGGATACAATTGAGTACGACTAGGAAAGAAAAAGGTTTGATTTGTCAGTCACATGATGGGCACCCGGCGCATGCACAGAAATAAATGATCCGCAGGGAAATGTTATAAGATTTTTGAAAGAAAGTTTACGAGAGGCGTTTTCATGCAGAGAGTTCGAGTTCATCCATTCCGTTCACCATGGCCACAACGAGACGTTTAGAAAAAAAGCACAATTCCGAAAATAAAGTTGCTTCCTTTTTGGCAAACACATTTTCCAAACGGTCGTTTTTCAAATGAGAAAAATTTTGTTTTCTGGTTTTGTTTTTGCGAGGCCTAAACTAAATTTCAAAATTATCACATTCGTAAGCCATATAAATATCATTGATCGATGAGCTTTATGCTGCCTTAACCTGGTGTTGTGTGCCTCGTCCTCTCTCGTGGTAATCGTGTTTTGCTTAGCAAATAAACCGACCGACCATTGGTTAAAACATAGACGCACCCATATAACAGAGATAATATACCAACCACCACAAAAAGCGCCAGATCCGGTATTCGCCGTCCCGATAGGAAAGGAAGAGTAGTAGACAGAGAGTGGTTTTCCCTTAATCCTGGGTGCAGGGCACCGCGTACCGGTGCACCGGAGGAATGAAGGCGAAAGGTAGTGTGCTCGACGGCGCCAAACCGATTACTGGTAGAGGTAGTGTTTAGTAGCGCATAGCGATCATATGTACGTCTTCTTCACCTTCTGCAGCGTGCCCATGCCCTTGCTGATGTCCTTCTCGAGGTTTTCCGTCGAGTTTTTGCACTCCACGCTGCGATCCTTGTAGTCGAAGTCAATGTTGTCCTTGCAGTTGTTCTGATGGTGCTGCTGGAGCTGCTGCACGATCGCTTGCTGCTGCGTGTGGTACTGGTTGGTGGTGTTCATCAGCAGGTTAACGTCTTTCCCGCTCGTGCGATTTTGCGACAGCATCGTGAGACTTTTGCCGCTGTGCCTGTAACAACGTCATAAACAAGTTGTGTCAATTTGTATACCCTATCCGAAAGAAAAACCCTAACTTACCAGTTCAGCTGGTTGCGGTGCTCCCCACCAGAGAGCGATTTATTTAAACAGGCCAACCGGCGGGAAAATCCAAAACCGAGCACTAGGCCTAAAAACAACATGACAGCACCGCCGGCAAAAACCATCGCCCAGTTAAACGACGCCAGATTGATCTTTTCGTTCACGAACGTATCTGCGGAGGAAGAAGAAAATAGCCCATATTTTAAAAAAACATGTAAAATAAAAAACCTTACAAGTACCTGAGTAAATTTAAACAATTTGTGTTCAATATAATGCCAATAAACATTGTATCGACCCCAATTACGCCACCAGAGAATTGCTTATTCTACGGGGTGATCGAATTGCATCGAACGCAATGCTAATGTGTCACAACATTCAACAACAAAAAAACGGGTCACTTGAACATAAAAAATAAAAACATCCGCGTCGGTCCACATTTTCAACGGTTTGTTCATTTGCATTCATTTTTTACACACCAAAAAAATCTAACGGTCACAAACAACGCCGCAGAGAGCTCGACATGTCAAAGCATTAAGCGAACCCACTTCTTGCAAGTACTGCTGTTGGGTGTGTTTACTTCATTTTACTTTAAGTCGACCAAACACACCTCCACCAACGGGTTCATATGTAGCGGACCACGCCGTGCTGCCCTGCCAAAACAAACCCACGCGAACAAAAAAAATTAAACGTAACACCCGGTTCGGAAAAGTGAAAACACACCCGTGATACCCGGGGTATTTTTTTTTCCTCCCATTCATAAGACACGCGACGATCTTAGCTAAAGAAAAAGGTAAGCACAGGCCACTCCTTACGGTTGACACATTTGCGTACATGCGCAAATAATAAAAAGAAACATGGGTTTGCAAAACAAAAGCACAATCGGACCTGCGCCTCGCGTTTGGCATAATTTTGGAGTGTTTGGGAGCGGATGGGTGGGCAACTTTCCCTCCAAAAATAAGACGGTACCACACCCCTTCTTGTGGTGAAGAAAGCAAGACACTCGAGTGATCAATCACACTCGACACCGGCGTGTTTTGACAGATCACTCTCCAATTTTCGGAGGTGAGGTTACTGCTGATGTAAGGAAAAATACCTACCAGGCTTCGGATGATATTGGATGACCCGGTTCGGTTGGTCGTTCTCGCCCGACGACATGGAGATTTCGTTATCGATGTCGTCCGGCCCGATCGACGACACCGTACCGTGGTTGACGATGTAGACGGTGCGCTGATCCGGTTTCTCCACCACCGTCCCGGAACCCTCGACGGGCGTGTACACGTCGTTATCGTCGTACGTTTTCCTCGTCGGCTCCTGCTGATCGTACTTGCGGCAAATCTCGCCGATACGCTCGCCATCGAGCCGCTGGTAGAACCGTTCGATCGACGCACCCGACGCGTGCACCGCTTCGATCGTCTTGCAATCCCGGTTCGTGTCGTCCCAGGCGCAGTACGGATCCTGCAGCTCCAAGCACTTGCGGCACGTTTTGTAGCCATTCTCGTTGCACGTGTGCAGCGGGAGCGAGATGATCTTGCCACTGCTGATGACGATCAGCTTCGAGTGGAGCTTCGAGATCGTCAGCTCGTTGATCTTCGTGCCCGGGGGGAACGCCTGCGTTTCGCTGATCACCACCGTGCGCACATCGTCCGAGCTGTTCGCCGACAGGATGTTCACGAACTTGATCACCTTACCGTCGTTCGTGCCGACGAACACCACATCGTACCGGTGGCCATCGAGTGCCTTCACCTGCGCGTCGACGGCGATCGCCGACAGGCGGTAGTACAGGCTGACGCGCGTGAACACGGGCCGGGAGTGGAGCGAACGGACCGAGTTGTCCATCAGGTTGTTCGTCTTGACGAAGTTCACGGACGCCTTCGGGAGCGTCCGGCTGTCGTCGACGCACTTGCCGGGTCGTGGTTCCGGGACGGCGCTCGGTGGTACCTGTAGCCAGTTGGAGTGGATATCGCGTTGCGCCTTGAACGGTCCCTCGAACGCGTCCATGATGTCCTGCACGGAGAAGGCGCACACGGCCGAGCCGCCGATCGCATTCTCCTGTGTGGTCATGATGGCGTAGATGATCTTGTTTCGATCTCCTCCGTAGAGTCCTTGGATCGTTTTCGTTGTAGCCTCTGTTGGGAAGAGAACAAACCGATTCGTTAACATCTCTACACTAAAACAACGTGCTTAACCAGTACTTACGTAGCTCATCGAAGTAGAATGGATACTCCCCGGGGATGGAACAGTTAAGGCGCGCCTTCAGGAATGACGTCCACCGGTCCTGGAACGGGTACGGCCCACCCTTGTCGTTCTTGCAGACCCGCGCCACCCGGGAGTACACCGCCTTGCCACAGTTCATGTACTCGATCGCTACCTCCCGGTAGAAGAACATCACGTACCCGTTGTGCTCGATCGCACTGACGAACGCCGGTTGGTTCAGCTGCTTGCTGTCGAACTGTTCCGTCCGCTGTGGTTCGCGGTAGATGAGCGGATCGGCTCCGGAAAAGTCGGCCACCGTCGCCGCGTACAGCTGCCCATCGGTGAACACGTACGTGCTGTTGTGCTGCGGATTGTACGGGCAGCGGCCCTGCGCCTCCAGCTCGTTGTTATCATACACGAGCGTCCCATTTCCGGGCAGCACGTTATAGTACCGGCAGAGAGGCTTGAAGGAGTTCGTACCGCAAACCATTCGCCGGTTCGGGGCGACCGGTGCCCACACCCGGATGTAGTTCTGGCAGTCCTGCTCGTGCTTGCCCTTCAGCGTGCACAACTCCCGGTGGGCGTCGGACGAGGGCCAACTGATACGCTGCCCCGGCACCTCCACTAACTGGTCGATGCTGATGTTGTACACCGCATTTCGGGCACCAATGAGCAGCGTGTTTTCGTCCTGGTCCAGCAACTTAAAGTGGTCGGTGCTGTTACCGAAAAAGGATGGTACGGTGGCATCTACAAAAACGAAACAAAACAAAAATAAACGTCATCAGAAACCGGCTCCTAACAACAAACAAAGGCCCCGATTACTTATAATTCGGTAATTTATTGTGGTGATAAAATGAAACTGCAATACGAACGCAGCATGCAATTTCCGGTCAAATCCATCTGGCACTTCTCCTCCTCCCCCTCTTTTATCTTGATCCCAAAATCGCCCCCTGTGGCGTCAAAAACGATTAGACGCATTAAACCAGACTGGATTAAACCACCACACAAAGCGGTTTGGTGTCAAATTTTCGCGTCATACTCCAAGGAGGCCGAGGCCAAATGTCACCCTAACCATTGGACCACTAAAGTAGAATAACGTACGACTTCTAGCGATCGATTTATCGGAGAACAGTTTTCTGCGAACAAAAGCTGATGAGCGAGGTGTTTTTTGGTACCGCAGCGGCCTCCCGAAACGAAAATGGCACCCCACCCAGGGAGGTACCATGCATATCAAAGCTTCGAGGAACATTAATATTCATCGAATCAGGTTTTTTAATGGTCCTTCGAAAAGGCAAAGTGTGCCTCGCGCGGAGAACAAGACGATCTTCGCTCGGGCGCTCGGGGTGATTAGTATTCCGAAATCACTTCTTATGGCCATCGGGTGATTTGCTTTGCGTACCAAAATGCTTCACTACGTTGTTGATGACAGACAGAAAAATAAAATATAAACCGTCCTATCGTCATCGGGGCAAGACCATGTCAAACGGCGCAAGAGGCGAGATAGGAAAACTCACCAAACGACCCACCAACCGGCAACTTGGTAAAGTTGGTGGCATGTTTGTCACACGAACGAATATCAATATGGAAATGGCTAGAAGATGGGTTTCGATAGAGGCACGATATTTCGGAATCGGTGGAACGAACGGCAGCGCCGATGGATGACATTTAACAAACAAGCCGATGGCCCTCCAAAAAAGCTGGCCACGGGATGAAGATGAGATATTGCGCCCGTTGCCGGAATTTATGCACCGACCCCGGCTTCCCAACAGCCGAACAGTCTGTGTTTCAACCGTTGTGATGCGAATCGATTCGCTGCTAGAAACGTGGCTATATTAGGCCCACATCGTACACCGATTCGAAGGAGCTGTCCAACGGACACCTCGTCCCGATCTAAACGCTTACATGCCGTGCCATGGTGGAGAAAGTAGAAAGGTGCGCTGCCAAGATGGAACACAACCAAGCTCGAAAGAGGCTTGTCCCGTATGCTAAGCAATCGAAAGCACCACACCACACCAGGCTAAGACACCGGCCTGGCAGGCTTGTCTCCCGTGGAGTCGTCACGTGACCCACTTTTTTCGGTGGCGACACCAACAACGGAAAAACTTCTCGCGTTACGATTGATCTTGAAAAGGGAGGATGGCGTACAACCCTCCTCTCGTTGCCTAGCATCGGCGATCCCGGTTTCATTCCTCTACTATATTATCAGGAGTCCCGGAATCTTTGGCATCCCACGGAGGAGGCGTGTAGTTCTGGGAGTGTTTGCAGTCCAATGAGATAACCTGCTGTTCGTCTTAAGAAAAAACACCGTTCTTTTAGTCCATTAGCAGCGGACGGCTATATAGAGCAGATAGTCACACAGCAGAAACACATCCAAGCGTTTGCTTGCGCTGCTAATGAGGCCGTCACGATGAAAGCAGGCAGTTTTATTGCATTCTCAAGCGGAGAGTCGAGCACGGTTCGGAACGACGACGTTGCAGTAGTAAAATTGCATCACATCTGCCATGAAGACGGGTGATGATGATGATGATAAATGGTGCTAACATATCATCACTGCACAGTAGATTAGCCCCACTCGTGGGAGATGCTTTCATTGTACATTTTTTATTGGGTCTTAGTAGGTTCCTTTCTTTTTCGTCATGTCTTAAACACGTCCGGGAAGGGTTGGGTTACCTGGTACGTGAATCAGTATACGACTCGTGAACTGAAACGTATTATCAGAGCGCATGCATTCTGTGCACCCTTTTACAACCTGCGGAAACCATGAAACCTACGACGACATTAAGTGCGCAATAAAACCTTTATCAAACAATCGAACCTCTACACCTGTTTGCTTTAGCATTGGCACACAGCTTTTGCACGTTCACCATCCGTCTCTACCATCAGGTGAGAGATCGAAGTTAAGCGCCAATTTCCTGTCGCTAGATATCACACCATATAGGCCCCGGTTGTGCGAAATACTCCAACCGATGAGGCCGCAGTCCGGCGGGATGTGTGTTTACTCTTCACACCTGTCACCGCGAACCCTAACGTGCGATAAGTCAACAGCAGCAACATTTGATGGCTTTCACAGGCCATTTGAGTACATACGCAAACATTGGCCATCGTCCGGTGCTCCGATCCATCCGAATGAAGTGGTGACGATCATCGAGGTTCGTGCGAAATCCCCTGTCCTCTTCCACACGACCCGGGTGCCCTTCATGCAGCGCAGTTCTATTGCATCTAAAACGTGTGCGGGCAATCGTGGTCCGATGGCATTATGAAAGAAAGTTCAAGAGCCGCGATGGCGTATGCAAACAACTGCTGGTGAGCGATCGAGAGGAGTTCGTGGATGCTGGGCGCCATCTTTCAATAGTAACACACCCGTGGCGTGGACCTCTCTCTCTTGGCGCTAGTGCTATCTGTCTAAATCGGGTGCGATTCAGCGATTGTGTCATTGTTAGAGGGTTGTTGCCGGCCGGTCCATTCTCCTCAAGAACACCACTAAGGCATTGCACAATCGAAACAAACAGACACACACAAAACTTACTACTGTGTCCGAAAAGTAAGGTGACTTTGCGTTTTTTTCTTAAATGGTGTTTTTATTAGGCCAAATGAAGGTCTTCACCTTTGAAGTAATCCCCTTCCGATGCTATGCACCTCTTCCACCTCTTCTCCCACTCCTCGAAGCAGTTGGAAAACGCGGATGCTGGGATGTCCTTTAGTTCCGCCGTCTCTGCGGCTTCTATCTCCTCTATAGTGTCAAAACGGTGTCCCCGAAGCGGCCGTTTTAGCTTGTTGAACAGCCAGAAGTCGGTTGGTGCCAAATCTGGCGAATATAGCGGTTGCGGAACAATATGGGTCCAGTTGTTGCGAAAAACTTCCTCAAAATGATGGCCGTATGGAAGCGCGCATTATCGTGGTGCAAAAACCAACCCCAAAACATCTTTCAAGATGGTGTTGACCAAGGCTTTGGAAATCCAAACACTTTCCGAAAGGTCTCGTGACGTCAACCGACGATTGTTAACCACCAAATCCTTGATTTGGAGGACGTGGGCTTCGTCGGACGAGGTTGATGGTCTCCCCGGACGGTCCTCGTCTTCGACCTTCTCACAGCCATTTTTGAAATCCCTGTACCATTTTTACACATTTTTCTTCGATATAGATTCTTCCCCGAAGGCTTTTTGTAACATTCGTAATGTTTCGGCAGCGTTTATTTCAATGCGCAAACAAAATTCGATACATGCGCGTAGCTCCACAAACTTGGACATAGTCAATATGGCCGAAAACACTTGGCGCAGCTCCGAAAAAAAATTGTCACTCCTAGCCGGGTTGACTTTGTGACTTGAAACTTGGCCGATTTGTCAAAAACATACATATTGACAAAAGAAAAATAAAAACAAGAGGCTTCTTTTGGTGCGCGAAATTTGACATCCAATGTCACCTTACTTTTCGGACACAGTAGTATATGCGTGCAGCTCGGGGAAGGGATTTGCCCAAAGAGTGTTGCCTTGCGATCTCGCATTTTACGACGCAATGCGACACAAACACTTTAGCTCCCTGATCCTTCACCGGCTACAATGTTTTTCTGTTTTTGGCCCTACAGCAGTTAAAACGAAGCAATCCGAGAGAAACTGTACACCAGCAACGTGCCAGCATAAGTGCGAGAACCAAACACTCCTACGGTCGCCACTTGTCGAATAAACAAAACGATCGGCATAAAATCGGCGTATGAGCGGGTCGCGTTTTTGCCGGACGAGTTTGGCGCCCTCTCGGCCTGTCATGCACGGGAAAAGGGTTAAACCTACTCCCATCGACATCTTCTACGTGAGCCGGTGTCATAACATTCAGCATCGGACAGGCAAGTTTTACGCTACGCACATCATCGGATGGGGATTGCTTAACCCGTAAGGAGGAACACGCAAGATGAGACATTCCCGATCGACCGAAGGATGTTATTTCGAACCGAGGAGTGCACGCAGATCTCGGCTCTCCTACTTTGTATTGATGTTTTGACAGATTGTTATGGTTTTGTTTCTATAATGGATCAAACTTTAGTGTCCACCTGACTGCCTGGTCCGGATCGGACGCCTGCCCAACCTAGGCCCAACAGTCCTACATTTGTCGAGACTAATTAAAATTCAAACGTATTCCGCGTCCCTCTGGCAGCCTTCCCTTGATGCTCTTTTTCCTCATCCTCGAGCTCGTGGTGAGGAAGGGATAAATTTAAAACGCTTTTTTATGTCATATTCCTAAAGGCCCAAACACACCCATCTGTTCGTCCATCAAACATCAGTAATTCGAAAGCGCCTGAGAGTCGGAGACGGACCAAGCAACTCCGACACGAGGGTAAATGTTTACGAATCTTTGCCAGGGTTTTGATTTCTTTTTTCTCTCCCCAAATCGATGGTAAACAATGGAGAAGAAAGTAGTTCCATAACAGTATTATTCCAAAACACCCGAGGTCCAAAACATTCACGGGTCAACGCCGTGACGCCGGGCCTGACACATCATGGCGAAAAACCGTCGTGGTGACAGCGACCCATCACGGACCGGCAGGGTCATTAACATGGACAAACAACGGTAAATCGAACATTGCATTACATTACACGCCGGTTTCATATGGCAACTGTCTGGCTCGGGTGCACGAGTCAATGGTTGGGACATGGTCATGGGCACCACAAGATCACCATTATCGAAAGTCGCGGCCCGTTTTTTTTCTGTACTCACGGCACGCGAGAAACAAACACACAAACACACGGAAAAAGCAATTCCCCAACAAAGGAACAAACAGAAAAAAAAACGAAAACAATCGCGCTGACATGATTTGAAATTGTCACGTAAGCGAAATTATCCCGTGCACAAATTACCGTTGATATCGACGTTTAAATCACACAAAACAAACCCGTGGGCCATAATTTAGGTCCCGTTTGGTTGGGCAGGGTTTTACCGAAGCATAGGAATCCTCCAGGGAAGCCTTCTCAGGGTGGAAGAACATAAATCCCTCCTCCCAGACTATGACCAGTTTTCATGAAATTAAAACATTATAATAAGTATTTCCCGAAAACAAACCCCGACGACGATGGGGATCTTTCTCCCCCATTACAAAATACTTTGAACATAAGCTCCTAAACCATCCCTCCGTTTTGTAGCATGTATTCCTTGACTCAGACCCTTCGTTCGTTGAGACGCCTCAAATGAACGGGGAAATAAAAAACCTACACCTCCTACACACGCGACATCGTTGACGAAGAGTTTAAAACTAACAGTTTCCTTTACCCTCGGTGACCAAACGGTGCATCGTGTCATTTGATACCATTTCTTTGGGGGACGTGAACGGTGATGTGTTATACCGCATTCGGTAATTCGCTTTGACGCCAATTAATTAAAATTATTGGAAACCTCACAAAAGACCGTCCCTTCAACGCCCTGTTATTGAATTGATGGCATCCAATAGACAACTCCTACGCGTGTTTTAGTTTTTTTTCCCTCCTCATTAGAGATATACTATTACCGACGCACCATGTGACGTGAGGTAATAAATTGACATCGTGCCCAACTTACCGTAGAGGATGCGTATCTTGCTCTGGCCATCTGGTACCCAACTGTCAACGTGAACGATGCACTGACTGATGAGGACCGTCAACAGGGCAAACACTAGCGCCGTGCTGCTGCTGATCAGGTGCATCGTCATCTGTTTGCTTCGGTACGCCATTCTGTTGTTTCCACTGCTTCTCGTCAGTCTGCTGCTGCTTCTGGGCGAATCTTCTTCGCTTCTCCTGCTGCACTCGTGTGTCGTAGCGTACATCTAAGAGACTAGGTTGCACTTGTGCCGCTTCACCACTGACACACACACACACAACGGTGGTCCTGGTACAAAAGATCGAGTGCTTTCTCGTCCGGGAGGACGGAGGACCCGCGTATAGGGGCTTGGTACCCGACACGCCTTGGTCGGGTTGTGTTTGCTTCCTGAACCGCTTGTGGCTAGCGAGTACTTCCTCCCGAGGGCGATTTCACATTCATTGCTTACGGCTTGCCCGGTTTAAGGTTGGCGTGCTGTGACTCGAATGACTCTCTTTCTCTTCCACCGGGTGGTTTGTGGTTACAACACTGTCCGCATGTCTCCGATGTTGGGCACGATCATTAATTAATAATATCCAGAGCGGGGTTGGAGTTGGGGAAAGGGGGGAGGCGAATGTTACCGATGGTGCTGCAGACACTCCATTTCTGCCAATACACACAGCTACTCTGATGGAACGTAACCTGAAACAGAAAGGAACAATTTACAAAAAAACGATTAGAAGGTGGCGTTAACCTGTCAGCTCAATTTAGAGTCGGCGAGAGCTTGGTACTACTAAATGGTGGCATTTGTTCCTCCTATTTTATTCACCTAAAGAATGTGTCTATGAAGTCGATCCATTTGGAGCGAGTCCACTCTTGAGGTAGTGATTTGAGGAAGTCAATCTGACACTCCACCGCCCGTAGACGTAGACAAATCAGCCGCAGCCAAACCTTAACAAGCTCCACAAACAAGAAACAATTTGCCTCACAAAGGCATCTATTGTAGAGCAACTCCATAAGGTGTGTGTTTGGAACCATACTACACCGACTAAAACCTACTGGATCTAATGGAAGTGAACAATAGCGGTGCCACCATGACAGGGCTGCTTTGAGCACGCTGATTGCGATACAAATCAGCGTAACACGGAGCGCTCATGACAAATATTCCCAAGCCCGACGACTCCAGCCCGGTGATCTCGGACAGGGTTTGTAGTTCGGCACAGGTAGGTTAGCTTTGTCGTTCGAGTGACTCGTACGATTTGTCCCGTACATAGTAACGACCGCCTTGGGTGGGACTTATACATACTTTGGCCGCTCGGTTGCGATTTACCGATTTCTCGGAAACACTTCTCCCCGCCATCCGTCAACCGACAACAGCGCCCTCTGACAGTAAGCCGATTAGTGCGAGCGCACGCTGGAATGCTGGAAAGCAAGTAGCCGGTGTTGTCAGCTTTCGATCGCAGCGATCGTAAACTACCGGCAACTACCAAACCCCGGGTACAATTGAAACAGGTTTTTGGAAGGTAAAACAGGGGCACAGCATCTAGAGTAGGTCTACATTGGGGTTGGTGAGGGAAAACCTTCAAACGTATCGAGTATGGAGTGTTGATAAAAAAAGGGACCACCTGATGGTCACAATGGAACCAGCAGTGATCACCCAATTTACTGCCAAGAGGGTTCTGTGTAGACCCAAATTTGTAAGACCTCAATCAAGTGAAGCCATTTCACTTCTTCCTTTCGAGAGCGCGTCCCAATTCATGCGCGGAAGATGATCCATACCTTTGAAGCGATCTTAGGAGCATATCATTAGACACTCTCCATTTCGGAGGAAGTGGTACTAAAATGGGTACTTCTTGTTCAATTCCTACTGCATTAGTGCGTATCCGCCGTCCATCCGGAAAACATGCTCTCGGCATTAATTACGTGCGGAAAGTCGACCTAGCACTTCTGCCGATGCATCAATTTCGCAAAAACAAATGCTATACCACATCCGAATGGAGAAAGTACTAAACCTTAGCCCAGACCACCCGTCCACCATCATCAGCATAATATATGCAGCCCCGTAATGTGTGCCCCTCTCTTCCGGGTGACCCAAAGTGGGCCACATCGCGTTGGCTTCGATGTGGGTCACCATGCCTCTCTCGGTACTTCCTAGGTGTGCACCGGACGACGGATGGACGCTGTTTCTGTGTCACGTGTACCACCCCGACAGACATTGGAGAACTACGAAAACCACGGTCACCTGAAGATACCCCACTCGTCCCCGGAACCTCCGCCATTGGAAGGTGTTGTAAGTATTTTTAATCGATAACCAATCACTTCTGACCTTTCGACGGACCGAAACCTTTGTGAACCGACACCGTCGCCTGGTGGTTCCTTTCTTCCTGACATTTGCACGCAACGGGTTGTGACTTCGCTAGGGTTTCCTTTCGGCATTCTACTTTGTTCACAACCCGTTCGGGTTATGAATTCGATAGTCTTGACTTTGAAAGTGCCTACGCTCACGTGGAACATCAACGGGTACACCCTAAAGCCCTTAAGGTATCGCCCTTTTACGAAATCTTGCACTCGGGTGCACTTGAAAAGTAAAGAAAAACCCCACGTCCCGACACATGGTACTCGTCACGTGTCGTTCGGCATGCTGACCGTGAACCACGGACTCCAGAGGGTGTCCCCAGGAAAGAAACAGACATACAGACACAGAGTGATGCACCGTGGGTTCGGGAGGCTAGACAAACAACGCCACTTGTCGCAACCAGCGTCATAAGAGGCATCATAAGGCACCGGTTTTTGAACGGAGCGTCGTCCCAATACCCTTAACCTCGAAACTAAACCCTTAAGTGTTCCCACTTCACACGATGCTGGCTGCAACAATCGATGAAATTCGATATCTGAGGCACTTAAAATAAAATGGAAAGAAACCAATCCATGAGACCTGAACGATGACATAGTGCAAGCGTAGGGTTCACACTCGAAGGGAACCTCTTTTTTAGCAGATATGTCACCGATGCACGACCTTTGGCCTTTCATCATTACAGTGACGATGCTTTCAGCTAAATAAGTAATTTAACACCGACCCAGTACTGGGTCTCTACTTTGGAGGACGAAATTAATTTATTCATGAAGAACTTTCACCAGATCCCAACCAGGTCACACCGTTCCAGTAGCCCACGTACAAAACGTAAGCACGATCTGAACTACCATGTCCTTCTAATGACCCAAGTGGTCAGGAAAAAGGAAGTGAAAACACCTTTCCTTCATGCTAGGCAACATGCTGCTAACATCGTCAAGGAACTAGAAAGGTAAAAAAATGTCTCTCCGTTTTTTATCGTTTTACTCCATGTTAGTTCCATGTTTTCCTTCGCTGTTTTCTTCCTCCTCCGGTTCGTACAACTCAAGTTGTTCCGTTTTTCCGCGACGCATCGAACCCCTGTGTCTCCTAGAGCTTGGTAAGCGCCGTTAAAAGGGGTGCATTTTAATTAGAATGTTTAATTTGATATTAGCATACGTTACATCCAGGATTACCCAGGGGTTCCTCGGAGGGAACAGCGGGCCAGCTAATGTGGGCATGTGGGAACTGAATTTTCCCCCTTTGAGGAACGGAAGCGAACCCAGTATGAATACTTTTAAAAAACATCAGAAACAATATCCATCTTGTTCTTCTTCGCAGTCGCATGATTAAACATGATTGAGTCAGGGACCTCTAGCTTTAGTCCCCTCGCGACTTCTGGACGGTTTCGATGTATGTATGTGTTTTTTTTTATTAAGCTCTATGTTAATTTGATATCGTCCGAGGGAACCCCTATCGGTGTGAATCCCTTTATAACCAACCTGACAGCAGAATGACCCACTCAATCTCTTCGGCGTTCAAAGCCTTACCCTACGCCAAGGATTGATGGCACGTACTAACGGGCTTTGGCACCAACACAACGCAAAATGGACGACGGACGTCAGGAAAAACAAGTGCGTAATTTAAATTTATGCCCTACATGTTATGACAGCACCTCTTGCCTGCAGCAGCACTTGGTGCATCCATCCTTCGGCCATGCCGATTCATTGCGCTGGTGTAATTTATCACCATGAGGAGCGCAATAAAAGAGGTTAGGACTCCAGACGCGAGACTCGCGTGCAGCACGTGCTCTCGCTGAATTGATATCAATATGGCGAATGGCTATTTCGCTTCAACCTTGAACAGTTACGACTCGTTTTAATTCCGCTCCTTCCCTAGGATGTTCCAATTTCGGTACATTGTTGCGAATCCCTTCCCGATCAAAGATACTTTAGGGAGGAAACATATATGAAAATTTACTATGCAATGAAAAGTGTTAGCTATTTTCATGATAAAAATGAGGAATGTTATAAAAAATTAATTGCATGTTTTTCACAACAACTTAGCAACTTAAAATTTTATTTAAATGATTGCATCAATTGCATATCTTTTACACGTTTTATAAGTTTTGTTTCTAACAAATTGATCCTGTTTTACACCAACTTATTTTTTGACTACGCTATATACTCTTCTGACATGAACATTTAATTTATTCTTATGATTGCGTCTATTGTATCTTTTGTTCGTTTTATTCTTACGGTGAGAAAGTAAAAAAGTATTTCAAACAAATTACTCCTCGTTCACTTCAACTTCAAATTTTCAATGCGCCATTTAAGCCTACCGTTGTAAATGTCAATCTTCGTGTTAGCGTTGCTTCTTATTTGAATTTTCAAACAGCGCTTCACAAGGAAGATGAAAAGCCTATCGGGTTTATTGCCTCTGAAAATAAAATGCAAAAGCACGGAAAAAGGCGATGCAGCACGAACTCGAGAGCTTCCCGTACGTAACCCGTAACCGTCAGTTACAAGGCACACAGGGGATAGGACTTTTCTTCACGGTTCACCAAACCCTTTAATCATCTTGCGCGAGGTGAGAGAAATCTATTAAACAAAAGTATTCCCCGCCGACCTCGGGTCGGGTGCATATCTATATATATATTTTTGGGATATTCACCAGCCAAACTCGACACGGAGTGGTAGCTAAAAATGGCTCTTAGAGGCTTTAAAACAACGTCCACCGTTTTACAACCTGCCACCACAACTCAGTGCATGGCCCGCTCGCCTTAATGAGAGCCTTTTCCCCGACGAGTGACGAGCCTTTATAGTCAAATGGAGGTGGATGCACGGGTCGAAAAAGAAAAGAAAAAACACTCCAACTCAAAGCACGCAACATTTGACGGTTAAATTATTGTTTCTTACAAAACGCTACACACGAGAAAGAAAAAAACGCACCTCCGGCACACATAAACCATTTCCCAGGGGGCGGCAGGGAAGAGAGGGTTGCCGGCATTGGCCTCAGCATAGCTTTCACCGTTAGATCCGCGTTTCGGCA
Organism: Anopheles sinensis; assembly: GCA_000441895.2. Taxonomy (NCBI): domain Eukaryota; kingdom Metazoa; phylum Arthropoda; class Insecta; order Diptera; family Culicidae; genus Anopheles; species Anopheles sinensis. The sequence continues at coordinate 1,178,778 of KE525348.1, forward strand.
GAGGGAAAACACATATCATCGTTTTATCGGCTCCCCGCACTCACATTGGCGCATCGGAGTTTTTTGTTTGATAATTTGTTCAGTTTGTACGTTTCGGTGAATAATATATCGTTAACGGTTGGGGCAATGGATACCGCGGTCACTCTTCGGGCGGGCGAAAGGAGTTTCCATCATCGGAAAACCCACCCACCGGCCCGTGGCATTTGTCTAATGAGCCGATGGAAAGGAAATTCCCCTTGTAACGTAATGTAAATGTTAGCATGCTGTTGTTTTATGCTTGCAAACGAACCAAGAGAGAAGTTGGTTCAATGGAACCTCAACATGCGACGGAGGAAAGCTTCGCTCGTGTTTAAATATTCATTAAGTAAACGTTCGAAAGGGTAAAATGTTGTTTCGGAGCGATATTATTGCAAGCGATTGCATTCAATTATTTTACTTGGTGTTTTCTCGCGATCGCTCTCTCGTTCGAACATTAACTCACACGACAATGGTCCATTTGGAGGATTGAATAAAATGAGATTATATCATAACTTTCCCAAAATGACTCATTCAATGTTTGATGATCGTTTTGTGCACCTTTGGTTTCGGTGTGACGTCATTAGAAATATTTAAATTAAAAATCTTCTTTTCCATGCAAAGCCGAGTTCCAGCAAACATTCACAAAATAATACTCTTCTATTGGAATAAAAAAGTATAACCGATCGTCATCAATTCATCACTCCAGTTTCAAGGAAACTTATGATCTTCCCTACCTCAACACGAAAAAAAAATCCATCCCTTGTGAACTGATTTATGATGATGATGATGATGGCGGTGATTATGCGGCCGAAGGGCGAACGTGTCGAGAATCCGATTCACGCCCATTTAGCACCGTTTGATGGTTTCCGCCTTCTTTTCCGGATGGTGATTGAATTCCAAATCTACGACTCAGAGCTAAAGCATAAATTTGGGAATCCCCCCGTTCTCGAAAAATAAAATAAAATAAATGGCAATTCGACCAACCGCCATCAAAACCGGAACGACGATCGGTACGAACAAACGTCATCAAACGTCAAAAAATCCCACAACCCGTCGTCAAAATCAGGCCAAAGAACGGATATGCAAAAATCCCGCCCGGTCCCGAAAAATGTAACGTTCGCCTGAAAAATTCGTAAAAACCATTTTTGCAACCGACCGTCGTGGTTTGGTCGATAACGGGATGTCGTTCTCGACTGCAAATCGGATCGGAACCATGACGGCGTCCGAAAATAGGTTCACCCGCGTCTGGTGAATGGTAACCTTTACCGATTTTTCCGAAAACACACACACTGGCGGCGGCGTCGGACCACCCGCGCGTGAGGAGAAGAAGTTTTCCGCCAAACGGAAACCGGTGTGTGGGAAAAAGAAAACCACACCACCACCACCAGCGCTCCAGCTTCCGATGTCGCTTCCGAGTGGACGGAAAAATGAGCAAACGGTTGTGGGACGAGACGAACTCTAGACGATGACATAGTTGGCCGGGAGTCAAATATTTTTAACGGCCATGATTTGTTTGAGGAAACGTGGGGAGCGAGGGTTGGAAGAAGGAGGATTCCTATCCACCCAGTTCTCATCATACTCCGTCCAAGCGGTTTCCCACCGAACGAAAAACCCTCATTCATACTTCCATTTCCACCGAGCGCTGAGAAGCCGACATAATGCCAACATAAAAGCAGCATATTTCCATTCAAATCCCAACGTAGATGAGGGGGAAGGGGGGAGTGAATTCAGCCGGAGTTGGGGGGATAGTAAACGGTAGTTCAACGCAGGCAACAAACACCTGTCGGGGTAAGTGGAGACGACAACGAGCGTTAAAATATGATCATTTTCCGAGCGAACAAAAGCGTAAAGCGTCGGAAGGGACCGAGACGCATCGACATTGTGCATCCATTGTGCGTACGAGAGGGATGAGAAAGGATGGTTTGAGGGGGGTGGATTCGGTGACCAATAAACACCTCTCCCTTCGTTCTCCCCCCAATGATTCCATTCCTCAAAAGGTCCCACGAGGTAATTATAGGCAAATTAGACAACGTGCGCTTCCCTTTGATGCGCCTGCCATCATCTGCTCCTTGGCCGTTTCTATTGTTTCTGGCTTGCGCTTCGACAAGCCGATAATCCACCCCCCTTACACGCCCAAATTCAAGCATTATCTATTCCCCCCTCCCCAAAGCTGCTTTCGACTTTTCCATAAGCGGATGTTGTTTTTCGGTACATATTGGTGGCGCCAGTGTTTCTTTTGCTTCCAAAACAAAACCCGATTCGGCGTTCGTTGTTTCCTTTTTATGTCAACCCAACACGGCGACATTTCGACATCCAAAGCCTAGACGTTATGGTTCGGGGTTGACACGGTTTCGCGCGGCGGTTATAAAATCATCCAATTTACGGCCCGGGGCACGTCGCCGGCCGGACAAATGTCAACCCCGTGGGCAGAAGAGAAGAAAACCTTCGCCACGCGTTGGAAAGGTAAAACCAAAAACACCTTACAACCGACAACCGTTGCACTGTTTTTCAAGACGCTTTGCATTCGCGCCCACCGTAATTGCTTTCGGTGTTAAGGCGGCTTTCAATTGACAATTTTGTCCAGATAAGCCTTTTGCTTTCAATCGGTAGGTACCTCACATGTAGAGGGAACGTGTTCCAATATGCACTCCCCGTCCGTAATAATATTAACTATGCGTTCCCTAAACAAAATAAACACCCAATTTTTGGGATGTTAGAACAGGGTTGAAACTTTGATGTATTGTTTTTTCAAAACGAGCTATTTTTAATTCGGCATTGTATAATTTGAAGCTACTGAGGAAACCAAAGTCAAACAATTATTAAGGAAAAATCATACATTGTATTTGATTTCATTTCGAAAATAAAGATGATCAATGAAAAGATTTAGTGAGTTTTTAAAAACTGCAGTTAGTTTGAATTACACTTACAATATCTGATAATATCGTTTAATGCTTTGTTTACACGAGGCGCAAAAGTCTGAAAATCCACGCGAAAACATCACTTTTCTGTCACTTTTTTGTGTCTCGTGTAGACGTTAATATTTGTGAGCTGAGGCAAATGAAAGCGCATTCAATATTGTTTTGATTGTTTACCTTTAAAAAAACAAACAGTAGAGAGCTAATTGGATCTTTGAAATCTTTTAAAAACACCACATAAATCATCACAAACAACAATTTTCCATACGTTAGAACAAAACACCACTAGCGCAAATCTTTGAAAACCTTATTTTTCACTCGCCGACCGAAAAACAAATGTTCGCTTACTTTGACAGTTGACTGTCCAACTGACAGCAGTTTTTCGATTGCAAAGGTTGCTTTGCGCTTCATGTAAACTAAGCATAAAAGGTAACTTGTAGATAAATATTTTATTTTTCAAAATAGAATACATGCGATTAATGGCAACAAATCTTCTTCCTACTCTTATGTGGCTCAACATCCCCAAGCGGGACAAGGCCTCTCTCCGAAGAGAGTTACTGTGACCGATAGACGGTATATTATTAGATCGGTGGTCAGCCGTTCGTAATACCGGGGGGTACCAGACTCGGGATTCGATCCCACACCTATGGTGTGGTGTTTTCTAGCGCTACCGCTGCGCCATGGCCACCCCCGGCAACAAATCTTCAATCGTTCAATAAACTGTTCTAAAATACATCATATGAACATCAGCGCCGATTAGGTGGGAAGGAAAGGTGGTATCGAGGCACAAGAAGTGAATTGATTCGAAATGGGCCTCACAGAAGGTAAACAAAACCGAAACAACATTATTTATTTACATCGGTGCCGCTCGGTGATTGGAGGCGGTGGAGGTAGAAGGTGAGCAGGGTTCTCGGGTGTGGCAGCATTAACCCCAAACCGGTGGGAGGAGGAGGTGCTTCAGAGGGGAGAAATGGGTGGTATGTGCATTAAAATGATGGTGCTTCTTCGAGGGACGTGCCGCGAACGTCGATGTCGACAGGTGATTTACATCGAAATAAGCTTCGGCCCTGGGCAAGAAGGGTTACCGCCATCCCTCGGGGGTCGCTTCCTCCCTCCATTCGATGATCGATCGAGAAAGGTTTCACCCTCTTCCCTTCTGACCGCGCGCTTCACTCAATCCAATCAACCATCGTTCCATAAGGCTTTGGGAAAAGCGATTTCAAGTCAAAAACAAAGTTGAAAATAAATGGCTTGGACAATGTCGCCCATCATAAGGAACATCATCATCATCATCGCGATCGTCATCAACATTCGCGTGGAGTCGACGCAGGTGTCGCGCACAACCTGGTCACCGGCTGTGATCTAACCTCATTTACATAATCCACCCTTCTTGGTTCGTGTTGCGCATACGAGCAGCATTCCCGGGTGCAGGGATTTTCGTATTCCATAATTAAATAATAAAACAAACGGCTTACTAACGGGGGGCTTGGGCCCAACCCCTTCCTGCGCCACACGAACCTGGAAAACGGTACAGCAAAAATGCATCACACACGCAACAGGCGATTTGAATTTTGTCACACGAACCGGACCCGCGGAACAACGAGGAGAAAAGAAACTAGAAACACAACAACACCAGAACGCACAGGTTCATTACCGAACCGAAACTGCGCCAATTTTATGTGCACGTCTGTTTGGGGAGTGTTTTATGGCGCAGCGAAATGGAGGTTAGGCTTTTATGCCTCGCTGGTTGCGTCCGCACTTTTGATTTTGTCCGCGGATTTTCTGCCATTTTGTCTCCTTTTTTTTGAAAGGCTCTTTGCTGCCGTGCGTTCGCCATTTTGCACGTTTTCAAAGTCACCGCCACCCACCGAAGAACAATGGCGTCGGTGGTGACAATGTGGTGCGTGTTTGGAGGTTAGACTGTCATCCACCCATGGATTATTTCGACCTAAGCTCGAAGCCACTTTGCACTTTTGCACGAGGTCAGTCTTTTAACTCTTGAATGGACGAGAGGTTTTTTCATTGCAACAATTTAAAGTACGTCCAAATTCCTTTTCTTCTGTCCATTGTTCTATCTGTTTTTTCGAGCGTTAGTGAAAAATAAATTTAAAAAACTTGATAAAAAAAATAGCAAGGAAAAAATTATTTACAATAAAAGCTCCAATTGTGATGTTTTAGTAAAAAAAATAGCAATGAAAAAATTATTTACAATAAAAGCTCCAATTGTGATGATTAACATTAAACATGGAAGAATTGATTTGCTTTTTGGAACAACTCCAACCAAAGTATACAACAATTACAAAATTGTGTAAAAAAGTAGAACATTTGTCAACACGATGTATCAAACAACTGTGACGCGTGTTGTTTTCAACAAAAACACAACATCAAAATAACTTTTTATTTATTCCCACGACATTGTCCATGTTTTTGACATGAAGTATTTGTTTGACACAATTTGGTGCATTTTCACTATTTATTCTCATGTTGTTTCTTTTTTTATTTACTAAATAAGCACCACAAAAGAGTGTAATTAGAAACCAAAAATCTATATCCATATTTTAAACTCCCCAAAAGAGACGAGTTCCTTTTTCGCCTACGATAAATCTGTCCATTTGAAGGTTAATTTGTAACCGACCGAAATCCGCAACGGACACCAGGAGCAATGGCGTTTTTCTTTCCATTTCTTTTTTGTCCGGCCTGGCGTGTTTCGAGCCAATTATTTTCACTGGAGCCAAGCTGGAAGGTGACACACTACTGCAACAAACACGCACCACCCTCTGGAACGCCCAGCTTGGACGCGAAAAATAAAACCCACGGTGGACCTTTGTTTTGCATACAACAATAACGCACCAATGCTCGACCGAACCCATGCATCAATCCAGCGGCCATCAATGGAGTCGAGTGAAAAACCACCAAAACAAAACCCCCATTACAACCACCTTCATTTAAGCGCGATCGCAAATGAATGGCAAAAAGGGTCGAAGCAGCGGATTTTTGAAAGCATTTTAGAAAACCGCGTTCCAAGCGTGTGTTTGGTGTTTGCGACATTTGTTTATTTTGCACTCGAAAAACCGTTCGCTCGCAGGAAACAAAACAGGAAACGAACCGCGATCGTTGGTGTTTGGTTTGTTTTTAGCAAACAAAAGCGCTTGTTGGTAACTGTTTAACACTTTCAACTTTTTTCAAAAGCCGAATCTGCAAACACACAGAGAGGGCAACATTAGTTTTCAAAAAAAACAGTAATCCATCCGAAACGGGACCTTACATACTGATTTTTGGCTTTTCTTTGCCAAATTCTAGGGAATCGGAAAAGTGGACACTCCTCTTACGCAAGAAAATAAACCTTACAGCATTGATTTTAAATCGTGCCAGAACGAACGGAGTTTTGAGAGGAAAAATCTAATGGTACACCGAAAATCATCAAATCATACGGTTTGGTTCGCGCTCATGGTTTTGACCCACTGATCGTGGTTTGTTTAATGGATCTGGTGCCGCCTCTCACCCCCCTCTTTTCGGAGGAGGAAAACTCACAACAACAAAACCGAAAAAACCACCAAAGGTTGTACCGTTCTTCGCGCTTCGATCGGAGAGTTCATTGCATTATCGAAGTGCAGCGCACATGATGAAACAAGCGCAAGAAAATCCTCCATCAACTCGATCTTGGCGAGGTTTCGCAATAGTACACACCTCCTCCGTCCATCGGCAACCCGATGATGGTCATCATCATCATCATTTCCATCACGATTAACCGTAATAATCTGATAATTGGCACAGAATATCTGGCACTCCGGCGGGCAAGAAACCGAAAACCGGTAAACCACGTTTTCGGAGTCTCTAGATTCGTTGGCCTACTGTTTGAGAAACGCCCGCAAGCGTGCGTGGTTTTTCGGTGAACAGTTTTCCACGGGCGAGAAGAAAATGCTGCCCTCCAGACGAACCAACCATTAAACAAAGCGCGGGAAATTAAATCATATTACCACCACTTTGTCTCTCACGTTTTGCCTAGCAGGTTTTGGGAGTGCGTGAAGGAAAGGAAAACAAATTAGATCGCCATCCATTTCCTCCCCCCGTCCCCCTCCTCCCTCGAAAACTCTCTTCCCTCAGGGAGGGATCAAATTGAGAGGAGGCAAATTAGGTCATTCGGTTTCGATTGGTAAATCACAGCATGTCGTCGGACGGGGGAAGAAAATCTTCCAACACTGGGTACGCTTGTGTGCGTGTGTGTGTGTACCGTCGTAACTTACCTCTCACAATCTGCAGGCTCCACGCCACAATCGATTTTCCACAAGGGGATTCTCTGTCCGCGCACCGCTTTTCCAGCCACCGCCGGTTGTTATGTCTGCAAAGGGAAAACGAGAAGACGAAGTCGAAAATGAAACATCAGCGGTTGAGGAAGAACCACACGGGCTCCTTTTTTTTCTACCGAGAGCTAACGTTGCCTTGCTGTTTACGTTCTCAGCGAAGCGAGTAAAGGAGAAAAACACAGGAAGCAAACAACACAAATCCAAAGGCGACCGCAATTAAAGAGTCGCTTTATTTATTCGCCTCAAACCGCTGCGCGAAGAACCGTTTTCTAAACACGAGAAGTGGACCCTCCAGGCAAAGTTCTGCAGCTGGAGATACACAGGGAAATAAATAGTAGAAAATAAGGTAAAGGCCCTCCCGCCGATGCACCGGTGTGTTGCAGCAGCGCGTAAGGCAGGTGGCCCTCGAGAAAAGGTGCACCACGTAAAGAACATCGCTTTCGGAGGCGACGATCTCGGCGATGAGGAACATTCAGCCGTAGGCAAACGATGTGCGCACGTGCCATGCATTTCCAACGACAACTCCAACCTCTTTCTGAAGCGCATATGCCAACGGCCCGAAAAGGATGGAAGGACGTGCCTCCAAAGGGACGTCAACACGCGAACGTTCTTGCGCAAACGACTTATCTTCCCGACGTTGGTGACGACGCCACGCTGGATGTGTGTCTTTACGGTGCAGCTGCTTGCAGAACGCAACACCACAAGATAATACGGAAACCATATGTCTTTGGGTCCTTCCACCGAGGAGAGGGGGAAAAAAGGACAACGAAGATGAAGAGAAACGGCGTTTGCGCAAAAATTATGATCCTCTTCAAGGAAAAAATAAAACACTTTCCCTTCCCAAAAGCGGAACCAAAGCGACGCCGAAACCAAAACATAACCTCGCAAGCGTGCAATCAAAATGCAACCCTCACGGCTGACAACAGTGACACAAGATGGATGATTATCTGGATGGATCGCGGACACACTTCACCGTTTCCCCCTCGCTGTTCCCGGTAGTGCCGTATCGTAAATAAATAAATGTGCGCAACGTAATTTGATACTTTTGTCGCGTGCGTATACTTAAGCGCATGTCGTCCTGTGTGCATCTGCATCATATGCGCAGAATACAGCCATTTCCGGGACGGAGGGAGGCAAGGGATTTGTTAGAATTTAATTTAGGGAGGGAGCCATTTTTGTTTTTAACTCATCATTCTCTTTCCCTCTTACTTGTTTTGTTTTCGGCAGAAGCGATTTTTGAAAGCTGATCAATCATTTTAGATCCTTCAAAGTGTGCTGCTGGTATTCACGAATTAGGATATTCAGTTACGCCATTTGAGATATCAGATTGAGATTTGTTGACGAACGTTTGAAACGATGAAAAACCAGCGATCATAACAAATAATTATTTCAAAATTTATCTGACAGAGCAATAGAGGTATAAAATGCACCATTAATTTACTTTTAATTAACGGAACACACAGTGAACGAGGCAAAGTAACGACACAAACATTAATTCGCTCCATTAACATCCCCCAAACACTTTGGCCAAACCCTAAAGGGGGGTGACTTGTTTTAATCGCACTCACTAACACCCTACTCCGATCCGAGGGCGAACCGGTCTCTGCGTGACGTTCACGCGATGGTCGCCACGCCAAATCGCCTTTTAACCGGCGGACACTTCGATTCAATTCAACGCGTACACAAAACTGTCACAACCTGATTATCGGTCGCTGGCACGGAAGTGACCGACGGATAAGTTCACGTTTTACGCGGTAGTAAAAATTATAAATATGATCGTAAAAACCTGCGTCGCTTCGCCATCACCATCGCCGTTACAACAGGGTTGGGACTGTGGAGTGGAAATAAAGAACCCACCACAGGGTGCGCAATAAAGCGCAACCTACTTCAAGAACTTTAACGCTTCTGATCTCGTGAGAACAGGGACAGGGGGACCTATCCAAAATTCCAACCTAACGAGCAAGAAATATTAAACTGCAGTTACGGTCGTTCGGTTTCGGGAAGGGATTAAAACGTCATGAACTCCCCACAAAATTGTAAAGATCAGTCTTCTATTGGAAGAAGGAACTAGGCTTCCTGGACGTCTCGGACTTAAGACTTCCAAATGTCAGCCTACGCTTTGTGTGATCCCGAAGAAGGAGGGCGGATGGATATTTTGGTTTCCCGTTCCGTTTGGCTGCGAAATGCTGATTGACTCATTAATGCCGCCACATATAATTCACCCGTTCCACTGTCATACTCGTTTAATAATGCCAATCACGTTAGAAACCACAAACAAATATAGATGTGCTCGCCGAGAGATACAGATACACTAACACTTTTGTGGTCTACTAAATTGGCCACTTTGGCGCGCGGTATGGGACGCACTGGACCGAAACTTAAGCCCCCCGGTCCCTGGCTGGTGGTGGTGGATCCACTCTCCCCGTATGGAAGGAAACAGCTGGTGTGACATTCCTAAGACGCACCCTTCCATGGCGTGTAAGCGGAATTCGTTGCTTACGCGCAAAGAAGGGCCAAAATTAATTGAAGAAATTGGAGCGCGTCAAATGTGCGGAAAAACGTGTCGAGCCCAAATCACTTTCCAACTCCGTACCATCGCCCGTCACGCCTGCTCCACAGTGGCGGTGAAGTTACTGTAGAGTCGTCACCGTAATTCAATTAATTCCGTGTAACATTGTGATTGCGGACCAGTGAAGCGGGGAAAAACCGCAGTCCCGAATTTGGTGGACGACCGCGAATTTAACAAAGACCCTTTGAGTGGTGAACCTCGTCCGAACAATTGTTCTAATTTTCATCCATTTCCTCCCGGGGACGCTTTTTTCCACTCGAACCAACGGACAACTTTACGCCCTTCTGCACAATCCGGTCAACATCGGGCGTGAGTTTCGTTCCAATCGGTTTTCGGGGTCACACAGAATACTCACGGTTCGGATCAAAGAAGTGTGTACCTTTCCTTCCGCAACGCGGGATTTCTGTGCCTGCCTTCACTTGTATCCCGGAAAGACTGTGCGTGGGGTGGACAAACTGTAAGCTCAATTGGATTAAGCGAGCATTAACGCATTGCCAACCTCGGCAGCGTTCGTGCGTGCCGATTTCGTTCCTTTCCAATTATCCTATTGAGGCAGAAGGCACACTTACGCTGTGCGTGATGATCACTCCGCAACGCCTGTCACTTAGCGCGGGACTTTGTTGAGTTTATCATACCTCAACTCGTACCTAAGGACAACGCCGCCTTTAGGACAAAGGGTCCCTGCGTCGCTTTGCTTCCTCGTTCGTTTATCAGAAGCCACTCGTAACGGACTTTATATATCAAAAACACACCAAACACCAAAGTACTGCGAGCACAACTAATGTTGTCGAAGGTCGGTGACAGCGTACAACTCTCTATATCTCGAAAGACAACTGCCCACTTTAGGGTAAGGTAAGATAAGGTCACCTGTGTACTCCTCGAACGTATTCACGAACTGAATGATATTCTTGCGCACGGCACACGGGACTATCTGCAAAGATTTAGAACTTGAAAGACGCACTGGAAGCGGCACGATCACTTCTATTGTCAATCGTCCAACGCGTACTGACGTCCAACGTAAACAACGCCAGCTGCAAAAGCCTGTTGCGCGTGAAACCAAGTACGGGCGTGCAAAGGCGACTCTCAAACCGCAGTAAAAACACACCAACAGGGTGGTGCACAAATTGCACCGTGCACTTGGTGGGTTAGAAACGCACACAGCTCGACCGGACTACTCCGTGCAAAACAAAATACAGTGGTGGGTGGGTTTCGTTAGAAAATTACTCTTTCCTACCGGCGGGAAAGAGCTGGTAGAACCTCTTAGAATTAGCTGAGTGTAAACTCTGCCACCGGCACTTGTCCACCAGGGAGACCACAGCATCCACCAGGGGTTGTATAGAACTCGCCTGCCAATCGCCACCACCATCGCTAGACTACATGGCGATTCACCGGGGAGTATATGTGCGGTGGTGCTTTGGTGTGTGGGATAAAGTCCGAAGGCGATTGAATATAAATCTGCACGCCTTACGCCTTCAATCATTTTACTTATCTCACCGGAGTTGAACACCGATGGTCTGGAGTTGGCACGCGATGTAGGGAGTGGGGGGACGATGAGTTGTTATTTCCTTCCCAACCTAACAACAATCTAAGACGATAGGGGTAGATCGAGGATCAATTTGACTCATTTGTCGCCGATGTAGTCGAATGGTTCTCAACGGAGGAACTCGTGTGGAACTGTGTCGTGAGTAGTTTATGTGCGTTGCCTTGAACTCCTCTGGCAGGCCAGCATATATCCTCCGGTTGTAATTTTATACAACACAACCCTCCTATACAAGATGCTAACACGTCTCTCGAAACCCCGGTGTTATCAGGGTCGCGAACAGCGATGGCTGTAAAATGCTGATTTCTACCTCAACATTGAATTGATTTGTCATACATCTTCGTTGGAGAGGCTTAACAAAATAGCCAAAAACTTGTAATCTGCCAAACCGAATCTACCTCTTCTGTCGTACAGCGATTATGACAGTAAATAACGGGGTTCCGCATAAAATATGCTAAATAATTCGCAGCCTCCCTTTTTTCCTGCCCAATTCTGTTCGTTCTCCATTCTCCATGGGAACCATCGTCCTCGGCCTTAGTCGAAGACAACGCTACCATTGAAAATCCGTGCAGATTACCTCGGATTGCGAGATTTATAGAAGCTTTTAGATTCTCCTATATTTTCCTCCTCCGTTTGGAGCGTTCATTAATCAAACGATTTATCGGAGGTTCAGCACCTGCGGTGTCCCCCGTTGGGTTCGGTATATCATTTCTTATCCACCCCTATTCATTTCCATCATTTTTCTAGCCAAACCACGTATTTTGCGGGTGTGTATTGCCTTTAGAACTCTACTGCGGGTCACTTTCAACCAGTTCCTCTAAACCACCGACACGACCGGTGGTTCAAGTCCAAGTCCCGCTGCACACTGGTACATATTTACCTATGCTAAACACTCGACATTAGAGATCGCTTGTCAACAAATTATATCTCACCTCGAAACGGTAAAGAAAAACAAAATGAAACCTCGCACTAACCTGCCCGAAGCGTAACAAGGGTAACTGGTTTCGCCGAGTCGAGCTGCGGGTTGGTTTTCTCCGACGTTGACTCTATATAATACCGCTGGATAAATGCGTCCGCGTGATTAAATCTTGGACATTAACTGCACCTCACAACCGAATCCCTTGCGGTTGTGTAGCACACACGCTCCGCAAGCACTTCACCATAAATTACCAGGCACACAGAACGTGTACCTTCTTCTGGCACGTAGGTACTCTCAGGCATCAGGCGCGAGCCGTCGACAAAAAGGGCACATCGGAGCACCTGCCACACACATCACCTGTCTTCTGGTTGTTGGGCACTATTGCAAATTCTACATTCCATGCTGTCAAGTGGTTTTTCACTATACTGCGCAACTATATACCGACCGAAGTAGTCGTATGTGCCCGGCCACCTTTTGCCTCTAATCAAGTGCCGCGAGATGCCGCACAATCAACCAATAAGCGATGCAATTATTCACCGATTGGCCACCCCGAGAACGAGCCACGGATTCCCAAGGTAGAGGAATGGAGTAAAAAATAGAAAACACACACGCGCCGCCACAACAACACTCCACTCACACCAATCGATCGGCTGCGACTGACTGAGAACGGGCGGCCGAACGAGACATTTTGTCACCACGGCCTGGCGCTGTAGCGCCCGCGCTGGCTTAGGTGAGACCTGCTACCTCTGCCTAATCAGCACACCATGATCGATGAGGCTTATAGCGAAAACAAATGGCTGTGCTCCATCCATTCACGATTGGACGACCTGAATGGGATGTGATGTAACCCCTCGTGCGTCCCCAGATTGATCTACCCTGTGCCCGATTCGTATCAGTAATTAGTAGCAGCCCGAGTGTACGCCACTATCTCCTACACTTCTGAACCTGAAAGCAAACGGCCTGACGTATATTACACGCCATTGTGCCACGGGAGTATACATTCCCACTTCCTACTCTTGGCACTGGAACTAGCTGGTGACGCATCAACCGAATCAATTTGCTCCCACAGCCCACGAGGACTTATAAATCCCTGTACGCTGCCCTGATTGACATGCGCGGTTGTGCAAAATTCATCATCGAACAAACCATTCCATTTCTGGGATCCTGCCGGGTTCCTACACCTTCGTCGTGCGAGGTGTTGGGGCGATAGCCACCGTGGCGACAAACTTCACATGGCCCACGGATCCAGCAACGGCGGAGACACCGTGTCTGGCCGGCAAAAAGCCGGACGCAGCCTAACTGCGCAAAATCTGTCAGCTCTCGATCGACAAAAGACAAAAGATCAACCTGTCGTCCAATAAAATGAGTCCCGCGTCATGCGAACTCCTCGAGACCCAGCCATCCCCCTCCTTCTCGAAAGGTGCCTCGTCGGGAAGGTTCTAGGTTGTTAAAATGCTGTGGAACGGGTTGACCGGATTGCGGTTGAACTCTCTGTGGGGCTTGTATGAATAATTTATTGGGCACGAAACCCCGAGCCAAGGTCCGGTTTGGCCAGTTTTGGCTCTCAAGAGAACACACCGCCACCGGGAGGAGTTTCATTTGCTGGAAGTTTTGATCGCAAGCATGAGAAGAAGCTGAAGTGTCTCGGACCCCAAAAAATGAAAACTCCCAGAAAACCTGATCCAACTTCTTATGCGGGCTCGGCCTGTAGGATCGAGCACACAATAGTTCGCACGGACGAATTTATGATGGATTAATTGGGACCTCAGAGGGGCAATAATCTGGTCGTGTGGCCTAAGTAACGCTACACAGGAATACGTCATAGTTTCGTATTTTGAAGAACGGAAGTTTTTAGCCAGTCTCTCGCCTTTGAACTTCCTACAGTTTTTTTTTGGGGGGAAACTGACAAACTCCAACGTGGAGTCCACACCGAGAAGGGTAATATATGGATCCGCGCGTAGAGTCTCAAACGTGCCGCAATATAGCACCGTCACCCTGGGAGCTTCAAACGACGCACGCACGACCTCTGCGCCACCTTCAGAGAACCGTCACCCATTTGCCGAAGGTGTTTTGATTGATTGATGTGGTCGCGTCATTTTGATTATTTACCGCAACCGGTTTCTGTCACTTCCCCCCGCCTCGTAGGATGGAAAAGTCATTTTTGTTTCCCAAAAGAACGCGACCGAACGCTGTTGTTGTAGTCGGTGTTGTGCCGTGTGGCATTGCTTTCGTTTTCGTCCCCATCGTCGTTTACTTAACAACATTAGCTCCCTCAGCTAACTAACCGGGCGGCAACTGTTGTTGCTCCACTCTGTCAGTGATTTGACGTTTCGTACGTGAAAAGGGGGTACCAGGCTTCAAACAACGGCAAAGAACATGATTGTCATAACACAACAAAAGCCCTCGCCCCGCGCGCGAGACCTGCCGATTTTATTGAACTTGTGAAGAAATATTCCTCCTAGCCCCCAAAAAACAGATATCTTTGGAGGCATAAGCCGTTCCACAACGACCGATTTCAATCAGCAATTAACCTTCGCACAGGTGACGTGACGCTGTGTTAGATGCTGGTGTGAAAGATCCCTCCTCCCCCTTCAGGTCTCTCTATCGACATAGGTGTATATGAATACCCCAGATAGCATCAATGAGACGTGCGCTTCAAATCTACAACCAGCAGATTTCGATTGAGGTTCGATGAGGCATCCTGTATTCAAACTTCCAAGATGTATTGGAAAAGATACACCGACGGCGACAACATGTCTGGCGCAGACTCCAGCACCAAGAATGGAAGGGTCGTACGTTCACTAAGGTGCCAACGTGACCTCCATATTTGACCAGTTCGACTGCCGATGCGTACAAGGGAGAAAAAAGGATGACCTCCGATGGTTTGGAATGTGGATCCGAAGAGAAACCCTCACCCCGAATACCGCTCCAAGACAGCTTGTTATCCTTTTTTTCTCTTACTACCAGGGACACCTGTTGTTGCTTAATCTCCCCGCGATCTACTACCCTCTGCTGAAGGTCGAGCTCGCACATTACGACCCATAATAAAGGGTTCCATCAGCGTCCGACCAAAAGGGGGCCCTTTAAAGCCGCTCGGTAAACTTCCTGTCACCAATAAACACCCTACACACGCTGCAAGCGTAGGTCAAGACGTTTAACATCTCATTGAGCAGAGTAAGACCCGACCACAGGAAGCGGTATTTAAAAACCAATTAACATCCGCCAACGGGTCCACACGAGGTACTCGAATGCACACGGGTGGTGAATAATTTCTGTCGAGAATGCATAAATCTCCAGCATTCCAACTCACATGAGGGTACTGCGCAGGTTCCAACCCGAGGAGTGCTAATTGTTGACTCGAAATGCGCAGGCACGATTGTTTCTAGATTAGACATCAATCACCAGCTCCGAAAAGCCTTCGCGTGCATTCCGAATAGATTCTTCCAGCGAAGGACTCCTCCGCTAACCATTTGCCTTGAATAATAATAAAAATACACACACAAGCACGCACGGAGACGGGATCGATTCGAAGTCCGAAATGAACTACCATCGACCATCGAGGGTAGATTTATCAGGGGACGAAACCGGAGAACCTCTAAAACATCACAAATCTATCCAATCAACGACGTTTTGTTCCGTTGTCTAAAATCTTAAACACTGAAAAGTTGTCAAGGGAGGAGTTGGACAACCGGTTCCCAGCCGGGGTTTCGCGCCAGAGACGGGTTGAGTGTGTCTACGTGGTGGACTAAAAGCCTAGAATTGAGCGATTTTTGCGCGGCTTTCCTATGATGATCGCTCCACTTTCCAGCCGGACCATCGCATGAGACCGGTTTTTAGATATGAAAGGTATGCTGAGCCTGCTGACGCTTGATACAATTCCTATAATTAAGATAAATTGTCCGGGAAGTGGATGCTGGCTAGGATTAGTTTGATGTTTCCTTTTTTTCACTCAAGACGGTGTCTCCTTTGCAAAACGTGGTGGAAAACAGAACGAGGGAGAGAGAGATAGCGAGAGAAATTGAGTCAATGGGGGTCGAGACCGATCCCACCTTTCCTCGATGAAGTGTCGAACATGGTTCGAACTCGGAATGTCAAACCGAAGCGGCCATCAACAACGGGCCGAGACGACCCGCCGCTGTCGACCCGATTAATGTTTGGTGATAAATATTTATGAGACATGGCATGAAGAAGCAAACACAACGCGCACACAAAAAAAAGAAATAAATACGACAAGATGATGTTTTCTCCGCAATCTTGCGCTCTTTCTCGAATAAAGTCATTCAGCGCGATTGATTACGGGAGGCACGCGCGCGCACGCTCGATCGATCGAGGAGTGGCCGGCCTGGACAAGAAACTTCGCCTCGCGAACCAACAAGCGTAACCGAGATGAGGAAGAAAACTGAAATGAGCTGCCCAGCCCTCGATAGGATGACAAAGTTGCGATGATCGCGAACCAATCGCGCACATGACGAACATAACTTTGATTAACCCTTAAAGGTATACGGTAATTTGAGACAGGTATACCTAAGATCGCCACAGCTTTGCAGTCCCTTCAGTCTCTTTATTGGAGTCCTAAAATGAACCTTTTTTGAGGTTAGAATTACCAGTAAATGTGTTTTATACCTTAGTTCAACTACTTTAGGCTGGTGTCAGTACTTTACCGCGTCAGATTTCGACAGACCAAAATGTATGGTATTTGACATATGAAGCTTGTATTACGTATCAAAATCGTTTGATTTAATCGGGCAGTCGTATTCGATTTTATGTGTCAACAACATTGAATTTTTTAAATTTTGAATTGGGGTTTTCATTTTAAAAATAACACAACGCATGTAACTTTCTTATTATTTTAGTAAAAATAGAAACACTGGCGAACCTGACGTCCGATAAAATATCGTAGGACAAAGCACTGACGCCAGCCTTATTGTTATAGAACTGAATTAACACGTTGACTGCCGCGTCAGCCACATAGTGTTAAACACGTAGACTGTCAAGCAGTCTTAGCACACTTTTTTAGAACAATGTTTGTTGATTTAATTTGATTATAAAACTTATTGAACAGTCGGTTTTCGACATCCAGACAAAGACAAAACTTCCAAGAGAATTAATTTTTAATATTACTATAATTTTCATGTTGCATTTTCATATATTTATTATGCAAAACCTTTTTAGAACTAATGACAGCTGGTTATCAAAAAAGATAGCCATGGAAGTGAACGTGTTAAACGTTGATTACCAGTGTTTGTTTTGGTTATTATGGATTCAAAGATGGCGGTACGTTAACCTTTCGAATCAATGCGGATATTAAGTAAAATTAGTCTCGGTAGTATTTACTGCCTTTAAGGATTCAATGGGGGAAAAAGTTTGTTTAAATTTATGCATAAGAAGCAAATTCATAACTATGACCAAGCATGCTTATGCTTCAGTCACAAAAACAGTTGACCACGAGACAAAACCTGATACGTTAGTAGTACGCATAGATGCTATACATAAATATGTACATCCTTTGTCAAAATCAGATGCCTTAAAGACAATACTTGATACGCTATTTCAATCATGGCTACGTTAGAGGACGTTGTTTTCTTGACACTTACTCACAGAAAACCCTCAATTCGGACAGAAAATTATAATTAAGAATGAGCCAATATCGTTAGGAAAACATTTCAAATAAAGTTATTATTAGTATCCTAAACCTTCAAGGGTGTAAAGCGTGCTTTGTGTGGACCAAAGCAAGAAAAAACTCACAACCCACGGATGAGGGACAATTTTTCTTTAAGGTTTTTCCTCCCATACGACACTGTCATTAGATTTCTGCGACATATTTCTTCTCGCGGTTCGTTTGGAACGTGCGTCTATGTGGAGACTCGGATGCGCACGATGGGTGCGGATCGTGGATATGCTTTTCCCTCCACTGCACACACTTGCCAACCCAACTCGCATCGAAGTGATCACATAAATTGTGTTTGTCGTTGTGTGCAACATTTCTGCCCTTTTTTCCGTTGTTTTCGCGCACCGAGCGTAACAGACCGAACGAACCGAACGCCATCGATCAACGCTCACTTCTCGTGCGCTGATCTGCCACTTCCGGTCCGGCGACTCTGGCAGACAGCGAGACGACGACGACTTCTACTACGGTTCTGTTGTGGTTGCTCTAGCCGAGGTCGCATTGTTCATTGAGAACTGGTGCCCCGCTCTGAGTAGGGTTTGTTTGTTGTGATACACGTTTGCTTCCTTATCCCGCGAGCGACGACTGAGGCGACTCATTAGAGGCGGCTCTGTAAACAATTTCGAATGGATGGGTTCTGACAGGAAAACAAATGCACTAAAAATCGTGATCGGAACCAAGGCCAACAAACAGTGATCGTGAAAACGGCGTACGCAGTGCGCAACCTGGAAGGATTGGAAAACGATTCTGATAGGCCGTCCTTCAGTTGATCGAAACCGACATTTAATCAAACTATTGCGTCCGAAATGGAATGTTTCTCACGCACAAAACTCGATCAATTGCTTGTGCATTCACTATGTGTCATTTTCTAGGACATTGCAGTAATTGCTGCTGCCAATGCACCGCTCAATCAAACAACCTATCGATGGCGGCACAATCTTGAAAGGGACTCGAGAGTCCCTGAACCCTTCGGTGTCGAGTGACGTGCCCCCAGAGTCTATTCCCTAGGAATCCAGGGGTAGAGAAGATACACCGGAAAAGCATATGTGAGGAGTATATTTTTGTACTGTAGGTGTTCCAAAAATACACATGCCGCCCCCTTCGCGAAAAGCAACGCGCCCCATTCCAACTTCGCAACGTGTCCCGAAACAGCTCTGATGGATTCCGGACCCGGTGTTAAATAAATTAAAATCCTGCAGCACACATGTGTGTTTTTTTCCGGCACTCATCACAGTGTTTGGTTGTTGCTCGTGTGTCGAACTGTCTGCCCTGTTTGCTTGCTTGCCATTTAGTTTTGTTTTTGCGCCTTGCTTCCTTGAGCATAAACGTATGGGATTCGTTTTCGGGGTTTGATAGATTGAACAAACGTCGAAAGCGAAATGGGAGAGAAAAACGGGAACAGCGCACAGCTTGCGGCGGACGATAAACATACATTAGGAGAGGCCGGGCACAACTTCCAACACGCAAAACATAGCCGACCCGACTGCGAATGCCATCAACTCCAAGTGGCGGTGGACCAACTACGCCATTCATCCCCAATTCCCAGTTGACGATACCTATCAACGTCTTTTTGGTGTCGCTTCCTAAAACACATGTGTGTATGTTTGCACACACGAGAATACTCAGGAACCGGTTATGAAGATAATAATATGGTCGAAAACAATATACCCAGAGATATCTCACCCTCAGAAACTCGCCAAGGGGAATTTGGTATTAAGTTTCCAGGCACCTCTGCGTGCTCCTCAACATCGCCGACATGGCTAGTCTTGTCACGGCGGACCCTAGGACTCCAGCGTGTTCGGTAGCGAAGCGATGGACAGTCGGTCGGTAGCTGCTCCCTAAATTACCTATCAGTTTACGTCGCACAAATGCACCCGTATCTTCGAGTTCCTAACTTCCGAGTTGGCATCTGTGTCAAGTGGTTGTTTTCCCACAAGACCATATGTGAACGGTGCTGATTTCCTCTAGGTCAAGGGAGAGGTTAAAGAAAAGTGCAACTGCAGTTATAGTTCGTGTCATAGCGGACACACTTCAAATAACGAAACCTTCAACGCTGATAGACACTAACCTATACCTTCTTTCTCTACCTATGTTTCCTACATTGATACATATTTACAGGAAAAATGAACTGATGTACAAAATACATTACCTAGATATTACAGCCATTTGAAATGTCCACACCACAGCCTCCATCAACGCCGGATGCTCTCATTTCCCTCCGCTGTAGACAGAGGACACCGTAACGGGTCGAAGACAACCTGCATGCAAATTGCATCCGCTTGACCGCAAATCGTTTAGCGGCGCATCGTTTTGCCATTTCGTTCGAGCTCATCCCACCACGATGACACACAAACACACCGACCCCGCACAGGCCAACAATTACGCAAATGTCACCTTGCGGCCCCAGAAACCGGCGAGGATCGTACGCGCAAAAGGTCACCGCCGGAATGGAACGGATCGTGGACACCACAGAAGTACAGGGGGAAGAAGCAAAACCAGCACCGTGCGCGGTTTTTCCCGCCGGCGGAAAGCCAAGACCGAGCAAGAATTCTCAGTGCAGTTTGTTGACGTTGTTTGGCGGTGCAAAATAAAGCGATCTTGACAGCGGAAAGAAGCCAGGCCGTCTCATTCACGTCCCTTTTTGGAGGACACGCGTGCGAGCAGGGCGAAGGCCAGAGCCCGAAGTAAGAGAGGTTCACACGCAAGCGGCAAGTCACAATAATCATTTTCACCGTGGGACACACCCCAAAGGAAAAGGAGCATATAAATGTATAACCTCTCCTTGTGCTTGGATTGATCATGACGCTGCTCGTCGATCAAGTCACTCAAGTAGCTCAAAACAGAAATTAAAAACAACACACACATGCCCTCGAGGAGGGATACGCCCGGGGTAAAACCCGTTGGTCGAAAGGAATTTCGCGCAGCGAAGAAGTAATTAACCAATCGAGGCCTCTGACGTCCGCGAGTGCAGAAATTACAACCCCATCGAACCACTTCTTGCAAACTTCCACACAACTCTAAAGGGAAAGATCAAGTGAAGAAAAACTCATGTTCGCTACCGAAAGCCGTGAAATACATCTTTGCGAAATGAATTAGCGAAGGAAGCGGGGAGCATTGTGACCAGGCGATAATCATGCGGCATGTATCGAGCTGCGCAACCAACCGAGCGACCGTGCGGAAGAAAACAAACTCTCTCGATCGACTGCCGCCAAAGGAATAGTTGGAGCAAATTCCGCATAGTTGCCCGCCATACCGAGGGACAGGTTCACGGGGGAAGCTAGCGAAAATGGGGTCAACTAACGCGCTAAGATTATCCCTTCACCGAGTGGCGGGAAAAAGAGGGATGGATCTAGCCAACGGAAAACTGCAGTAAAGCTTAACGGTTTCAGCATTAGACAGCAGCTTTCCAAAAAGGATTGTCATCTGGGTGGAAATATGTAACCCGGGAAAGGATGTGAGTGATTTTCAATCGTTTAATTCAACTAACAGGTCACAGTTTACAAAGAAGGTTTGCCTCATAAATATAGCCGTTGCCACACAACTTTATCTCGAAAGCAGGTGGTGGTGTCTTTAAGGCAACCAGTTTTGAAATAGCTCATTAGCTTCTGCCTCTAACGAATCTGAGCTTGTCTCTAACTCTTCAGCTCATGTCAAAAACATGAAATTAAAAATCATAATAGTACTTTTCCAAGATAATCACACTGTAACAACAATAAACATTAATTAATTTGTGTTTTAAAACTAACTTGTGCTCATTACTATGCATTATTTACCGATTTTCGGAGTACAGTTTTATATGCACATTTCACAATCTACCCAGAAGCGGTGAATTTGGGGATATAAACTTAATTTTCAAGGCAGCTAAACGTCACTTGTTTTGATTGTTTACAAATTGTAAATATCGTTGCTGTATATTTTCAAATTTTGGTTAGTACCAAACATTTAATTTGTTAATAATTTAGCCTCATTTCCTTACTTCTTCTTGGTCATGCCAGCCCCATGAAGGGCTTACAAGACCTTTTCCCTTGTGTACGTGGGTAGTCAGTCCTCTCGCCCGGTCTCGGATGGGATTTGAACCCACGCCATCGAGGTCTTGGGCCGATTTTCTAACCGGCACTACCGCTCGGCTGTCGTGGACCCCCTGATTTCCTTACTATAGGTAGTTATATTAAATAATTTTTAGCACAAATAATAATTTGCATATTTACCAGCATTTTAAAGTACCAAAGAAAGACAAAATTCAAATCAGGAGACAAAACCAACAGAACACGAGACAAAATATGATGAGTTGGAGACAATCTCGGATGCGTTAGGTACAGAAGTGATGAGCTATTTCAGTCATGGGTGGGTTAAGGGTAATTTTAGGGGTTTTATTTTTTTAGTCTGATCTAACCATGTTTGATATTTAAGTAAACAACTTTTTTTACAGTACATAATTACTAAAGTTAACTCCAACGATTTTTTAGGCAATACTAGGTGTGTATACTAAATCTGATAACGTTTAAGTACTATTTCTACATCATGATATTATTAAACTTTCCATCACTACTCGATGAACAAAAATTAAAATAGAAATTAAAGTCAGAAATAAAAGATTTAACAAATGTGATTAATACATTTATGTAATTTGCAAACGCAATCAATGGAAACCATGACCACAATTTTAATAACAATAATTTATGGTTTACGTAAAACAACTGACCCCGTCCAGTTTTAAAACGGAAAACCCCTACCTTTTCGTCATTATTCCGTTCCCACGAAGACCGTTACCATAATTGCGATCGATCCTGATTTCCTGTTCGTATCTTCCGGTTTGCCCCTGTGGCCGATGTTGACCGTCGGCGATTCGCCTTTCCCCCGCCGGGAGGTTCCCAAAACCGGTGCACAAACGTGCAATTATCTGTGTAGTATGAATTTACATAAATGCGCGTAGCGTACATTACTCCGACGGGCGATAGTAGCAGCCCATTGATCAATCGCTTCGTCCGCCCCTTTCTCCAATATCCGATTCCGTAGCGGAGGAGCGGCGTCCAGTTCTTACGAGTCGGTGGACCACACTCCGGTCGGTTGGATCTTTTTTTTGTGCCGCATACTCACACACACACACACGCGTACACACACAGGACCGGAGGGAAAGTTGGAGAAACATAAATTAAACGCTTATATGGGGGAGAGCTTGACATCGTGGGTCCCTCCTCCTCCAGATTCCGCCAGAGATTGTTTACCAACATGGGGAGCGGCGGGTGCCCTCTTTCTCTCTATATCTTCCAAACTTGTCTGCGGTCTTGCGCTGCTGCTGGGGTTTGCAGCCATGATTGCAGCAGCCATTGGCGCAGTGTAATTGCACCTTGCACAAAAACCGACGCTGATTTCTCGCTGCATTTTTTTCATCGCTGCACGTCGCAGGAATACCGGTACTTACTCGTCCCTCCTCAGCGGGTTCCTTGCATCATAGGAACTCCTGGACTGAGCGGGGAAGTTATGAATTGGCCAAAAGGAAAACCCTACCCTCTCGGCTTGCCCTAAAGACCTGAACGAAGCTGGTTGGCTTGTTTGGCGGAAGGCGCAAGACGACAGTTTCTTGTTGCGCTTGTCTCCAGAGACCGCATCCTCCGTAGGTTCGAAGGAAGTGTTCGTTGACATACTTTCCCAGCGTCCATTCTCATCCTCTGCCACTCTCCTTTTGTCTTTACTTTCCCTCCTTTTCCCATGGCACTCGACTGGGCGCTCGTGTGAAAGTTGTTGATTGATAAAATCGAGTCCCACCGTGCGAGGGCCATCCAGTGCCAATCACCGAACACTCCGATGTCTCCACCGTTGTTCTCGGCCCGAGGGCATACGAGCTCCCAGGCTGATAGGCGGAGATTGTAGGTTTTTTTTTGCTTTTGCGTAAACGGAAAACAGGTTTTATGCTGCCAAAAATGGTACCACAAAAGGCACAAACCAGGTCCTGTGCCTTCGACAACTCCATCAAGCCTCCGATGGGAGGAGAATCAATCAGAAACGAGCTACATGCGTCCACCAACTCCACTCATAACTGCCGCCCGGGGGCACCTACACCAGGACATGCTATTCCTGATCAGGTCCTCAAAACGAAGGAGCTCATATGAAATGGGCAAAAACTCACCCTCTTTATGCTGGCGCACCCTTTTACCGTTCGATTTGATGCCGATTATGCAACTCTTGATCGGCTTTTTAAGCCGCAGCAACTTTGGACTGGCCTGGACCAACAGGTGGTTTGTTGCAGGCGCCTACATACACCTCCAGTATCTTCAAGCCGACACTCGAAAGATATTTTAATGCCAATTTGCAACTTGTATCTAGGAAAAACTGGCCTTGGCTGCGTCAGTGCAGAGAACTTCACCTCCTCCATCATCCAGAGCCCTACGTTGGTCCTCTACGGAGTTGTTGCTAGACTTCACCGAGAAGATTCAAACACGAATCATTACTTTGCACCTTTTTTCCGTGAACCAGTTATTTTCATTTACCGCTTCGTGTCGTTTCGGGCCAACGGTGGATCATGTTGGTCTAACGGACTCCGGGACAGAGAGTAAACAGTCCACGCACCGCAGTTCGTCGCGACGTCGTGGGTAAACTCGACTCGCCGGGGTTAAAACAAATTTACCACCTGGGCTTCAGAACCCGGGACTTCAGAAAGCCACCCTGTGTGGGTCGACTTTGGAGGGACTTTGAGATCGCATGACGTGTGAGAAGTTCTGAGCCAGACAGCACACCGCTACGCGGTTTGACGTGAACATCAAACAAGCGGACCATGCAACAAACCTACCTACACGTTCAACAGAGATAGACATTCTGAACAAGGTATAGCGTGGACCACGTGCGCGTCACGGGGAAAAACTCCGTCCGGCGATCTTTGCATCTTCCTGTGTGTCCACAGTTCGCCTTATTTGCCTTCTTTCGCCTTTATCACCATCCCATCCAGTCCATTAACATGCGTGATCAAACGGCTTTGACAGTTTTTCCAGGCGCAAACTTTGCTCGGTGTTCTTCTCCAGGTCACAACAGGAAACGGGAAGAGAGATATACCTCTTTTTATCTCATTTCCACGGATTACCTGATACCCGACGCTCGATCGGGGTAACGTTGTTTTGCGTACGTCGAATGGAAAGGAAAAAAGGAATATAAAACAAGTGCCCACATCTAGTCAGATAAATCGTGGAAAACCGGTACCAAGCCCGGTGAGTTATCGCGCTATCCCCGTTGGATGATGGCCATTTTCCGCAAACCGAAACAGGCACACACAAACACACCTTGCAGCAACCGGAAAAAGCCAGCGTCGACGACGACGGTTTCACGTAATAATACACGATAATTATGTAAAGTCGCTGGTTCCGTTCGAAAATCAGCGGCAGGTTCGTATGACACCGTTCCACAAACAGCATCTCCAAACACACTAACCTGTTCGCTGTGTAACGGTGCCCCCGCGGTGGGCCAGCGATTGTAGGACATGCCGGTTTGGCGGGAATGAATGCTTATGCCTTTCGGTTGTAAGATAAACCGACAACCCGGGTTGGCGCCATATGTGGCAGAAGATAAAACCACAGAAACGAGAACGATGTGGAGCTGTTTAACACATTGCCTTTTGGCGCTGAAGCGGATTGGTCATCTGCATCTGGAGGAATCAACATCTGCTAACATGATGGTGAAGCTCCAGAAGTGAACCACCTGAAAGTAATTTCCCAGAACAGAATAATTGGGCAGATCGATGGCAACTGAACTCACATATGGGGAGTTCAAACTGATGAACGCCGCAAGAATAACAAAAAGGAAGGCCTCACCCGACAATAAACCTTTGGCCATCAACCGTATGACATTTTCCGCTGTGTTTCGCACAAAAGTTCGTCCCAATCAGCAAGCAGCGACTGTTTGTGGTTGTTTGTAAATTTAAACAAAACTGCCAATAAATAAGACAGAGATTATTAAAGGCAACAAACACTCCCGCTGGGAACGAGAAGAAGGTAAATAGCTCGCTTGGAGCTTGATCGGCATGTCATAATCTCATGTGGTGCCCCTTGCGGTGGACAAATGCAAAAGACAGACACAAAAACACACACACATCGCAATACAACCGCAACGACGGCGTACGTAAATCTGTTTAAATTACATTCCGACAAGGTTTTATGTTTTTATTCAATGAACAAAAATGCTCCTACCAAACCAAACCGGACTCTGGGCGGCGCGGCGAAGGGAGCAGGGTTGGAATAAGGCATGAAAAATGAAAAATAAAAGATATGCCACCTCGACACCGCCGAAATTCCCAGCTGACATTCGCCTTGACAGATGCGATGCGCGGACGGATGCCGAAGTTGGTGGGAAATAGAGGCACCCAAATTAGAGGCCGATGCTGTACGGGTTTTTCGCTGCGGCTTGTTACTCTCCGCGTGCCCATACACACACACACACACTATAGGACCACAACAACGCACGCATAGACGCAGCATGGGGGCGCGCGGTTGCTTACTTAGCAATTAATCATGGCCAAATATGCTGGCAGGTTTCTAGGGGGTTTTATGTCTGCTCCTGTGCATTGTGTGCCGCCTAGAGGTCCGATTCTCACACACAAAAAAATATTGTCTGCGGTTATAAAAAATACCGCAGTTTGCAAAAAAGCCAGACGATGTCCTTTCTCGTGGACATCTCCTACAAACACTCGACGCAAGCGAGTGTCCAATTTGGGAGCAAGCGAAATCTTTGCTCGCAGGAACCAACCGGTTCAAGTATTTACCAAACCACCAGACCACCAGCATTCTTCCAAAATAAACGCTACCTGACCGCAAACAAACCTTCTCTTAAGCTTCACCATCATTACACGATCGTTCACTCGATCGAGTAAATACTTTTGCAATATCCCCTCTCGTTCAGGAGTGATTTTTGGTTTTTATATTCATCATCAGTGACAATCGGTAGATGTTTGAAAGCGTAGAGTGCGTAGTTTAGGAACTGTACAACAAAGCAAAAACCCTTCTCCAAACACCAATCGAACGAAATGTAAAACGCCACCATTCGTTTGGCACGCGGTTGTCCCTGAGAAATCCCCGAACCCGCCATTGTTCGGACGCAACCCCGATGCGAGTGACCACCGGCGGTGCGCAAGATGGCCGGCACCCAACCTTTCCGTCAATCGATGTCAATAAATGGCGGCATCGGTGAATGTGCGGTGATCGCGTTGATGGCCATCGATCGACAAATCCGTAGCCTGAGTGTCAAGTGCGCCTCGACGCCATTTTGGTGTTCTTCACAGAGGAACCGCACGGCTCACCGAAGAACTTGACATATTGGGATGATCTGACGAGGAGCAGCCTTTTATGACAGCAGCACACCTTGTCGCTCCCCGGAGTTACGGTCACGCCACCGAATGGCGACGGCTTTTAATGAAGAGATCTTCGGCTATCACAAACTACCTCAAATTAAAAACCGAACCGTAGCGAAAAGCTCCGCTCATAAAATAGAGTGTGAACTGTTGTTGTTCACCCCAATCCAATCAAATCCCCAAAAAAAGGCAACCGTCCCGGGCACCATCGAGAATAGTCATCGTCGTTAAATGAAAACCTACGCTCAGGCTCGTCAGATAGCCAGCGAAATGCCGAAGCGGTCCGAACAGACCAAACTATCTAAAGCTTCCACTTCCGCCATCGACATACCAACTTGAGGATAGCTGGAGGAAATAGCGAAGCAAACGGGGAACAAAAGACGCGTCTCCTACGGTTTGCGACCAAAACTCTGCATAATACACCCTCCTTTCCACTCCCCTCTGGCAAGGCAGGAAAAGTGCTCCCGGTTCGGGTTTTACACCCATTATAAAGCAATTATCGGGCCCACATTTACTTACACCGTTGCGGCGGACGACGCAAAGATACGCTAATCTTTGCGCTGGATGAAAATCTCTTCCGTTCGAGTACATTCAGAAAACCGCGGGCGGGAAGATTAGAGATGAATCACGCAACGTTGAAGGAAGCGATGGACCCCTTTTTTCCGAAATGGATTTCGATGGAGAAACGATCCGATTGCTACGGATTCTGTCCTCCCGCGCTTCCAAGATCCAACAACTCCGTGAAATCAAGCAGTTTATGATGATTTGTTAAAAGTTTCACCGAACAACGGGCGGCGGATGCCGAAGCGAACCGACGCGGGATGAGAAACGAACAGTCATTCTCTAAGGCCTCCACACACACACAAAAGACTTTGGAGATTAAAATCTTCCAAAATTGCCTTCCGATTTTCACGAGGGGCGGGAGCGTTTTTCAGCCGAACTTTGAATGAATCGTCGCCGCACGCTGTAGTTGGTCCAAGCCATGGACAGCGTCTTATTAGCTCCCATTCTATGTTCCTATTCACCCGCACCCTCAGGTACTAATTACCGGGGGCACAATTTAGTCCCACCATTGGAACCAGCAACGTCATAATGGACGCGCGCGCTCGCGGGTACTGAAATTAGAATATGAAAGCTTTTTAGCTGGACAGACCACCGTTCCAAGGCGTTTAAAGCAGAAGCGTTTTTTGCCTCCAACATGCTGCCCATGATGATGAGCCATGAAATTACGCAAGATTGATCTTAAAACTACTTTAACTAGCCTAAGCCTCCCTTCGTCGCCGTCGACGAACTCCATTTAGGACAATGGCTAATGGGTGCCTTTTATTACACCAGAATAGGTACCGGACATCACTCCCAGAGTCAACTCGGTTGGCTTAGATCTCGGCTTGGTTCTTGACCCATCCCGGATCTCCTCATGCCTCAAGGTTTTGGAAGTTAACACGGGGTCGAGGAAACAATTAACGTAAACGCGAGCGTGTGCCAGAGCATCTTCCAAAATTTAGCCTCACCACCAGATGAGGTTCCAACTGCCTCAAATTAACCCCCGAATGCAAATGCGAGATCCCATCGCAGCTCGCAAAAAAATCAACTTGTAACAACACAATCAGCGATGTACATCTGCGTCAAACCGGAACAGATAAACATTTTGCTCCGGTTTTTGAAGGTTATGGGTCGGTATGTACTAAAACCCGCAGTCGAACGCGGGAGAAACGTACCATTATGGTTCAACAGCTACAATGGTTTATTGTTGTTTTATCTGCTGGCTCTTCCTCCACCGCTTTTTTTTACCAATTTCTAGAGGAGTTCCAAACCCTCCCAATGGCGCGTCCAGGTCGTATAACGGCCACTTACCAATTAACCGGGATCGGACTCTGGTCGACTTTCTCTCTCTCGTTCACACACACGCCCGGAGTTCTTCCGGGTCTCCTCCTATCAAGCAGGCGTTTGCAACCTCCGAAAACATCACTCAACAATCGCCAGAAATACTCTCCAGCCGTTCGTAGGTTGTAAATAAGGTCATCACTTGTAAGTTCGGTCGGATAAAAACTGGCAGTCCGTTACGTTCCGTTGCTGAATGGGCCATTTACAGTCGGGAACTCACCTGGTAAGAAAAAAAGAACAGGAGAGAAAAGGTTAAACACCGATAAAAGATAGGTTAATTTTAGCACGGGATAAAGGATTTAGTACCGCAAAATCACCACAAAAACTGCGCCACAATGGATGCCGATCGAGCTCTCTAAGACAAATTGACCGCCGCCGCCGCCGTGGATTAATTAGCAATCCGATCCGAATAAGAAAAATAAACCCCAAATGTCGGCATTAGAGAGCAGGCGTATTTATTGAAACGTTTATCGAAACGTAGCACCTCCGCTAATGATCTCTACCCTGATTGGCTTCTAGGAGGCGGCTATACGAGATAACAAAACGTAAGAGGAAACATCTATCTTGCGTTATCGAACCGAAACGGGATTTTTCGGACCTACCCGAGAACCTACGTAATAGGTTGAAAAATTCTTAATCCTTTCCGGAGCAGCTCTCGCGGCAAAAAGCAGCTTCTTTTTAATGTCGTTTTCTCCTAAGCTCCTTAGCAGCCAAATAGTGTTACTGAGCACCGAAATGTCGAAAACACGTGGCTGCCAATTTCCCTCCCGCATTAGACCAACCAGGACATGACACCTCGACCAACGCAACGGGGATGCCACGATCGGATTGTGGGTCAAACCCAGCACACCGGCGGGCCGAAGATAGTGAAGGGCTGGCAGGAGGATTTGATGCGCACAACACGACGGAGGTCCCTCTGCTGCGTCGTGCGCAGATAATACGTTAATTTATTGCCCATTTTATGGCGGTATTAACGCGCTTGGGGGTCGCCATCCCGGTTCTTCGTCTCCATCTGGTTGCACGGCTTCCTGCCCTCAGAGAATGTGTGTGGACCAGCTAGCTTAATCGAATCGACCACCACAATAATCCTGCAGGCTGCAGCCCCCTGCAAGGAGTCCAACAACGTCCAAGTCATCCTCCGATGGCAAGTTTTTCGTGCGTATCTAACGTATCTTCATCGAAAACCCCTTTCGGGAGGACCAGATGCCATCTTCCGCGTCGTCTTAGGGGTCAACGCATGCGTGCCGGTTGTTTTAAGACAAGTCGCAACACATCGACTATCGACCGATCATTGAGCAACATGATATTGCGCCGAATCGTGTGTCTCTAGTCAAGATAAAGGTGTACGAGCAAACCTACTCCTAACGCTTGTTCCACGTCAAGCATCGAAGATAGAGGCGCGTTTAGGAGTGATTCTCTATTTTGGATAAGAAGAAACGGCACAAACTAGCAAAACTGGTCTTTCTAGATGGAAGATCTAAATAAAGGAACTCTTTGTAGTTATTTTGAAGATCTTTAAAAGTACTATTGCTCGCAGAAATTTGAAGAATGCAGGGAACTCTATCAGTAGCTTCTACCCAAAACAAACTTTGACACTTCTGCTAACGTCAATTTCTCAGAAGATGTCGCAATAAGTTGGCCTCAAAAAGCTTCCATCCAAATTTGAAGCGTAACCCCGCGAAACGAAACAAACTCGTTGACACCAAATCAAAGTAGTTACAAAACATGTCCCCAAACGCTTTTAACAAGAGAAATTTAATGATTTAATAAGCAAAATACTTCACCCGATTCCTCCAACTTCCTCTGATAGGCACGAACCGCCGGTCACCGGTAATTTGTTCTGCCATTTAGTCCGTTGCCCGAACTGGGACGCAACGCGCTTATGGTGAGTACTTCGACCTCCGGCCATCGCCGAAATGTCCAATTATCGGGCTCTTCGCATCGTCACTGACATCACTTTCTACTTCTGGCGAACAACAATTGTCGTCCCCCGGGGTCCTGGGACTTAGACAACTAGCGTTGCGTACTTCGTTTCCCTTCTTTTTTTTAAAGGCTTCATTACACTTCTTGCGATCGAATAGTGATTGCAAACGCAGGCAACACATACAATTAATGTCAAATGTGTCAAATAATAATAAAACGGTTACCCCCCGGTACCTCCCGGCGGCTGCGGTTTCTCCCGGACTTTGGACGACGTAAGGCCTCTATGATGGCTAGATCCAAACACTCCACCTTAGTTCACCCGGGTCCAAGTGACGTTTGACTCGCGAACGCGTCGAATGCGTGCTGATGCGACGTCGACGACGAATTATTACCCCCAATTGAAACATCACCTCATGGGATGGAGGGAGAAGTTTGGTACGTCTTGAGGGTACCTTCCCTGATCGGAGGAGAGCATGAACCTCACTCCCGCCCGTACACAACATTGTCGCCATTATGCCTCAGTTGACATCGTTTGCCGGCCATTATGTGAGTGATTGAAATTTGTTAACGAAAATTATGCTCCTCACGCACGTCTTCAGCGCGGAGCGAGAGATCTTGCGTGCGTGCCTAAACGTATTCGTGATAAGAAAGAAAGACAGAAAAGAAAAATACTTTCTCTTCCCGCAATCTAAGCCCGGATTTGCAGCCTGCCTTCGTCTTCTGAAGACTAAAAAAACGGCACTTGGTATCCCCCAAAATCCCGCCTTCAGCGGGTTCGATCTGGTGGTGTCGTATTTTATTACTTTGACTCCCTAACTCCGCACGCTAATCGCGAAGTAATGACATCATAAACACACTGATTATCGCGTGCTATATGGGCGACCGTGGCAGTCTCGCCCGAGGGCGATAAATTCACCGATCGCGAGATTAAGATGCCGAAGTTGCCCAATCCAATGGTGCATCCTCCAATAAGCGTGTCAGCGCCTCCGTTCGGACGAGAGCCAATCGGAAGATGAGCAGCACGCACCGGGGTTCACGACACCGTGGTTGATGGTTATGATGCTGTTTTCCATCGACATGAAAATGTCAACGAGCTGCTTGAACCTTGTCTTGTGTATATGAGGTTGCAGGTTGGAATGGGGGAGTTGAGGTCCAGGCAGGGGTGATGTGTGTGTGCATAAATTATGCAACCAGCCTCTGCCGAGAGCTTGTTTTACCACACCACATTTTGTGTGTGGATGAATGAGTGAGGTCTGTCGGGCTCAGCTGATCATGCGGCGCCACATTACACATTCTACAGCTGATCCCTCGCAACAGCCAACCAGCTCCGGGTAATCTGTTTCCCACTGTCTCTCTTCCTCTTTTCTCTCGTTTCTAATTATGTCCCAGTTGTAGTCTTGCATAACAGCGGGCAAAGGGGTTGTGAGACCCCAAAAAGACAAACCAAACAGACACGGGCGTATTATTTATAACCACTCAAAAGACCAGCTGACTGGACCCTCAGCCGTTTGACGACTAACCACAAGCTGACCCTCTGTTCAACGTCGGGCAGGCACTATATATGAGTCCACTAAGTCCAGAGCTATATCATAGGCTCCCTCTTTGTGAGTATGCTTTCGACACGGACAAGAAAGGAAGCAAATTCAAGCCTCTCTCTCCGCGAAGCCCCAAATTGAACGATTATCAACGCGCGGGATTTAAACCCGTAGAAGTCTGAGTGGTCTGATACTCCCGCAATCGTCGGTGGGACAAAAACGGGAGGAACACCACTTTCCCGTCAACAAAGCCCCATGTCGAAGGGAAACCCCTGCGAAGGGCACGGTGCTGTTCAGCGTCGACTCGATCGTCGATGATCGCTGGCTCGAATATTGGGTGCCAATGGAAATGGAACGGTCTACCCGTTGCACAATGGTACGTGGGTTGGACATCTGGATTGAAATTTCATGATAAAAAATGAATTTCACAAAAATGACTCCTTATGGTAAGGAAAAAGTTTTAGGTTAAATCAGAATATTCTTAAACTGTACGGAAATATAGACATTGGAAATGTCAATGATACATCATATAATTTCTGAAATATAAGTGCAAATGCATCGGTAAATTTCATTGATATTCTATTTGATATTTTAGAACTACCGAAAATAATGCTTTAACACGTTGACTGCCACGTCACACATTTTGCGGAAGACATCAGCAATTTACAACAGGCATAGTATCGCACATAGCGATGGAATTTACACTAATACAGTATTGCACCTATTAAAGTATGAGGCTATAGGAACTCCCTAGTATAAGGTTAGTCTTTGCTTGGTATACAAAAACTGTTTGTTTGAAAAAAAAAATATGACCCAATTTTACCAGAAATTGTTTTACTAATAAAATGTACTAAAACAGAGTGGCAGTCAACGTTTTAGGGTTTAAACTTCCCACGGTTCACACCTTCGAAGGTCCCTTAAATTTCAGTACTCTTCTGCCTCCTTGAGATGAAAAAAAACTCCCTAGGCAGCGAGTTCTCTAAAGTGCACATTCTATTTTATATCATCTTAGTGTGTCGCGATGTGTTTTATTTTGGGAATGGTAAACCGTCATAATTCAACAATTATTCTTTGTTAAAAACCTCCAAAAGGTGAGGATCGATTCTCTTTTTACTGTAGGGAGTTGAATATGTATTTAAACTGGTTTTTTAAATTCTTTAAATTTCCTTTCGGCCTTCTACATGTGTTAAAACTTCATATTTTGGAAGAAAATAATTTGAGCCAACTTTGGATGTCCATCCAATCCCTCTATGCGACCCACTGTGCGATGGTCTCGATGACCCACAGCATATCGGATCGATGAAAAGGTGGCGTATGTTTCAACATACCGGGGGTGCCCTAACCACGTCGCCATTGGATTAGACTATCTCCTAAGGGTCTTTATGTTACGCGCTCATGTAAGTGAGTCTCGTTTTTCGTTTGTTTCTCTTTCCGCAACCGATGCGGTCCATGTTTTCACCTTCAGCTTTAGCACTTAAAAGTGTTTGTTCATTATCGGCTGTGTCAAATGGCGCGAACATACACAGGCGGTCCGCGTGTTTTACGGTCCATTGATGCACGCGAGAGACGTTGGGAATTGAGCCGTTACAACAAAAAAATAAATGGGAAAGAAAAAGAGCACACACCTCCATCAATTGCACGCATCAACACCTCCTCGCATCGATCGTAATGCGTATCGGGTTTTTTCCTCTCTCACAGCAAACTCCGACAATTCATGGCAATTTGATGGTGGAAAAAATCATGAGGCAAACACACCACACCGTAGGTTCAATTAAACCTACAACAAATGACAACCGTGATGGTCCGAATTTATTTCCACTCGAACGACGACGTACCCCGGACGCGTCATGTGAAGTTTTCCGTGAGTCACCGGAAAATGGAAGGACCAAAAGGCATGCGATATCCTGCGGAGCTGTTTCCAAACAACACTTCCCAGCGGGGATGTGTTCTGGTCATCGATCTACAACAAAGTCTGGCCGTAAATTGTACTGTTTTTCTTCGTACTTCCTTGAACCAAATGTGTTCTTCTTCGGTCAAGTCCCTCGCGCTCTGCCCATTGTTGACTGCGTGCCAAACCCGTGGAGCAGGTCAGCAGGTCGTCCACGAGGATGAAACGCAGCGTAAAATAAAATAACCAAACGGCGTAAGAAAAACGGGACCATCGGCATCCGGAACGCAGGCGAATAATGCACCAACCCCTGAGCTCGCTTCGAGTGCAATGTGAACGACCGGAAAAGTGCACTCCATTCAATTGTGTCAAAGACCGTCCCCCCTTAGGTCCGTCTTTACATCGTAAAGAATGACCTCTCCTCACACGGAAAGGAAATCCCTCCCCCCAAGCAGGTTGTTGGTGTTGAATGGCTGAATGGCTTGTGGGTTGGAATTTTCGTGCAAAAATGTAGCAATTTACCGTTTTCGTTTCGGAGCAACAATGATACGCCACTTTTCTTTTCGCGTGAGGAGAGGGTCACGCGAGTCGCTGACGGGGGGAACGTCACGAGCTGAGCTCGCGAGCTCTCCAACATCCGATCGATCATCGGACACTTGAGGAAAAAGTGTTTCAGTCGAAATGGAAACTCGACGATGAGGTGGAAAATTGCTCCCGTTACCATCGGGAGGCGATCGGATTGACCAATCGACCACACCATGGAAAGTAATGGAGAAATTAAAATAATTCCATTGACTCGCACCCCCTTCTCTCTCTCTCTCGAAACCCCTTCTTGCTGAGTTGTGGGGATTTCCCTTTTTTAACTTTTCCTGTAGAGTTTCAAGACGCCAAGTTGGCGCGCGCCTTCCGTGAGGAACGTGTAGAATGTCGTGACGTGACCCCCCGGTGGCGTGTGTGTATTTTTCCACTCACTCCCCGGCCCCTTTTGGCGCCCTGACAACATAAAAAGGAAGAAAAACAAAAGGGAGGAAAAATTCTGCACGAATGGGCAGTGCAGAAAATAAAGTAAAACCGTTTGCAGAAAAACACAACACGGAGGTAGGAAATAAATAAAGCCCAAAGCTTTCAACAAATCGCAAGGCTTGAGGCAGGGAAGCCACCGACCGAGGGAAAACAAATAAACAACGAGAAAACGTTGGGTTCCCCCATGAAAACGCGCCGGGAAAAACCTTCCCCAAAAGCGGTGCGGAAAATCGAAAGGCAAAATCAGTCTGCTCTGCAAGGAATGTTTTTCATTTCCCATTCGATTGTGCCCTCGGTTCGTGGCCTGCTAACGACTTGTTTCGCTGTCATTCGACGGCAGAAAAACGGAAAATACGAGACCCCTCCGAGGCGACCCCGCCGGTGGAGAGTTCGTGACCGGGAGTTGCTTTCGGGGCGAACCGGGAAGGAAAGCGCCAACCCCACACGTTCTTCCACGCTCGCTTCTACTCTGCTGTTGTGACCTGATTGTAATTGTTTCGCCAGTTTCTGCTGCAGTAATATTTCTCGAGCCCCGTTTTCTCGCTGGGGTTCCCTTCTAACTTTGACCGCAGCGAACGCCACAACGACTGGACAACGCGCGAGGAGGCCTATAGCCGGACGCCTTTTACGAGCCCATGAAAAAAAGACACGAGACATGGTAGAATCGGACGCACGGAGTCGGCTCGGACAACACATGGTAGATGCGGTGGTTTTTAGGGGTCCAACATTTCCCAACCATTTCATACACACAATTCTCTCCCACTCCCCCCACTGCGTTTGCCGTTGCATACATTCGTTTTCCATTAAAGGCTTTTTTCACTCCTAGATTGACCATATTTTCACCCCCATCGCCACTTGCAAATGTAAAGCAATCCGATGACTCATATGGCTCAAGCGCACATTTAAGGGAGATTGGGGCGATACGCACCAGTTACCAGCAATAATTTATTATTGCATTGTGGGTCAATAAATATTTTTTCAATATTTCGAATATTATAATTTCCTTCAAGCAGTTGGTTTTACAAAATTCTTTCCAGATAATTTCACCAGCAAAACTTGATAGTAGTTTATAAACATTTAACTTGCATTTGTGAAACCAAAGAATTAATTTAGACCACACTGAAATAAAATAAAGTGATAGGAATATAAGTAATTGAAGGTTAACAAGTTGACTGCCAAGTGGTTTTAGCACACTTTTTTAGTACAATCTTTTTCGATTTAGTTTGGTTATAAAATTAATAAACATACGGATTTCAACGACCAGGTAAAGACTAACCTTTTCAGAGAATTAGATTTTAATATTATTATAATTTTCATGTTGCATTTTCATATATTTACGAGGCGAAACCTTTTTAGAACTAGTGACAGCTGGTTATCAAAAATGATAGCCATGGCAGTCAACGTGTTAAGCGATGATTGTTTGAGAAAATTTGTGTTTTAAATTGGAATTTTAAATTCGGTGTTCTTTACAACTCAACTTAAGATAGAGATGATTGCGTCATAAAAAGAGCATCAAAATTAAAATTGAAACACAAAAAATAATTAAGTAAAAAAGAGATTTAGAATAACTAAATTTGCCAGGAAGCTCAAATAACCAGTTTAACACGTTGACTGCCGCGTCTTTTAGAGCAAAAATAAGCCATAAGGAAGCTTAATCTATTTTTTAATGGTTTAAAATCAAATCTTGGCATTCGTTTAGTAACCAAATTTTATGAAAAACGACTGTACTAAAAAGTGTTCTAAAAACGCTTGGCAGTCAACGTGTTAAAAAATAAAATGTAAACATCTATCAGGGAAGTTATATTCCCCCAATTCTCCTACGCTAACAAGAAGAAAACAAACCTCACCAAAAGAAACTCAAGACATTTCTCTTCCTCTCTTCTTACCACTTCTCATTACTCCCCCTCGCTGGTGACCTGTCGAACCGGTCGGCGAAATTGGCGAACATTAGAAATCGTTCCCCCGATCGCACCTTCGCGCGACTGCTGAGAAACGCGATCAATTCGATACATTTTCCAGTTCGCTTGTTTCGTCGCCGGCCCGAAACACGTCATCCGTTCGACAGCTGCATGGGTCCATTGTTTTAGCTAGCACGGCAATAAACCGCCCCAACGAAAAGCCTTTTAACGCGCGCCCGAATGACATTTGCAACGGCATCTTGAGGGGACGACCGACGTCGTGTGCCCGGAAGCGATTCTATGCTTTCACTTTTCGCAACCGGCTCGAAATGTGATCTCGCGGTGCGGAGGAAAACCACCCTACCACCCCATGGTTCGCCGGTTCGTTTCGAAAACAACAAGAGGCGATTTTCCACACCGTGCGGAAACGACACTAATGGGCGCCCGAAGAAAGCCCTTTTTTCTCACGCGGATAGCAAACCACCCGGTGTTGCATTTCTTTTTTAAAATTTTTGAGATTGGTGCTCGATGGATTTTTGTTATGGAAAACACAGACACCTATATGGACGGTCTGCGGGTAAACGGACCGCAACTGAAAAGCTTCGCCCGAGCTTGGTGGAAAAGTTGGAGTTGGTGTAACGCAGTGAAAAAGGTAACGCAACGCAAGCAAAGTGCAGCACCGAGGAAAAGCTAACCTTCGGAAGACGCTTGGTCAGCGCAAAAAAGAGGTGTTTCTCCTTTTACCTTTATTTGTTACCCTTTTGCCGACGCGAATGCACTGTGTCATTACGCGAGGGTTATGTCGGACGAAATTAGTCTACCTTTTATGCTAACGCCAGTGTGCCGGATATTTTTTATTTCGCTCGCTTGACTCCAATTGAGGAGTTGCACTTTGTGTGAGCTGTGTTTCCATCCGAGCCACAGAATCCACCGACGCAAGGGCTCCGACCGACGAGAGAGGCACCATTTATCGACAATGATCGACCGACGGTAGAGGTAACGCCAATTTTGTGTGAGTATTTGCCATTTGCCTCCTCTCTTTTGTGTGTGTCGAGCAAGCAATTGAAAATTAAGCCATTTGGAAATGTAACATACCGGGGCGGGTGTGCCTCCGACCCCTAGATGGGGTAATTTTCCCCCGTCCCGTTTCGAATAAACCTTCCGTTGTGACCATGAAACTCAAACCGTTACGCCATCCAAAGGCCCGAATGGAGCACTGTGATTAACTATGCTAAGTACCCAATAGTTAGCGCACCGTGGGGTTCGGGTACCCACGCGATTTTGGAGCCATAAAAATTGGAGCAAAAACGACCCTAATTTCGCTTCATGGCAAACTCTCGTCTTAGCGAAGGGCACGAAAACCCTTGACCTCGCATACACATTTGACATATTCCCTGAACCTTTTCGACGAGCGATTATAGGGCACCCCCAGTTTTGGAATGCAAATTGCTGCACCGCACGATCTCTTATAGTCGCTCGTAACAGTACTACCAGCTCTGGTGCGCGTAGGGGGCACGCCTCATACACTGATTTGCAAAAATTAGTACTCTGCACCACAAGCATCCCACAAGCTTTGTGGTAAAGTAAAAGAGCGAACCTTAACATCGCTTTTCCTGCCTTTGTTTACACTCTGTAATTATCTCAAACCCCAACACCGGACACCGTCATCCAACACACACAGCTAAATATGTGACCATTTTCATTTGGATCAATTTTCTTGGGCGCAAAATTTAAATTGCACAAATTTAAATCGTTCTGCGCCAGTGTCGCACTCCGCAGAGCAAACGGGAACGGCCAACTTCTTCCTTACGCCATGCGCGTTTGCAACACAATGCGCCACATCCTCATTACCGGGCAACAGGATGGAGGTGGCAGTATCATCCACCAGCGCGTGACACTAAATATCACATTTTATGCGGAATGATAACAGACATTTAATCGTCGCGGCCTATGGAAGACGGAACTGTCACTTTCCTCCACTTGAGTCCGGCCCCAATCATACGTGACATAAAAAAAGCGACTGGTTGACAAACGGAGACGGTGTGTATCAACTCCTACACGGTAAAGTTGATCGCCCTAGAATGGTGACGCCAAGCAAAGAACTCCAGAAGGAAATGGACATCGGACGACGATGATGATCGCTCCGCCAGATGACCATTCTGGGCGGAGAAGCAACTATTATGCACTTGCGGACGCCATATTAGACCTCAAGATCGAGCTATGAGATGATACTCCATGTCCAAAAACATAAAAAAGAAGGTCCACCTCGGTCTCTGATGTTGCAAACATTCTTGAGCGCTTCGCTTCGGATTGGTTTTAATAAATGTTGCCAATTTGGTGCCGCTGCGGTGGCAAATATGTAATTTTAATTTTTTTCACCCTCGTTTGGAGTAGTCCGTGAAGGCAGCATAGAATTAATGTTGGCGGCTGTCGCCATCGCTTCGTCCTCTACTTTAGCTTCACTGAACTCGTGACAGTTCCATTTTTTATGCTCCGGCTAACTCCACGCCGGGGTAGACATTGCTCCTCAAGAGCACCCGGTTCTGTCCGCTTCTCATTGGAGTCAATTACCGTGTGGAGTACCCGTCCACCTGTATATGTAACCCGCTGCTCGGAATGCAACTTTCCTTTCGCACAGGTCACACTAATTTCGAAACCATTGTGGTTTGAATAAAATCTTGATCTAGCGTTCGGTTCGTATGCAAAAACAGATCGCCCGGCAATCGGTTGATCTTGATCGTGTGTACATATATGGTCGAGTTCGGTAGGCAAACGTGCAACAGGTTCCCGGGGCAACACCAGCTCGGTGGTAAGTGTGCTTCACGGTGAGTTAGTGTGCCCGTCCAAACATCGGGATATCGTTTGGGTTATTCGCGCAAAAACTGGTTATTTGTGGACCTCGACGAGTTCAGGCAGCGCCTCAGCAGGTTTCAAGTGGTTCGCACTTGTTGCGCCGCACTATCTCCCGGGGGCAGCATATCATCACCATCATCATCATCATCATCATCAGCATCATCGTCCGTCTCATTGTGAAAGTGAACCAATTTTCAATGAGGCGAACAAAATCTGCGAGGCGCACGACAAGAGATCGTACGAGTGATCGCTATCTCTTCCCCTTGCACAAGGAGTCGCGCGCGCGCCGAACTCCTCTGAAACGAACTGAAACCAGAGGAACCCGAGCCGGGCGATAACGTGCGGTGCTGGGCGATCTATCTAGCTCATGTGCCCCCATCGTCGCAGTAAATAAATGAAGCTAATTCTCGGCGCATTTATCAACCACCTTCGCGAGAATTTAACTTCGCCTTCACCAGCTCGGAAGGATCTGGTTCCAGAGCTCCGCTTTTTAGTGCACAAATGAGATATAGGTTTTTATTGTTCAAATTGCGAACTCACATTCCTTTACCCGTTGGCCTGAAGATTCCGTTTGCTCAACGTGGAGTGGCCTGTGTCTCCTTACCGATGCCTTACCCAGACAAGCCTTAATAGGTTTACCAATTGCGTACAGGCTGGACATAGCCTCAAACCACACAGCCGTCTTCTAGACGATCGCAGCGAAACCCAGAGTGCACAACGATGTACGGACGTCAGTTAGCAAGCGTGCCGGCTTTTAGTACCGACCAAATAAAGTACAAATAAAAACCATGCTTTAGTACTGGTTGGGCGAGTCGTTTGGGTCGCAAAAATAAACCCAGCAACTCATGTCGGTCACCGCCAGCATCAAATCGAGTGCGTCATCAGAGGGTTGTGCGCGGAATTAACTCCCCACCTTAAGGGAGCAGGTAACCATTTTTAGGCTAATTATCGACGCCTCGTGAAAACCAGTCCGCAAGAGGCTAGTCGTGCGCTCCATAGCAGAATACTGTCGATGGGTTGCTGGGAGAGAAGTTCCTCATAGGCTAAAAGACCACCTTGCTGAAGGGGCAGGATCGCGATTGGAGGAGGGTGCGGAAATTTATGTTTTCCATGTCGTTCGCGTTAACGAACAAATAAATTCTTCAACGACCGCGTGCGCTACATAACTACGATCGTGTACGATCGCATGTTGTTGACATGGGTAGCTTGTGCGGAAGATGTGTTTAGAGAGCACCAACAGGTACATTGGGGCGTAGCACAAACACGCTTTATATCGTCGGAAGAAGATGTTAGCTGATTGTTGATTGTTATGGTGCTAGAAAACAATCTTTGGGGGGATCACAAGAAGGACCGACGACATGTAAGAAGGGCTTTGGAAAGATCTAGCTGTCCGCAGGGAAATGAGATGGTCCAGTTATGCTTTAGGCAACAAAGATATTAAAATACTCAACGATGTTAAAGAAATCTCTTTAAAATGTTCTGAAGACTAATGAATTATTCTAGGTGGAAAATAATATTCCCTTCCATCTACTTTAATGACAGGCTGCCGCTCCCCGTTCAAGAGTCACGACATCCTTTCGCCATATCCGGTCCGACGAAAGCCTACAATTATTATCTACTCGATTACATTCTATCCTATCAACATCGGCTAACTATCGTGATGCCACACAGTGCATACTTGCATCTTGTCTAGGTGCACTCTCTTATTTCCATCACCGAGG
Organism: Anopheles sinensis; assembly: GCA_000441895.2. NCBI lineage: Eukaryota > Metazoa > Arthropoda > Insecta > Diptera > Culicidae > Anopheles > Anopheles sinensis. The sequence continues at coordinate 1,220,764 of KE525348.1, forward strand.
GCTTGATCATCAGCATCACTTTTAATTGGTTTTCAGGATCGCAGAGCGTTCTCAGAGTGATCTCGGGCGTCGTCCACCAAGCGAGCTCATCAATCAACTTCCGGTCGCTTTGCCCAAGGGATCTGCGGACAGAGGCTAATAGTTACGATGTACGATGGCGGTGTTTTACAGCCTTCCTCACAACGTCTCCTCCTGGTTATGTAGGAAAATCTTAGATCCCACGACTTGATGATGGTCTAGTGGTTTGCTAACAATCGGCTGAATTGAGCCAACATTGTCCGCACACAAAAGCGAAGGCAGTCGTCGGCAAACCCGTTCCGAAAGGTCTACCACTAGCAAAAGGGTGCAGCACAACATCTTCGCCAGACATCTGAAATCGCCGTCCGGGGCGCGTAGAAAGTGCAACCACGTTTTACTTTCTAACCTAGCCGGCGTGCATAAAATCATACGATGTTGTCGGCATGCATACATCGGTTACTTTCTGCACCCTCTTCTCCCCCGAGGTTTGTTCTGTTTGTGCAGCGGGACGATGGTTTTACGACTTCCGGTAGCCGATAGCAACTGAGCAACTTGGCTGAGCGACATGCAATCGTCCAAGTGCGTAAATAATACGGTCTTGTCTAGTTTTTCCAGGCCCGGATGGGAAAATGCAACCCCCGGTAGAAAGCAAACCCCAGTGTAACATCAAGATACCTGGTGCATGTTCACAGAAGACCGAGATTTTACTTCCGCGGGGATAGGAGATAGTACACGGCCGTCCAACATCTAGTTAGACACGTTTCGCAAATGGACCAACACCGGAAAGAGATTAGCACACCTGATGGGTCGAACTCCGGAACGCTTCCACATACCAGCGATTGGATCGAAGGTCAAAGCTTCTAGCACAACCGGATGGGCACGTTCTGCTGTTTCACCGTGTGACCGATGTATCACCAAAGGCCCCTTTCACTCCATATGAGGGTGGGTGCACAACACGCGCCTGGGAAAGCTCGGGAAAATCCATCCGAAGCCTAATCGCGTTTGATTTACAACCCGTAAACACTACACAAAACTGTTGTGCGACATAGAAGCGGCTACACGCCAGAAAGGGAAACTATCTAAAGACGGCGTATCGGCTCCTCCACGTGTGTTCCTTCCATTCCATGACACGCCTGAACGCACACGTTCCGTTGTTCGGTCGGAAAAGTTCTTCCCACAGGAAAAAGCAAAGAAGGAGCACCCGAAAACGCTGGTCGAAATGAAATCGAGAAGCGTTTCCGAAAATGCCAAGACATTCATCGCCGATAAAAGGAAAACAGGAAAGAATTTTAATTTCCGTTCCAAATGCCGCAGTTTCTTGAAGGCCTAACCAGCGTAGCACAAGATCAACGAGGTTCAGGTATGGGTACCTTCACCTTCGGTAGCCAGAAAATCACGGGAAAGTTTCGTTTCCCCTACTGAGAGCGAACCAGACCTACCAGGTAGAACCCCGGCTCGGAATCGATTCCCGCGCACTTCCCACGGTTCCACACACCCTTGCTCTGGGTCGATGGTGTAACGAAAGTTCATTGAATGTAGTCTCCCTTGGAAGGAATGTCGCCCTTAATTAGCCAGAACAACCGGATTGAGGATGAGAAGGGAGAACGATCGACCTCTTCAGTCCCTATCATTATCAGTTGCCTTCAAGGTGAGACGGTGCAAAACAGAATCGCCGATCGGCACGTACTCTAAAGCTAAGGCTAAGGTTGTACGCTATCACGCAGCTACCTGTTACGCCGGTAACTCCATAGACTTCTTTACGACCTTCGGGTAGGCCAAAATCACAATTGTCGGATCATGTCAATGTTTACGATTGCAGGATTTTACAACTCCAGGATCTCTATGGTCTTTTGGTAAGGATCCCTTTGAAAGATCCTGTTCCCAACCCTCACCGTGCCCAATCTACTTCTCTTATCCTGGGAATATTCCGCCGCATATTAGTCACACGCACTAAGCGCTCGCCCGGCATGTTGAGTCACGTAACATTTATCGATCTCGGAAGGGACTACCCCAACGCTACACTGCTACGGTGATTCAGTGGACAGTTTCACCCTCTGCAAAAACATAATGCCCTAGGAGTTACAACTATAAAAATCCCACAGAGAACCAGTGTCGGGTGATTCATCGGAAGTTTGATGGAAACGAAATCACGCCGCTTGCCAGCAATCTGATGGATGTTTCTCGGTCATCAGCGTTAAGTCTTAAAGTATGTCGTGACATTCTTGACGGTGGTGAACTACATTTGGGCTTTTGTTCCCTTTTTACCCCTCCGATGTCACGTTCAGCTCCCGACGCCATTTTGCAAAAAAGGTGGAATACAATTGAAGTTATTTTGGACCTAAAGTGTTGCCCCGCGTTCCGTTCGGAAAAATTATCGACTTCCGTTTATTATTTTGCCTTTGATTGACCTCGAATAGGAGCTCGCGGTGGAAAATGTGGTAATAACCTCAATCTATCTTCCGGCGACAACATATTTGTGGTGCGGTGTCTTCTTCCGTGTCGTCTAAGACGTCTCCGCACCGAAAGCGAAGTGGCAAATTGTTAGGATGATCCCAAAACCCAATCCCACTCAGAGACCACACCGGAGACCATCATACACCGAAGCCGTAGTACACTGCCAGTGATTCAAGGGCATCAGAGATAGGAGGGAGGTCTGTTGAGACCCAAAAAAAACAGCCTCCTCTCATATGCATTCACGTTGGCCTTCAACTCCGGGCCGAAATGAGGTTCCACGCCCGGTCCGCGCGAGCTACGCTTGGGTTTGATTTAATTTAATTAGGAGAAAATGAGCGAATCATCGACGGTTGAGACCCGGTGTGTAAGATGAGCTAGCCGCAAGGTTGCCTGAAGCTGCAGACCAGACCAAAAGTTGCGTGACAACTACACACCACCGACGATGAATGGAGCGCTGAAGTGGTACGAAGGTCTCTGGATCACACCGGCCACTTCCGTTGAAGGCGCATGAGGTGGCGGTGACGTCGACTAGATTGATTGCATTGGTTGCGGTGAGGTGCTGATGGGCGATGATTGCCCGGACAAATGCCCGCTTTATCTCCACTCATCAGCGCTCGATCCGAAACCGCCGGATGCTATTAGCTACGGGTGCGATCGCTTTGACACGATAGTATTAGACAGTTTCCTTTCCGCCGCCGTCGCTCGATATTGAAGTTACATTTTTGTGGAGGTTTTAACATCGATTCACCTGGGGAAAAAACGCTTCGAGCATGATGGCTTATATGATATTCAACTTCGAATCGGAAAACCGGTATCGCTCATTATGAATATTGCTCCATTCCGGCGGTGTGTAAAAACCGAAAATTGATGAGAAACGGAAAGACACACAATACCATCGCGACAAGATAAGATGAGGCAACCGAGGAGTACACACAAACAAAACTCTGGCGCATACGGAATGAGCCAAGGCGCCGATAAAACCTACGATACCCGTTTGATGTGTGTATCAGAAAAACATATACCCCTCCAAAACGTAAAGAACATCGTGGAGTCTTGTAGGCGCCTGCAGAGTCATTGAATCTCTTCTTGTCGCAAATAACGTTCTTCATGCTCGCGCAAACCGTTGCGTAATCAATTAAAGGCGAACGATGGCGGGAAAGGCAAATATCATGACACCAGCATGTGATATACGTACACACCACAAGCGAAGAATTGTCAGGTTCTCCGGTGGCGTGTGTGTCCATGTACCCGTTTTTCGACGCTTTTTTGGCCGACGTAAAGAAACACACCGAAAAAGAGCGCCTCGCAATCGATTCGGAGGAAGCGAAAGCCGCTTTATGCAAATCGCATCGCCAACATCGTACAACTTGGCATGATAATGGCTGGCCACATGGGGGGGGCACTAGTACCGACAAGGTGGTAGGGAACCCATCGCCTTCGCTCATTAGCATAACCCGATCTAAGCCAGGCAAATCAACACAAACAAGCTTCGTCAAACAAACAATCGCGAAAGCATCGGAGATGGAGGAGTCGAGAGGGAGGTGCGGGAGATCCGTGGAAGAAATGCGTGAATCACTTTTCAATCTTCACGCCATGTCCAAGTAAGGAGAGACGCGCTCTGCTGGGTACTTTGCGAAAAATTACACGAGCCTCTATCCAACTCCGGGATGGAAATCTGAGAGCTGCTTACCTCCGTCCGCGCAAGCAAATGCCCCATTTCGATACGGTAAGATTTAGATTACGGTTATTTTATTAGTTCCTTATGAGTGGTGCGCCTTTTTGGCGTGCCTTCCAAAACCCCATTGCGCACGTCCGAGGGCACGTGTTGCGGCTGGAGGAATCAATTATTTCCACCCGAATTAACCCGAACAGCTTCGACGAACTTCTGAAGAGTTAAAAAACGCGGGCGTTAATCAAATTTTCGGGGAAGCGTGCGCGGAAATTATCATGATCCATCAGCTCCAGGCTTCCCAAACCCGATCCCGAGAGGAAGGGTGGGTCTTCTCCTATGAGCAACTCATCTTTATTCATCTTCGAAGCAAATTACCGAAGTAATCGTAAGGGAGTCCGCGAGCCTCTTTTTTTTTGCTCCTTTCGGTCGGTGGAGCACGATGATTAAAAGCTCCCGCGAAAAACGCCTTTCCCATTCGTTTCTTGCCTACTTTGTACCTTCCTCTTCTAATCCCGCACGCGTTAATCTTTCGCAAAAGGTGTAATTAATTTAAACCACCATCAAACGAAACGGATCAATGATGGTAGTGATGTGGTTTCTGGACAAACAGAGCACGAAACGAAAAAGGGAACGGAAAGAAATACAAACCCCTTTTGCTTTCCCTGTTTCCAAACACTTTGGAACTAGGTATCTAGACGAGAATGGACATCGGTGTACGAACCAGTTCCTGCGCCACCGAACACGGCCCACGATCACTGCTCGCGACTCGATTAGGCCTTCAAGTAAAATAATAGAGAGAAGCTGACCGTTCCAAAACCCACTACCACATTGCGACACTCGGTACGAATCGGAGGTCTTTCTTCTACGGATAACACACGACACATCGTCCAAAGCCGCACACTACCGTGCGGTGGTAGGCGACACATATTGAGGAGGTTGCCACCGATCGAGGGTTGAATTAATTTTCCTCAATGAAAACGACCGATCCAACACCCGTGAATGAATGGAGCGTGGCGGAGGATGATGATGATGACGACGATCATCATCGCCTATAATGGAACTAATCGTGCGTGCGTGAAAACTTGAATGAATGAACAGAGATACGACATCGCCATCAAAGAGAGACTAGAAGATGGACGTACGCAACAATGCACCCAACGGGGTGTTCACTTCTCTATCGGGTGAGATAAGTAAATTTGTTAAAGTTTCATCACACTCATCAAGGCTACACCCGTCACCTCATGGGCTTTGACAGAGGTGTCAAAAACCACACTTTTACTCCTAGGAGCGAGCTGAGTTGGGAGAGGAATGTCGGTCGAATTAATTAATTTACAGTATTTCGCGCATCAAACCTTTGACATCTAAAAGACACCAACAAGACGTTGTTCTGCAGAGTTGACCAATAACTCAGCTGCAAACCTTACGGTCTCCAATGATGTACGCTACACGGTGAGTCATTGCCTCTAACTGGTGACACGACGCTGACTCCAAGTACCCCCTTCAGGAAGTCTCCACATCTGATCCAACAAGCCATAAGTGGAATCTCACTGCAATGTTTGACCCTCTGATCGTTCTCATATGCACATAAATAAACCTTCGGTCCTTCGGACTCCCTAACGGTAGTTTGAGGCGGCACTGATCTAAAGCCTGCACCCGGCCTGCGCCGACGCATCAAAATAGCCTTCGACGATGATCCGAACCGGGAAGTTGAGACCGATAATGATAGGGTGCCAGGGGTTGACATGCCCTTTTGCGTTTGTGCCGCGATGGTGTGTTTATCATTCGATCACATAGCAGACACCCGGGGGAGGTAGGTGAAGATGCGCGCTCGGTCGTATCTTTCCCTTCGTACACTTGTTGTCTGCATCTGTGTTTTTTTTCTGCTTTGTTTCTTTGTGTTTCGGGGTCAAGTATAAATAAACAGCTGCCATTGCCTGCAAATCTTAACAGTTAGGGTGCATTCATCTCGTATAACAGCTCGGAAATGAATCCCAATTGCTTATCCACACAAGCACTCGCTCGGATGAGGATCGGTACCCGTACATTCCTCCGTTCGGGGTCCAGAATGGTGACAGTTGAAGATAATCGGTATAAGACGCCACCACATTACAAGGGACAATGAAGATAAAGAGTCGTCGTTTTGGTTCTATCAGCATCCAAGCGTCTTATACTTCCAATTCTTGATAGTGATCTCTCCCTCACCAAGGCTACTGAGACTTGTTTCCCGACCTTTCAATGCCTTTCCGCCTCCAGCCACGTTCCCCTTTCATCCCTTTCGGTAATCATCAAGGCGTTCCCTCCAACCATTTCTGGGTCGATGTTTATTGGGACAAGACTCTTCCGGTACCAACGCACGGGGCGGCAACCATAATCGTGATTTGTACCGCATTTCCGGTTGTGATTTGGGAAATTCGTTTCTCCCTTCCTTGTTGTTTCCTTTTACGCCCTTCACTTACACTGCAATGTGTATAAAGCAGAGCGGGTGTCTTAAGTAGTCGAAGGGCTGCGTAAATTGGCACCAAACTGTGCATCATCTAAACAAACAATAACCTCAAACTATCCCTACTTTGGGATTCAGGAATTGTAGACCAATGAGTTCAATCCAGAACCACCACAGTTCAAGAGTTTGGTTTAGTTCTTACTGGTTTCGAAAGCGGAATCAATTGAAGGAAGTTACTGATTATGCTGCAAGTTGTACAAAAGATCTCTTTGAGGTTGGCATATCCGCTTTGTTTACAGAATTCATTGTCTAAACGCCTGAGTTTATGCCTATTGGTTATCTTGTTCCGAACGGTAAGAAATAAAAGAAAATTCCATAGCCTGTTCTCGTTTCTAACGAACTGTTAAAGCTATAACTTCCCCTGAGGTTCAACCCTTTTCTGCAAAAATTTGTTTAGATTTGCGTGGGCGGCCTCGCATTTTGTGTACTTGAGAAAACGGGCACTTCTTTTGCTAATTTTAATTTCTTCCTATGCGATCCAAGGCGGAGAAGAACATAAATTCAACCGCATGACGCAGAAGGGAGCGAACCGCCTTGCTTTGTGTCGATAGCATCTTTTCCATGTGCTTAAATTGTTCCTGGTGTTTTCATTTTTAGACAGTTTTTTATTCCTCGTGCGTACAACAAACAACCCACATGCCGTTTGATGCTGTAACGTATGATGGTCATATCTCGCGGAACCGTCCGATTCTCATTCGGCTTTTTGTTCGGTTTTAATTAGGTGTTGAAAATTTGCCATCAACCCGATGTACGCGATTTGAATTTGGGTAGCATTATTATACAAAACATTTAAAACAAATCTTAAGAAAGAAACATTTAACAGTTTCCTGGTTCATGAAGAGTTGTGTAAGGCCTTTTCCTTAAGTTTGGGTGTTGATGTTTACACAACCTTAACTATAGTCTCATCGAAGCACAGGTTTGCCAATTTAATAATAGTGATTCGCATCTTACGTAGGTTGCAATTTTTCACCAGCTGAACACGTTGTTCCCTAAACAGACAGACATACCCTACCAATCTCCGACGGAGTGCTGTCCATCGTCGCATCACTGTTTATCGGGACGGGGAGAGAGAAAACGACTCCGGCTCGATCACTCGAGTAGTTTTTCTTGCCGAAAATCGATTGCTTCCGCTGACCCGAAGCCTGCCACAGGGGGTTTGGAAACTGTGGAAAACCGCAGCTGAAGTACCAACCCCGGGGTCTGCAATTGACTCTGCCAGTCTGCGTTTGAGAGACGATGGGGCGCATCCCATTGACTTTTTGTTTACAATCGAAACCGCCAAACCCGGGCCCACTTGAACCCTTCCGCGTTGAATTTCCGCTGCAACGCCGCTTTTCACCGACGTCAAGTGGTCCCTCGCTGCGGTTGCATACACACACACACACACGCACGCCCACTCTGGAGCGTCTTCTTCCGCACCCCGAAAATAAAAGGGCGATTGCACAACCAATCGTATGTTTTTTTCGGCGAACCCAATGATCTGTTCTTCGAGGAGAAATCAAATCGAAGATACGCTCCGATCATTAATTAAACGCTTGGTAGGCGAAAGAACCGGCGTACGAAAACCTGATTCCGATACTCAACACACAGCACACGTAATGCTTTATAAATGCACCCCCTCAGGCGTCACGGGAACTGCACGTTTTGGGACCGCTTTGCGGATTTAATTCGAACATTACATCACATCCTCAAGCAGTTTTCAGCTCAACAAACGCCTGACGATTGGACGTCGAAAGGTTCACGCGTCTTAAATGACCCACAATCCGATGAATTAATTCTCCCTTGCTCACCTTTGGCTTCTGTCGGCACCCCTCTGGGCTTCGTCGGGCAACATTTAGCCGCACTTCCCGTCCAAAATCGCCCGCAAGCGAAATCCATGTTCATACATGGTGGCAATAAAAATGTTCACTTATGTAAAAGCCGCCCATAAACACGACGATTAACACGCACAATCGTTCCGATTTTGACAAAATCGCACTCACCAGAGCGAAAGCAAGAGGGTCTATTTTCGGGGTTCAAAAATTCCCAACGCCAACGATTTCGGTGGTAGCCGAACTTCCAAAGGCTACTGAGTAACACCATTTGTTGGTGATTGAACGTGCATTCAAGCAACATTAGGCAACGATTACTTCGATTTCGATTACAACCCTCTGCTCGTTTGCGCCACACGCTTGAATGAATGAAGATTGAAATGTTTAAAAAACCATCGTTCGAAGCGATTTCAGCTACCGGAATGTTTTATCAAACATGGGGTGGTAATTAGCAGAGGCCCTATATCGCCAACCGGAAACAATTTCTGTTTTCTTTTGCTTTTTCTCCAACTGCCCAACTTCAGGTAATCAGTTCCCGCAGCTCTTGAAAGTGAAACGCGTTGCCCAATTATGGCTCACTTTGCGCGAAAATTGATCCGCCATCGGTATCGGTAGCTGCCCGGACGTTTCGATTATTTCCCATGCGAGGGAAAGTAAGGTGTCCTAAACAAGGTACCTTCCCCTACGTGAGATGGCTTCCGCTGGCGCCAGGAATTGTTTTTTTCGTCGTCTCGAAACATTTTAATAGTGTCTGCCTACCACCTGTTATGGTTCTTGAACCTGTCTCGTCTCGGGTTCTCAGGCGGGTTCGTGTATGGCAATTGTCGCATTAAAATACGCCACCGCAATCGATTCCGACGCAGATTTGGAGAACAAGCCGATGTGAACCGTTTCCCATCGTGAAGGTGTGTGCTCCCGAAGCCATATCCGCGTCGACGGATCCTTACTTGGCCATAGGGTGTTCCCACGCGCGCGTGGCAAATCAACTACCTTCGCGTCTTCTGCTCATAGAGCCCCGGGTTGGTTGTAAACCGGCGATGGACCTTGGGAAGATGTCGTGCCTTACCTGCGGAGAAAGAGTGTGAAAAGAGAAGAAACAAAAATAGAAATTAGTACCGATGGATGAAAATGGAGGTCCCCCTTGTCTGTCCGGAGAGATCCCCAAGGGTGATAGAATTGGCTTCGCTTCATCACGACATACGCAAGGGTCTGCGGTGTGGGGTTGGACGTTCGTCACCGTTCGTGGGTGTTGGGATCTCTCCCTCTCCTCCATTCAACAAGATTTTTACCCCAACGAAAAGGAAAAACACCCAAAGGAAAAGGATTTAAAAATCCCTCGTGACTGGAGCAGCATTACCGAAAGGTACGTTGCATTTCTGAGTCATCAACACGCGATTGCTTACTCATTTCGATTCGCTACCGAGCCGCAGCTTCCTGCGCTGCCCAATTCCACACCAAAACGCGTTACGCAAAACAAAACAGCGAAAATACCCAATTTGATATGCTGTCCAGTATTAAAAAAACAAAAACGAAAGAAATACTTGGAGGCAAACACAGACAGAGACCGCCAAAAAGAACACTCAGATTTAATCCGATCCACCAGCAAAGCAAGCACATTGCCAGAATCTTGCTCGCGATCCAGCCAAAAAACAACCGAGCATTGAATCTACATTAGTCATGCCAAAAGGTAACAAAACAAAGAAAAGCTCACCCTCAGAGTCTTCAAGACAATCACCGTCGATCGACGTCGTGGAGGGTTCGTGCAGGAAGCAGCAGCAGCAAATAAAAAAGAAACAATACGCGAAGGAAAGCGAAATTAAAAATCGTGATCACGCATAACCTCAAAAAATTGCGCCCTCCAGAGATAGAGCGGCGAGCGATCCGGTCGATCGAACTGAACGAAAACTGGAAGCACGACAATCGCCGCCGATGATGAAGTCGATCGGTTTGACGAAACACGAAAAACTCGTCTGACGCGAGAGAACGCTGCATCACCCTTCCCTTACCCTTGAGGCGATTTTGGTGCTTTCTGTTTTTTGTTTTCGTAGGCCTAAGATCCAGAAGATCCAGTTCTCGATAATTGTTATGCAAGGAGAGAACGCACCGAACGCGAGCAAACCGCGAGTCGCCAGTCAGGCCCGTGCCGACATTCGATCGATCGAGGATCATGATGATCTACATTTAGATGTCGGTGGTGCAGAAACTCATCTAATAAAAACAGTCTCCATGGCTAACGAATCTACGAGTAACTGATGCCTCTGCCAATCACGGAAGAAGGGGCCGAAGGCTGCTACGAAGCCCTGATGAAATGTTCTACCCGATGGGACTATCATTAAGCGGCAAGCCTACCGTATCTTATACGACGGAAATCGACGGCAATCCATGAAATCCAACATACAAATTGCCTGATCAAAGGCACCCTGCAGGAGAAAAACACATACCTACGCATTATTTGTCTTGAGAGCGTATTATTCTAGCGCTGGGGCATGACTTCTAGCTCCAGATCTCCAGACTTGGGGTAGAAACTCCAAGGCCCTAAAACAAACCAATGCCGACTGGACCAATTCTTTCTGGTTTTTGGAATTTACTGGAGAACAGAGGGTGAAGTGATTGATCCATGGCCATCGGAGTTGTGACCGTCTCGAATCGGTGGTTAGTGACTTCCTGTGTAACGAAGATTTTGTTTGATCAAGTACAGACCTAAACCGAAAGTACAACCCGTGACCGCAGATTTCCTCTTAAGTGAGAGGACTTCTATTGGAGAACTTGGCTTGGTAACCAAGTTCGGTAACCGGATACCCGCCCGGAGCGATGTCAACCTCTCCCCGTGGGATCTCCGGGAACCCTTATCGGGGTTTTTTTGGTTCTGGACTCGCGGTTTTTGCCTCCAACCCGTCTGCAGTGGGTCTCTCTTCAGGCTGTTGCACTCCCGACAGCGGACGAGGAAACCGGTAACCGCAGCCGGAGTCGATGCGTGCTCAGAACACCGGAACGGGTTTGGTACAACGCCGAATGCATCTCACCGTTGCAACCCTTCCTTCGCACGCCTCGGAAGCCATTTTTTCACAAGCACACTTTGGGGTCTTCTGCTTCCCTTCCCGCAGGGCCATCCTTGTTGATTCGGTCAGACTGATATGATACGCTTGAGAGCCTGGCCCGGATGTGACCGCGGGAGTGGGACCGGGTTATAGTCCCAGCAAAACAGAAAAAATATGCTCCTCATTTCACCCGAATCTCTCACCTTAACTTTTCGCTTTTGAAGCGGGCCAGAGGAAGCGCGGGATGGTCATCTTCTGTCATGTATATTTTACCATAACTTTTATTTCCTACCCCGGGGGTGCAAGCTTACCTCCTTTCCCTTCACGGACCGCGTTTGGTCGGTCAGTGAACCATCTTTCGTACACTTGCCACACCAGCGCTGTCTAATTGAAATGTTCTTGATTCTTAACCGGAATGGAGAACGAAAGCTACGTGAAAAACTTAATACAATTCGAACCTTCCCCTTGTGCAGATGGCACGGGACCGGAAACGGAACAATAATTTTTCATAGGCCAACTCTTGATCTTGTCTGTCGATCGACTCATTAGAAAAAACCTGTACTCCGAAAGGGGCATGAGCACACATGAGCCACCCGTTAAATGTGTCATTAAAAGGGGAAATTTTAAACCGTCGTTGAAGCAGTCCTATTACTTAGGAATTAACGCTTAATTGAAGACTTGTCTAAGTACGACATGAGCCGTTAACGCGAGGGATCCGTGGCGGGGTGTTGATTCTCTTTGCGAGCTAATGACTTTTAATTCTTTGTGGAATGGAGTAACATCGGAAAAATATTTTTTTCTTAGACACTTATCCAGTGGTTTGAACTGTAAAAAGAGTTATAATTCAATTATTTCTTCCCAGTATGCGGCCAGAAATGAAATTCAGGAGAAGAAGCAACCCAAATTTCTTGACTTTCAGAGTTCATTAGCCGATATCACTTCTCGAAACACAATGAACTCCACCTTAAGCCCGCAGCAAGAGCCAGAGGATTATGGAAGAAATTTCCCAGGCAACCCTGGGCCTGGGTGGTTGCCCGGAGTGGGGGTGTACACCCCGTGTCTTGCGACGCAACCTCCCACTAGAGTACACCCCTTTCGCACAAACTTCACGGACCTCCCGATGGACGATCGTATTTTAGGGGCTTTGCCCTTCCGCGGTGCAGTTTCGGGTGCAGTTGTGTTTCCCTCTTCCCGCTCGGTCCATCTTTCGGGCCAAAAACTCTACTAATTCTCAGATTTACGATCGCCCTAACACACATATACAACACTACCCGTACTGTTGGCTGGTCTTACACTATCCCGTGACGCGTTCTTTCTCGGCTCGTGCATAATGCATTAATGCAAAGAACGAGTTTCCTCGGGGGGTAACCCTTTTCTTTTCCACGGAGGAACCGCCAAGCAGCAAAAACAAACTCTCCCCAAATGGAGATGGGAGGTGGCACCCGAAATACAAACCAGCCCGCGCGGTCCTCCACACCCGCAACCCGAGTTTTCGTTGAAATTCGATTTCGTAACGAACCGTGAAACACTCGCCGGCCATTGTGTCGATGACGTCGTGTATAGAAGTTGCATCGAGTCCACCACGAGATGGGGAGCCGAAAATAGAACCCAAGCCGAGCCGGAATTTAATTTGCTACCAGCCAGATATTCTGGAGCTCGAACCTCTGGTTAGCAAGGAACGCGCACTTCTAACGGACGCACGCTGAATCACTCGCCGAGATGCATCTGCTGCGCCTGGAACTTGCTGAACACTGGACACAAAAGTGCAGCCCGGTCTCGGCAAGATCAAAACGAAACAACTCCGATACAAGCGCTAAGTGTGGCGAGTGAGAGATTTTATGCTTATCAAAACACATTCAACCCAATCCCTTCGTCTGTGCGGCGTCGACGCCGTCCAGATTTCCCGTACTGCACACCAGGCTCGTATGGCCTGGAAGCAACATGATCGTCTGCAAGGGGTTGCCACTTGCCACTCGTGGCATGGACCTGGAAACAGAAGCACCATCAGAAGGGCGTTGGCAAATACGAAAGACCGACATTTCCGAGCGGACGGAACTGAACACTCACTCCCAAGCTGATTGGGAATAAAATATCAAATTTCTGATGACTCGTTCTTCGACCCATCCCGAAACTAGGGCCCTCTATCCTCGAGAGACGGCATGTCTGTAAAGTGAGCCGCTGAGACAACGGATAGCGCAGCCGCATATCGGAGGATTTGCCTAGGTTTAAACTCTCCTTTCCCTCTAGTGCGGAGTTGCCTGCCGTTACTCTAGGCAAGAATTCCAAATATCTCAATGGGGGTACAAATTCCAACGCTAGCGAATAAAGAACCGGACCACGGTTTTGTGGCCCTAGCGAGCCCGATGCGAACCTTCGGGGGCCGAAACGGTCGCTCTGACCCGCACTGATTTATTGACGTAGGAATGGAACTTTAAAAATTCATTCGACAAACCGCCCCTAGGTATTGGGTAGCCCTAGTCAGGAGGACCCACCCCAAGTATGTTAAGTCCTGCCTACTACCGATATAGATTTATACACCGGCTTATCCGGCACATAATTCAAGACGCAAGAGAGAGAGAAACAGAAGGTTGCCGACATATTTTAGAAGTAAATCAGAGGAAGAATCTTGTCAAAATCCTACAAAATCCTAGGGATCGTAAAATCCTAAATGTCATAGCGTCCCGTTTAGAGAACGATTGCGGCATTTCGAACATCTTTCGCTCATGCTGTAAAAAAAACGGGTTTGGTGAGGACCACAGAACACTTGTTAAATTCTGACTCTACCCCAAGATGAAGATAATTGATGACAGCTGGTAAACCGTTTGCTTGACTCTTTAGTCAGACTCTTCAATTAATTTCCGAACCATCTTCCAACGATCGTTCTCCAAACGCGGTACATTATCGGTAATTATTGAGATGGTTTTTGCTGCCCCTTTTTTCCCTACAACTTCCAACACTTTATCGCGGTGCCTTCACACGCGCGCCTCCCTAGCGCCTCGTCAACTACTCGTTATCCAGTTGTTGCGCCTCAAACAAAAATATGGAAACGCACCGTAACGTGTCTAGCGTGCGGCGCAAGACCTTCGAGGGTCTTCGACGCAGGGTGAATTATGAACCGGCTGATTATCACGGTGTACCGTTGATTTTTATTATTTTTACCATCTCTTTTTTTTCCTCTCGCTCGACACTCGCATTTAACTGCCGAGTGTTAAACCGTCCGTTCGCGTGGATTGAGCTTTTGCGAAAGCATCTTCATTATCGCTCTGCATATAGTTAGCAGGCCATTTAGAGGGACACAAGACTATGAAATGTGGAGAAATCGGTAGAAATAACATTACCATTCATGATACAGTAGTCGTGGGTCGTAAAATCAAACTTTAACATCCACTGTACTTCTACTGTATGTTGCTTAGTGTTTCTTGCCCTCCAAGACGTAACCGGTCAATCATTCCCAGGCGCTGTTGTTACATTGGATGAAAGTAACAAAAAAGGCTTTTACCAGGCAGGCGAGATTTTTGCAGAATTCGAGTCGAGTGCACTTGAGGCTACAAAAAGATTATGCCCATTCGAGGCTCTCACAAAGGGGGAGAGAGTGAGAAGAAGCGTCTATAATTTGGTAAAGAAAAGCTAAGCGCGGGCTTGCTCGAAAAGGTCTTCTGACCCCCGCCGGAATGGCCAATTGAGGTCAGCTGCAATTTGGCGAACCTGATGGAAGACGTTGGCAATTGCAATTGGTGGTACAAACGATTTCTTTCCCCCGCTTCCCATCCCTCGCCCGTATCAAAAGGTGTAAATCGTTAGGACATGTTAAGAAACAGCCTAAAATGTATGCGTCCGGCAAGGGAAAATCTAACGAATCAGAGTGGCAACGAAAATGTGCCTCCTACGTGGGACAATGATTGCAATTACGAAGCCCGGGAATTGGACAATACTTTCTTTTTCGGGTTTGCGAAGATATTTTGTTAAGCCGATGTCCTTTTCGTCCTGGATTTACCTGAGATCTGTTTCCCTTCTTTTCGACAAAGATAACATAAAAATGAAAAGACCAGGTGTTTCTTTGAGCAGGTATGACAAAAAAACAGTGAAAAAAACTGCCCGAAAGAAGGTGTTTTGAAGCAACCAAATACCAAACGAAACCGTTATCCAAAATGATCTATTTAATGCAATAACTAAAGATTAGGTTTAAGCTGAATTGCTCTGCAGTCGAATTGTGGTTTTTTATTGAAAACTACACAGAAAAAGCAGAAGCTCAAGAAATGTTATAACATAAAGTAACGATAGAACATTTCAAATTTCAGTCATAATAAAGATAAGTTCAGAGCTCACAGCGCTCTCTCGATCAAGTGGTTCAATATAACCTGTGGCTAAATGTTGTCGAAACCAACGCTCAAAGCAGCGTTTCTGAATTAGTTCGAACAGGGACTCGTTTATTTGTACCTTGAGTTACCTAATGCATTTTTCTTTCGCCCGTACGTTCCGCATTCGATGGTTTCAACATGCGACAATCAGTGAATTAATAAAAAAAACCACTTGAAAAATTAGGAAGATATAAAAAAAGGTTTCCCAATTTTCCTCCTACCATTTCCACTGAACAGTGCTTAATTCTCAACACTCCCGGTTGGAAAGACCGTGAAGTAAAAACGAATCGAGCATAAAAGGCGAGCATCAAGCGCGCAGCATTAAAGTTCAACGGGAGAATGACACACCGAAGAGAAATCGGGAGGTGTGGTGAAGAGGGGCTGGGACACTTGGTGATGATGGTGCGGGTTCAGGATAGTGATGAGAATAACGATTCAGTAACGCGATTCAATTCAGAGTGAGTGAGTTAGAAAAGAGAGTCAAATCTTTAAATCACTCAGTATGATTTGACTCACTCAGAATGATTTAACTCACTCAAAATGTATTGGCTCAGTAAGAATGATTTAACTCACTCATAGTGTATTGGCTCAGTAAGAATGATTTAACTCACTCAGAGTGTATTGACTCAGTAAGAGTGATTTAACTCACTCATAGTGTATTGGCTCAGTAAGAATGATTTAACTCACTCAGAGTGTATTGGCTCAGTAAGAGTGATTTAACTCACTCATAGTGTATTGGCTCAGTAAGAATGATTTAACTCACTCAGAGTGTATTGGCTCAGTAAGAGTGATTTAACTCACTCAGAGTGTATTGGCTCAGTAAGAATGATTTCACTCACTCAGAGTGTATTGACTCAGTAAGAGTGATTTAACTCACTCAGAGTGTATTGGCTCAGTAAGAGTGATTTAACTCACTCAGAGTGTATTGGCTCAGTAAGAATGATTTAACTCACTCAGAGTGTATAGACTCAGTAAGAGTGATTCGGCTCAGTGAGAGTGTATTGGTTCTGTGAGAGTGTATTGGCTCAGCGAGAAGTGTAATGGATCAGGGAGAGTGTATTGGATCAGGAAGACTGAATTGGCTCGTCGCTTCCGCTTAACATGTTTATGCTTAATTTCGCGCGCTTTGCTCGCGGCTTTCGTTTCTGCTATAGTTTGGGTTTTTGTTATAGTTTACGCGTGGCTGTGCCTTAACGCGTCGCGGTGCGCTTACGGCTTGCGCAGTTTTTGCTTCGATGCATTGACAGGAATTTGCTTGCGTTACGTTTCTTGACTTTCTGAATTAATTTGGATTGCGTATGGTTGATTTGACTAACTGTGATACAAAGTGTGTCAGGTTTAAGTAGAAATAGTTTCTGTGAGTTTTGTGACATTGTACTCATTTTAAGCTGTATAGCATAAGCATGCTACAACATTCTGAGTGAGCCAAATCATAACTGAGTCAGAATAAATCATCTTGCTGAATTGAATCATTCACTCTTTGCGATGAATTGGCTCACTCACTCACTCTGACTCAGTTTGCACTTCACTAGTTCAGGAGCGCCCGGGAGAAACCTTACCTTATACAACGGCAGCAATACGATCTCGAGATTTCAAACTCCCGGTTAGAGCAGCTTTCTGGACGCGAAGCGTTACCAAGCGTTACACGATCGCGAGATCGCTTTGTGGTCCGCGTTATGGGGTGGCTTAGGGGATGGTTTGCGTTGTGTATGTGTGTGTGTGTATGTTTGTACGTAAAAAAAGGGACAGACAGAGTCCCGCGAGAGGAAAACAAAACTTGCAGAACCGGTTTTAAAATCTGTCTTCTACTTTACGGCGCGTCATTCTTTTCCGCGACGTCTTACGTTTCCCCGTTTCGTGACCACTTGCTGCGGTGTGCAAACACACGTACACAGAGGTACACACAAGACCCCGTGGAGACTGGCTTGGGCCCTTCGAAACTACCAACACATTCACACCGGGGAAGACGTTGGGTTTGCCAGCTTGTTTACGACGCCCGGGATCTTATACAGTTTCCGTACGCTACGGGTCAAAGAAAACATACAAAAACACACACACATACTAGAGTAGATCACTCTATACAAACACACACACAGATCAACATATCATGATGCATTAAAAAAGCCCACACGAAGCCCACAAACCAGCATAGGCCAACAACATACGCCAGCAAACTGTACCTTTTTCTGTTGTCTTCTCCTTTTCTTGATCTGCTCGTCTCCTTCGCCTTTTCGTTTTTAACTCCTCTTTTCCTTTTCTTAGCACCGCTTCGAGGCTTTGTTGTCCTGGTCCGTGTTTCGTTTCGTCCCTACACCCACCCACGCCCTACCTTCCACCTTTCCTTGATCTTTTTATGTTTCATTTTCTACTTCTTCGAGGCAAAGCATAGCATTTCTGGCAGCGACGAAGACGACGACGATCGCGAGTTCTACACGTTCAACGTTCGTTTCTTCGCCATCTTCGCTCTCTAATCGCGAACCGATCTACTCCGGTACGAAAGAGATAGAGCCAATTTTCCACGGCAAACGGCCAGGGGTCAACCGGCTACCGGGAGCACAACCGTGCGTCCGCCAGGGGTGAGACCCGAAAAACGAGGGTTTTGTTATCTTTCATTTAATATCCGTAAATCATCAGCGACACATCTTCAAAACCAAACACTCGAAAACTAATGTGCATCCATCGTCGAAAGCCGTCCCTCTTCTCTTTCGCTCCGCTCCGAACCCATCCCAATTGCAGGTCATCTTGAGCAAAAGAGAAAATCTTGACAAATCTGGTTCCCTCCCGATGGCTGCCCTCCTGTTCTAGTACCACGAAGTCGTAGGCGACAGACACTTAATGAAATTGTCGCCACAAAGGATTGGAAAACACGACACGATCAAGATGGCTGCAGCACCGGGTTCGACGACAGGGAGCAACATAACGAATGTCTCCTCCACTCAGGCTAGACACCGAAGGGGTTTGCACTGGAACGTCCCGAAGCGACATTACCTACCTTGTCCCCTGTAATAGCATTACAAGGATCCTCGAGGGAAGGATGCTAGTCAATTTTCGAAAATGTCATTAATTAAGTGCACCCCGAGGTAATGCTGACAAAATTCTGGAGAAATCCACCGACCTCTCGTGCACCGGAAAAGGCTCATCCATCCTCCGAAGCCGGACGGAAGCTGATTGACTTAAGAGAAGGAAACGAATCAGCGCGCCTATCCTCCAAGGATCCGTCCGTGAGTGTTGCTGTTCACGTTGAAGCCAGGAACAAAAAGAGTTTCCCAACTGATGTACCACTTCCTGCCAGTGGCTGAAGATACGCGAGGCCCACCGAGAGCTTACCACAAAGTCATCCCAAGCGCGCCTAGGCGCGGCCCCTCTCCTCCGGGGGCATAAAATATCGATCATTTCGAGTGCGATAAAGGAAAATCATAATAATGGCCGTGTTCCTCTGGTCATGATTATATCTGCTCATCCTTCGGTGGTCGGATTAAGAGACCCCTTGCCACGGAAACATTTAATTCACACACACACACACACCCTTGGAAAGGAAGTGCTCTGATCGGAGGCGAGAGTGAAACGAAGGTGGTGCTTGAAGATTTGGATTAAGATTTTAATTTTACGCTCGACCAGAGACGATCAGATCGCCTCGAGGTCTTCACTTGCGTGATCATCCGGCTGAGCGACGGCGAAAGGCTCGTTCGATCATCGTGCGGCTACTGCATAAATGAAGCCTTTAGTTTTTACCGGGTTTATTAGAGGTAATTATGGAGCCTTGGGAGGAGTAGGGGAAAAAAAGCTTAAAACAATTAACCATTAGAGCCGTCGAACGAGCGTTAGTTGGAGTCTGCTTTAGGTGCGCGATTAGAAAGCATGGACGAAAGACTTACCTTCATTACGATCGAACCCAGTGCGAAACAATATAGATCCCTTGCTGGGGGGAGGAGTTGCTTCGGGAGCGAAAACCAAAACAGGGCTTGCCGATCTTCAGATAACTCCGAACAGAGTTGACCCGGCGGCTTAGAAAATGGGCTCCCAACAAGGAGCAGAGTCTCCAAAGTGAAGTAAAAGCATTTCTCCCACGCGTGGGCGCAGCGTAGGTCGCCGAATAGGGAACATAAACAGTGGACCGATCGGATCGATGCCGTCGATGTACGGTAGATGTTTTCCCTCCCACTTGATATTTGTGCTGTTTTGCTTCTACCCCATTATGATCCATTTTCATAACCTCACTTCGGGTTTTGCTCCAGATTGGAGCGAAACGCACCTCGCTTGCTGACAACACTGCGTCGCTCCTACGATCAAACCAAAGTGAATGGCTTAAGGCGCACCGAGGAAGGAGTTCCTCTTTCTTACGCGCGTACGACAAACCGCGACTACCTCCCTCCTTTATAGTGGCACACACACACATGGAAAAAAACTATAATCTGGATCAATAAATTTAAAATCAAAATTGCCCTCCATTTTGTTGTACCAAGCCGCTACCCAAGGCGCAAGCCGATTCTGCGGGGAGGCCGAGTTCACAGTGATTCATCCAAAATCTACGATGGACGAATTTAAATAGGATTATAGTACGATATCAATTGCACGAAAAGTAACTATTCAAAGATTGTATTAGTGCATATTTCCATTTTTATAATTTTGAAAAAATAAATATATTAGAAAATTGGGCATTGAAATCCCCTAATGTTTTAGATACCTCTGAAGAACCTACAGAAGTACTTCTGATCCATACTTTTTTAAAGCGATTTAAACAATTTCCATTCAAATGTCCATACGCAAAACCCACTGTGGCGCATATGCATACAGTCACCAAAACTGGTTCTGCTTTCAATGAAGTCAGATGAACAAAACCCCCTTAACTCTTGGTCCCAAGAAGTGGAGTACAAATCCATGTCTTTCGGGTGCTCCAGCTTATGAGTAACTTCCAACGTCGATCAGTCGAAAAACCCCCAAAGGGTGACAAGGCATATCCAAGGAGTGGACATGGATGTCTGTGGTACCCTGAGTCCACAGTGAACTAAACAGGCATCGGAAAAGTGCGCTTATGTACTTGACATGAGGTAGATTAAAACCGTTCGCGCAGAGAGAGATCTAGCCTATAACCGAGGCCGAGGCATGTGCGCACTAATCGGGTGGTTGCTTGGCTATAATATTTCACGCCTTTCAATTCAATAATCACGACGCCCAACCAGATTTACCACTCTACCATCGGGGAGCCCTTCGAAACCTTGCCCTGAATCTCCGAGCTGAAGTGTGGCTTCTAGGGATGACTGGACCAAGATCAAGCCGAGGAAGAGGAAAAAGCTTCCAAATTAATTTCCCAGAGCTCCCTACCGGGGTGAGAGAGAGAAGGGAAAGACAAGGTTAGCAGCGCGCAGCCACGGCAGGCAACCCCATCTACTTTGGAATCAATCAAAGCGAGGCCGGGCGTGCAGTTCGAGCCTTTGACACGGCGGAGAGGAAAAGGAAACGGAAGCCTAGGAGCGGCGAAAGAAAAAGAACGTGATTTCCAAGGTGCCACCATTTATCACACATGTGAGCAAATAAAATTAGAGCAAAAATGAAACCCAATTTACATTCCTCCAGCTCAAGCCTCTCGGGTTGTGTTTGATCGTTCGCTCGATGGTTTGCTCGGCTCTGGTTGCTTCCGGTCGCCGTGATTAATTCGCGCTATTCACAAGGGAATTAAACGGCCCATTACGAGCACCTTTCGATTTCCGGTGCAACATGAGCCCGTAGGATCGGTCCGATTGATTGCTTTCGGAAATGGTGGGCTGTGGCCGGCGTGACATAACAATTATCGTCGCTCGAACTGGCGTGAATCACCACCAGGTTTTGAGTTCTAGGGCCCACTTGTAGGACGAGTTGACTTGTGACAAATGTGCAAGCTCAGCAGATTTCGAGTGGAATAAACTTCCCCGTAATTTTCTAAGGCAATTGAACCACACGAACACCAAGGCATTGTGTTTAAAGATGCAAGGAATCGTACCGTAGAATGAAACGATAAAAATACCGATCAGCTTCACGGACATGCTCGTTAGAGATCGTGTATAGAATAAACATTTGGAGTGAGTCAACAATGGATGTTGAATAACACTTAAAAATCCCAAACGACCACAAACAACTTGATGAAAACAATTACAAAGTACTTCACCTTTACGGATCCTTAATGTTATTCCTTTTTGATGCGCCTTAGGATGAAACCATACCTGGAAATAGAAATTAAAGAAACAATCATTAATAACAAACCCCTATTAAACCTTTTTGATACAATAATTATTTGCGATGTAATTCTTAAACGATAATGAAAGGGTGCATTATTTTTGTCGTCGACAATTACAATTCCTTTTGCATCCATTGCACAATTGTTGTTGGTAATGATTTGCCACGTTTGGACGTACCGTCAAACGGGATGTTTGTTGCAAAACAACAACGTTGCCTTGTTCGTGACCGAAACATGATCGCGATGCAAATCCTCCTGACTCATCGGGGGACGCTTCGACGCTGAGAAAACCCTAACTAATCACAATTAAATTCTCATTAAACGGAGGAAAAAAGGAGAAAAAAAGCCGCGCGACGACAATGATATGGTGCTTTCGATACCACGAAAGCACATCATTGCACATTAGCACGTTCCTTGCGGTTGCTTATTCGCTTCGATTGTAGTTTTCCTGTAGAGTAGTTTTCCCGACGTAAAGTAAAGTGCGGAAAGCAACGTTTTGCTGCAATCTTTTCACAATCCATCATGTAAATTGATAAGTTGAGAAAAATGGCGAAACAACCAAAGCGGCTGTCAAATTCATAGCCACACAACAGCTCACCGTTGCGTTGCTGTGCGGTATCGACAGAGTTTTGCAACGATGGCGTCATATGACACCCCGGGATCGGCGTACTTCACGCTGACAGGGATTATTATTAAAAACCTTTTTTGCGCGCTTTATACACCATCGATCGGCGGATTGCTGATAAATTTTTGGCTGCATCGACTCCATTAGGTTCGGTGTTCCCCCCCCACTTGACAACACAATCTCGGGTTTGTTTAAAAACCGCCCGCGGCGTCTTGGGATCGGGGAGTTCAAGGATCCCGAAAGAAACAGCAGAAAAGAAACGTCCACGCAAATGTTAGGAGTTGCTTTCGCGAAGGTGCAGCACCTCAGTATCCACCATTGGAGTTAACTGTGGCCGCCTCGGGCAGCAACCTTCTTCATCCTCACATTTTGCAACGCAGAAAAATGGAAAACCGGAACGATCAGAACACGGACCGCACAGGAAAAACGGCACCGGAACGAAATCACAGTTCGAGTTCGAAACCCTGTTTCGCTTCCAGTCCTTATGCTTAAAAACCGTGTTCTTACTCACACACACTTAGCTTATCAAACTTATTCAACCTCATTACTTAACCCTTTAAGGGGTAAACCCTGAGAATTTTTATCTTACTCTGGACAGAATCATTCAATTTAGAGTATGCTCTTTAGTCTCTTTTTCCAATTTTGTTTATTTATTTATTTTGATTTCAATTTCGTACTTTGCTTTTCTGCCTGTTTATATCGTTTTAATTTGTCATACTATCTAATAATACTATGTATAAATAAATCATAATATAAACATCCATATATCTTCACACTGTTATGATTTTTTTTTATTTTTGTATTTTTAAATAGTTCGTCAAAAAGCATTTAATTCGGACAACTCAAACATCGCTTGCAGTAAAGGGTTAAAGTTTCGTCCAAGCCCAGCAGGAAACCGAAACCGAGCGGAAACGATATCACCAGCGGGTCCAGAAGAGCCTGCTGGTGGCCACTCTTGGGAGCAGAAAGAACGACCACTCACGATTCAAAAAACCAGAAAAGTGAACGGT